>JBBBVU010000015.1:5806243-5820844 GCA_037177055.1 Atherinosoma microstoma | reverse complement strand
ACTATACTACTATATACTATACAGTCATTTAACAGATGCTTTTATCCAAAGTGACTATTGAATACACCAGTGATGCCAACACTGGAGGCAAGGAAAGTAAAGTGTCTTGCCCAAGGACACAACGACAGTTGACTGAGGAGGGAGCAGGATTCAAACTCCCAACCTTTGAGTCATTGGACGACCTGCTCTACCACCTGAGCCACTGCCGCATGTTCATTTTAGCTCTTTTTGTTGCACTTCTGGAGGAGTTTTGGAGGTTTTAGGTGATTTTTTTTTTAGTTTAACATGTATCAGATTTATACTAACTTAGCTAAATTTGAAAAAATTCTTTGTGTTGTTAATTTTTTCAGCTTGTTATTCAAGAGCATGACAGGAGCAAGATCAGCTCACTGGTAAAAGATGAGTCAGACCCTAGAGCTCTGGCCTACATCTACCAACATGAAGATTCATACATCCTCTTCTACTTCAAGATGGCCAACCTGGTAACAACACAGAGCACTAACAGAGAAGCACGGGTTGTCATGGTTTTTCTTAAATACACTGAAAGAGAACAATTAGTTTGAAATTAGAAATGAAACAATCCCATGGATCCATAAGACAGGTGGATTGTTGTCAGTGTGGTGGATTGTATTGACACTGTTCCAGCCTGCAGTGAGTGTGTTTAGTGTGAAATGCTTAATCTGTGTCTATAAGGCTCATCCGGTCATTCTTGACATCAAGGAGATTTGTGGAAGAGTGGAAGAGGTGACCCCACAGGTGACCCCACAGGAGCCCCCACAGGATCCACAGGTCAGAGAAAAACTCGACAAGTCTTTCTCAATCTGGTTTTGGTTTGCTTGTTTGTTTTCTCTCAAGACTTCTTGTTTGTTTTCTCCAGAACACGGCCTTAGTGCTTTTAAACGACAGTCCAGCTTCTCCAGCTCAGGTAAATGAAAGAACAGAAAAAGGAAACTTTTGCTATAAAATCTCTTGGAAAAATCCTGAATCTTTAAGTCTTTTGAGAGTTTATCATTTAATGGTTGATAATGTTTTTTCTTTTTCATCCAAGTGATGGAAGTCATATGTCTCCTGTTACATTTCAGGATGCAGCTCTGTTTAGTCCACTACCTGACTCTTCACCAGGTACAAACCAGGTGTCAAACCAGGTATCAAAATGCAATATTTGCCAAGTGGATGTTTTGATCTACGATGCCTAACAGAACTGATAATCTTTCAAAATAATTGTGAAAATCACATGTAACTTGTGGTCATTTGGCACTGTGTTTACAACTACAGGAACATAGATTAAATCAGTGTGCAAACTTATTTGAGCCATAGTATTAGTATTAGTATTTCTGATATTTATGAATATAGGGGTCATGTAGTTAGCAGTCACACTTTTTAATTTAATGAACAATATAAATAAATATCTACTTTAGTTAAACCTATACTTACTAATTGCACATAACAGTTTAACCAATCAATAAACATGCTATTTACAGGCCTCATCCAGAAATGAACTGATGGAAGTGTTTTCCCCTCAGCCGGAGGGGCCTATGTCACCCATCCAGAGCTCATGTGCCTATCCGCCAGGTTAGTATCAACATACTGTGGGACACACTATAAGATCTTATCCATAGCAGAAAATGGAGAGAGCTCCTTATCAGTAATTACATTAACCCCGATGGGATAACTGGTCTTTCATACTGCATCATATAGAAGACACCAGTCAGTCGTATGAGTTTGAGCTCAGACAGGAAAACAGATATTGAGTCGCAATTTGGTAAATCGTTTTATTCCCCTTCTTTGAAATGGACAAAAAACACCTGAAGTGAACTAATATGTTTTTTTGTGAAAGAGTCAAGTTTTTTCTTCCTTTTTTCTTTTCACAATTTTCATAAACCTTGTCTCATATATTAAAAAACCGTAATTTAAGTCAGGCTGCTGGCAGTTTTAACTACTTTGTCTTTAAGACTGATGTCCGTAAAAGCTTACTTTTCTTGGATTGGCCAACTCCTAAACCTGCAAACCAACAGCTATTAAAGCAAAGCATGATCCCTTTAATCTGTATGGATTGATACATAAATCTTGTAGTTGAATTCTCTACATTACGTGCTGGAATAATCAGGAGAGATTTTGTATAATCTTCCCATAAATGTGAATTACCTGACAATTACTGGAGAAGTTGGGAAGAATTGTTGAATTGTTTAAAACAATCCTGGAGGAAAAAAACTTGATCCTCATTTACTTTTAAGAGTATTGAGTTTCGGTACAGTATGGATTTTTCAGATTTCCAAACTCACTGGATTTTATTTATATCGTCTTTTTCAGAAACTCCACAGCCAACGCTATCCGCTGCTCAGATTCTCTCCATGTTCCCCACTCACCCAACAGGGGGCTCTCCATACTCCTCTCCAACATACCCTCCCACCATGATGCCCTTAGGTCAACAGGGGCTTTTGGGAAATCAACAGGGGGGTCAGTGGCCCACCATGCCTGGTGGTATGCCTGGCTGGGCACCACCAGGTATTATAGCGCCCCCTCCAGGAGTTCAGCAGTCTCAGAGCGTTGTGCTCCCTCAACCCGGGTTCATGGTTGGAGGACGTCCAGCAGGCGCTCCTGCTACACCTCCGTACATGAATGGATACCCCACCCCTTTAAACCTTGCTTACCCCCCTACGGCAACAACTGGAGTACCAGGATCCCCCAGCTTGGATAACCAATCGCTCCTGTGATGAACTGGTTAGAGTGGAGAATGCCTGAGATGGTTGTGAATACCAGAATGAAGTCAGAAATTCTTCCTCCTGAGAAAGTCTTGCAGTTTGATTTCTGGACACTGACAGTAGCTGGCAAAGTAAATACTGGTTCATTAAGTAGACACACAAATATAATTCCAGATATTAAATTTGCATAAATCCGGAATTTCTGTTGTTGATTCAGAAACATTATCAAATGTGTTGCTTTCAATACAATCTGGGAAATGAAACCGGTACATGATGCTTTTGTCTTGAAGAGTTACTGTCTGGATAAACTGGAAATTATATTTTTTACTAATTAAATGTATATTGCTTACTCATTAAAGTCTATGAATTAAATGGTAATGTTTTTAAAATGAGTTTATTGTAAAGAGTTCAGGTTTGACTTTTTAGAATAAATATTCATTTCATTTTTGGTTTTCATGAATTAGTCTATATTAGATTGGGTGTTACCGGATACCCTTTTTAAAGGTTAACTAAAAACAGGCTAATTAACAGTGTTTTTAGAAAGTTTCTTTTCTTTTCTTTTCTTTTCTTTTCTTTTCTTTTCTTTTCTTTTCTTTTCTTTTCTTTTCTTTTCTTTTCTAACCCCATCTAATGTCAAGGGGTTATAATGTTAAACTGTAGTCCTTTTGGGAAGTTCATAATTTATGAAATCTGACAGCAGGAACTAACTTTACTCGATTTGTACAGGCTGAATGAATTCTTGTACAACACAAAGAAATTTACAGTTTTGCATCACCTTACTTCACTTTTTCTGAATTGTAAATTTTGCCCTAATCTGGCTTTTTTCTTTTAGTTTTCAAACTGGATTGTAGAAGGGTATGTTTAGAAAACACCAAGTTAGTATCTTTGCTGTTTCTTCCTTCACTTTCTGCACTCCTATGCAGATAATAAAGTTGAAAGAAAAGAGAAAATAAATTCTGTAAGTGAGAAAAAAAACATATGCTTTGCATGAAAAGTGCTCTTTATAGTTAATGTTAACTGTTTTCAGACACATGGGTCTTTTCAGAAGGAAAACAAATGATCTTTCTGCTGTTTATTTCGTGTTTCTGTCAGTTACTCTCTTGCCCAACCTGAATTGCGGCGCATTTCCTCCTTTACAGTAAGTTCAGGTCATGTAACTGAGCGGCAGCATCAGCCTGGATACGGAGGAGCTACTGGAAATGGAACATATCAATCATTAATAAATCATCACTAAAGGCAAATATGGTAAGATAACTATAGTTACACTGTTATTCATTTGTCTTTTTATTAATCTATTATATTTGTATGTATACATATATATATATTCATATGTAAAATCACTGGATTAACATGACTAAAACCCCTCCACCGCACTTGTCACACATCTCTGCATGTGCTGGTTGTCTAATTCTGGTCATTTCCTCCTGACCGCCAAGGTATAAGTTTAATCAAATGTCATATATGGATCCTCACCAAGTATTTCTTCTTTATCTGTGGGTCTTTCCTCAGTTTTCTTCAGTCACGTAACTGTAACAATGAAAACTAGATGGTTTTTATGGTAAAAATGGGAGTTTGAAAAAAAAAATACAAAACAAACAAGCACTCATGCTGCAGTTGATGAAAGAAAGCTTTATTACTGAGCTATCACTGGTTGATCATTCACCTTGTTCACAGTTTCACTTCACTTTTACTCATCTATTCTTCTGTTGTAAAGAGAAGAGAACGCTGCGATTTCTACTTCATTTCTCAGAAATTACGTGTTGGATGCCTGATAAATCATTTTATGCTATAAAGGAAAGTGTCAGTGATCGCTGATATTCAATTTTTGAATGGAAAAAGCTTTTTGAAATAGTGAATAGAATCCAAAACCAGCCAATTCCAAAATCAATCAATTAATTGAAATAAAAATAAATAATTTACACAGACTTTATGTTTAGAGCAGATTAATAAAAGTTTGTTCTTTTTCTTTGCTCTTTTTTTTACTTGCACGCCTGCACTCTGACAGTCTGTGGTGAGACCTTTGTCTGAGTTAATGTGTCAGAGACCCAATACACACTCTCTCAGAAGCACGCATGCCATCTCTGTGGCAGGTGCTTACTGACTGAAAGTGGAGCCCCATGTGCTTGTATGTACATGCTTTGTGGTAAAGAGGTTTTTTTTTCATGCTTCCTTTGCTCCCTGTAAGAAGAGAAAGCATTACTTTAAAAAAGATAGCAGAGAGCAGAGCTTGCAGGTTATTGGTGCAGAGGACGCTTCCATGGCAACCAGTGCAGGATGCTAGCTGAGGTAGAGATGTGGTTGTGAGCACTTCCTCCTCTTTTTTGCCTGCTCCTCCTCTGTTTGATTTTGCATTGTGACAGAATATTCCTTTATTGTTTGAAAGTAGAGCGGCAGAGGTCATTAAAAATATCCTCGTTTTCATTAAAAATCTCTTAATGAGAGCCCTAAGAAACCTTTTCATGACTCCGCCTACTGAGTTTCAATTAAACCAACGAGATGATTTCAGTCTGCAAAGTACAAAGTTAACCAAAACCTTACTTTACTCAGGCTGTTGAAGCCCTCTCATGCTTAATTTGTTTTAAAAAAAGAAAAAAGAAAGGAAATAAAATGCTTCTCGCGGGGACAAGACAAATCAATCAATTCTTTACATTTCCATCTGGAAGATTTTAAGCAAGTTGTTTTGAAATGTGTGTGAATGAATTGCATGAAAGCCATTTCATTAGCAACAACTCAACTTACAGTTCAGTTAAACCCTTGACAGAAAATGACTTCTGAACATCCACACGTCTCATAATAAAGAAGCAGATATCTGTTTGATCACCAGCAGAAGGCAGATTACTTCAACAAGTGCGGACAAAGTGGGCGAACATAAAATATCCAACTTTCTACAGCAGAGAAAAAAGATGTCCCTAATAACAACGCTCACTTAGAAGTCATGTCTGCCTATACAAGCTCTGGTTTGCATGTTATTGCCGTCATGACTTTAAATAACCAAATCATAAAAGATCCCACCGGGAAACACCTGTCCTGAAGCTGAAAAAGAGATATCTGTAGTAAACTACAGAGAATAACAGAACTCAGACGAGTGTTTCCACATCAGAGCAGACGTCATTTTTTTCTTTGTATTAGTCAAGAATTCTCATAAGGAGGAAGGAAAAGAGTTTTTATCACAGCAGTTATTGTATGTGACACACTTTCAATCATTCATGAGTGTTCAAAATCAACATGACAACAGTTTTTTTTTAGATCAGGTCAGACGTACACTCACTCACACAATGAAACTTTACTAAGATACTTTAGCTACTTCCTGGATGGGTATAAATAATTACATTACTTGGATAGAGCAACAAGTACTTCGAAAATAGCGGAAAGAGAGTAAGCAAATATAGTTGGGGTTAAAATTAATCTAGTTTTCAATGCAGCTGTTGCCTTCAAGGACATCAGCTTTGCTATTCATTTTGCAATCGACACATTGGATCATATTACAGGTGAGCTCAGTCTCAATGCTGACAGGCTGAGACCACCTCTTTGGGTGCACCTTACTGTTATAAAATTGGGCTGCTGCTGTTCCTCATGATTCATGTCAGCCAAAGAGTGTCCCATCAGTGTAATTGCACACAGAAGGGCCAGAGTCACTGAATCGGCTCGGTTAGATCGGTGTGTTCTGTAATGCCGTAGAAAAAAGGCACATGAGCCGTTTTTTCTATGCAATGGAATATTGTTTTTTAGGAATTAGGCTTGCCTTTGTTATGTTTTATGTTTTTTATGTATTATATTTTGTACTGTTTTTATGGACCTCCCATTTGTGTCTAGAATAAATTCCAGATTCCAATATATATTATATATTATATATTATAATGCCAGCTTTGCTTCCCACAATCAGACTATCACACATGGCACGGTCCGCAATGACAGCGCATCATTCCTGGCTTAAATGTTAGATAAAAAGGTCTAATGATACAGGCCATTCTTGTTCCTAATAGTTAATTTGGCCCACTTCAAGTTCCTGGTTTGGCAACACAGGTTAACCACCGTGGGCCCCTTGAGCAAGGTCCTTAACCCTTATTTGCACCACGGATGCCAAAATATGCTAGACCACTGCTCTCTAGTAAATCTACTTGAGATGGGTAAAATACATTTTCCCTATCGGGATGAAATGGTGATGCTGAAAAGGTCATTTTGGAAAAACAATTAGGTTTATGAAAGTTACAGCATGTAAATCTATTTTTACATAGACTCCACCACAGCAGCAGCGTATCTGCAAATAAGCATAAGGCTCTGCAAGTGAAGGATGGCCAGACCTGTGTTAGATTATAGAAACAAGTTGTCATGACTCAGAAGCTCAGAATAAAAATGAAAAAAAAAAAAAAAAAAAGGGCTGTGGCCGAGTTTCTGATCTCAAGTTTTTCGCATGTTTATTTGATTAAATTTCAAATGGCTTTACTGCAGATTTGTTAACTGTTTTCCAGCTTATCAGCTAATGATGCATGAAATGTGGAATCATTATAACATACGCTGTATAGTATTATGTTTTTTTTCTTTTTTGTTGTATCAAAGCTTTGTGACTTCCTGAAAGAATAAAAAGATAAAATGAACCCATTGACATGTTTTCTTAAATAGAAACAGAAATATTCAAGTCAGTCTTAACATGTAGTAGGATGAGATCAATTCAGCCATGCTGTGAGGAACTGGATACCTCTGCTGGTTAAATGGAGATCACATGTATGGAGGATGAAAGTTCTCAGCAGCAGCTGTGGGTTGGAATCCAGATTCACAGCCCTGTTTGTTGCATGTCACCCCCTCTTTTGGCCTGGTTTCCCTGCTCTCTCCCGTACTTGACATAAAAGCAACCAGAACTAATAAAAAGCATTTAT
The DNA here is from genome assembly GCA_037177055.1 of Atherinosoma microstoma. Classification (NCBI taxonomy): domain Eukaryota; kingdom Metazoa; phylum Chordata; class Actinopteri; order Atheriniformes; family Atherinidae; genus Atherinosoma; species Atherinosoma microstoma. The sequence goes on along the minus strand of JBBBVU010000015.1, from coordinate 5,813,268 downwards.
TTATTTATCTATTTATTTATTAATTTTGATAGTACATAAAATTTGTTTACAAGCAGCTTGCCGAACACAGACAAACATGTAAAAATGAAATAAAATGTAAACTCTGAGAATTGTGAGCACAGATCAGAGACGTAAAAAGTCAGAGAGGAAGCGATAAGTTAGAAAAGACAACTCCGGTTAAAGAGCAGATGGACTTTATTGCACGTATTCCGCAATGCAAGTCTGAAAGTGGCTTAATTGTAATTCCTCATTTGTGCATGTGAGGTTGCATTTTTTATGTTTAAACATGAAACGTTCATAAGGCAGCTGGGGAGAACTCGTTTTTTTTATTATCTATTTATTGCTTAATAGATCTCAGTTCAGTTTTTATTATGTGGTGAGTCAGTTCAGGTGGTCAGGATTACTACACAGATGTGGAAATGCAGATATGTTGATAAAGAATAACTTCCAGCTCTTGACAAGTTATTCTAATCATAATGTGAGATATTGTATTTTTCCCTTTCAGATACCTGTGATTGAATATTTTGTGATGTTTGTGATCTGTAAGCTATAATGCATGTATTCATAAATACTAATAATAAACTCATAATGATAAAGATAAAATGAATGAAAATAAAATAAAACTGATAATAATAACGTGAGGAAAACTATTGCTGAAACTGCCCTCATTTTTTTAAAGTACATAAAATGTTAACATCTTGACAATAAACTTGCACTTCTTTGTACTAAAACAAAGGGAAAATTAGGAGTTTTGTTATTTATAGGTTATTAAGGTGTTATTATTCCGGTCCGGCCCACTTTAGATCAAATTGCGCTGTATGTGGCCCCTGAAGTAAAAATGAGTTTGACACCCCTGGTATAAAGTCTTAAGGGACTGATGATTTCAGACCTTCATACTGTGTGTGATGTTGTCAGGGTGAAAAATCTTCGTATTTTCTGAAGCTTTTCCAAATTTAAGGAATAAGCTTGGTGAATCATGTATTACTTCCTGAACTTAGCCAGGTTTTATCCTGAGCTGGAAGGAACAGAAAGGAGGAGTGAAGTGTTCTCATGTTGGGTGACTTGGGCCATGATGTGGCCCCCTCTATGTTGTAAACTTATACAAGACAATGAAAAGTGCTGGAAAATGTTTGTGTCAGATTGTAAATTGGCATTTGAATTGACCATGAAAAGTCTTCATAAAATTTAAATTATAACAAGCGGTTTTAATACAAAGAGGATTTCTAATAATTCACTGCAATGGTGTAATTTGTTTTTAATCTCTATAGAGATTTACAAGGAGTGTAAGGAAAGGTTTTGTGTGAGTTGCAGAGAGACTTATCCACTGTTTGAACATCAAAACCAGGAAACAGAGTTGTTGCATGGTGCATTCTCATTCTGCAGAATCAGTGTAGGAGTTTGACTAATGCTGTTATTTAGCGTGGGGGGGCATGCCTTGCTCTGTGCTGCACTGCTAACTTCCTGCTTCAGAGTCAGAGCAGTTGCAGTTGAATTCGTGCTCTTGTGTTATTTTCAGGAGGAGAGTGTTGATGTGAAGGCGCTGAGGGCCAGGTTCAACAACAAGGCCAGCACCTCGGACACCAGCAGCCGAGACAGTGGCTCACCAAAATCTCCACGGCCTGGGTTTGGTAGAGTGATCCTGTCTCCAACTGAAAGCGAGCTGGCCAACAGACAGTCACCTGTAGTGCCTCCACCTGGACTTAGCTCGGGTCTGGTGAGGTTCCCGAGGCCAGAGCCAGCCTTCATACCCTCCAGAGCTGCTTGTTTCCCTCGACCGCCTACCATTTCTCCTGTCAGAGCATCCATTCAGCCAGCAGACGTCAAAAAGGTCAAGCAGACAGGAGAGATGCTCCAGAACATGATGCTGAAGCACCAGAGACCTCCAGGTACTAGACTGATCCCACCCCTAGTCCCAGTTTTAGCTCAAGGTCCTGGAGCATCTCCCACCTCCACACCGCTCCCTCTCCGACATCAGCCCCGCCAGAAGAGCACAGGAGATGTGACTCCGCTTAGAAGACCCCTACCTCCTGAAGGACCCCAGCCTTTGAAACCCAAACGACCTCCCAATGTCAACCTGGAGCCCTTTCTGATGTTCAAGCATAAAGGTGCCCTTCCCGCTGGAAGAAAAAGTGATGGTAAGCCATAATTTTAAAAGAATATCATATGTACAGGGATTTTCTGAGGTTTTACCCCACTTTTTTGAAATGTGTTTTTATTAGCAGGTAATTCATTTAGTTTATAATAATCAGCCTGGAAAAAATAATGACAAGTGAAATATAAGTTAGCATAGTCAGCGAACAAAGTAGTTCATTTCCTGTGTTGTTGTTATTCTGACCTGGCACAGTGAGAGAAGGAGTTGAATAGTAATGTGAACCTTGACTGCGCCAATTCAAGCTGCCAGCAGCCCCAAATCCAGTTCCCATGTTGTTTGAAACCTAATTTTCCCCCTTTCTTTGTGGGTGTTGTCATCTCTCAGAGGGGAGAGGTCTCATGTCAGGCTCAGCAGAAAGGAAAATGTCTTTACCAACAGTGATCAGTCCACCAGTGCTTCCACAACGACCCACCAGACCCACCAGACCCAACAAACTAACACGCCAGATCACCTCTTTGTGAGTGTCCACAATAATAACGCTACTAAAAATATCTAATCTCTAAATGATGCAATATCATATAAATCCTAAATCCTGACATCTGGGAATACATTTAGTCATTTTACTGTTTGCTTCGTCTTCGTGTTTATTTTGTTCCGTTCCTATAATGAAAACTTGGCATGGAGTTCAGCGTTTCAGTGCAGGTATAATTAACAATGTTACAATTTATTTACTGATTTCAGGAACTATGAGGATGAACAGGAAGTCTACGATGATATTGGAAGCTTTGACAAAAATGGTAACCCCCCCCCCGAAAAAAATTTATCACAACTTCTATTTTTTAATCTTCTAAAGCCTGTACCTTTGTAAAATGTCATGGTTAAATATAATTTCAAAACTTTAAACATGCAATATTTTCAAGTAGAGAACAAACGTGTGTGCTTTGTCATTTTGCAGAGTCGTGCAGTGAAAACAGTTCACAGTGTATGGAAGGGGTGAGTACAGAAGAATGAAGCTATACATACATGAAAGTTGATACAAATGAAAGCCGAGCATAAGTGTTTATGCTTCTTGTGAGTTTGACTTAAGCATGAGGAAGTGCGAGTTGATTGATGGTTACACTGGTTGGCATTCAACCTGATGATAAATATTTTTATCTGTTGAGGTGCAAATATAACTTTTTTTTCTCTTTCAGTATGAAGATGATGATGATGAGGATGATGATGTATATGAACATATTGATGAGTAAGTGTAAACATCTGGATTTATTAGTTATTTGCTTAACATGCACTCTGCTTGTGCAGCTCTGCAACGTTTCTGCAGCTCTTATTTTAGCGTGTTGTGGCTGCAACCATTTCTCCAGCAGCTAATACTGTCGCAGCTCTGACATGAAGTGCACGTCGGAACTTCAACTCTGCAAAATGTTGCTTCAAGTGATCATTTATAACATATTCTGATGTGTGTTTTTCTTTTGCTGCAACTTTTTCCAATTGAAGCAGAATTCTGTGTGAAAAAAAAAGTCCAGAAGAGGTTGCAGAAATGTAGACAGATTGGAAAAAACTGAAACACTTGGAGGCAATCATGATCTGTTTTCAATCATTTTAGTTTGGAAAATGAGGATCATGATTTCAGGTGGATTTGGTGTGAAAATATGTTGTATTTTTTTAAAGAATAGAACCTGTAGCGACAATGATGAGTAAGTAATGAACTTATGAGGTGACATGTTATTCATTTTCTAAAAATTGTTTTATTAAAGGAACCAGGTGGATTTCAAACATGTGACTGCTGAGAAGATAAACAAGACGGAAGAGAAGAGGCGGCTGGAAAAGGAGAGAAAGGAGAAGCAGGAGCGTCAGAAAAAACAGAATGAGTTGAAGAAAAACTTTCAGGTAAAGAAGCAAAACATCTAACACAAAGACCTGACTCACTGAGGTCCTTTGCCTTCCTGCACTTATTCTCATCTAAATCTTTTTATATAAATTGTCCTTTTATTCTCTAAACTATTTGCCTCTGTAGTTGCAAGGTGAGGTAGAGGTTCTTCATACGGCCAAAGTTCGGCATGATTGGCACGGAGGGGGAAAACTGGACCTCAGTGTTCGACAAGGAGAGAGTGTGGAGATCATCCGTGTGAAGAACAACCCTGGAGGCAAATGGTTGGCTCGTTCTATGAGCGGAAACTGTAAGTTTCAATCAGTGTTGTGTTACAAATCCTCAAATCTGAACTGCAAAATGAAACTAGTGGGCAAAGCTGGGATGTCTGTCATTAGAAAGAACAGATAATGTTTTCCATCTGTAATCCCTACTGCAATTGTGGTGATGAAATTCTGCTTTTTAAATCTAAAAGAGATGTTAAAACTTTCAAAGTTGGGCAAGTTGATAGATTCCAGTTTCCTGTTTTTTTCTTATTAAGCTTATGCCCGTGTAGATGTGTCTGATTTTCTAATTGCTGTCCTATCCTTTGCATGCTCTTGTCTCTTTGAGGATCACTTTAAGTTTTCTGTAGAAGATGTTTTATGTGGTTGTTGCTTCTTTAAAAGACACTTGTCCAGCCATGGTTTCCATTTTGCAAAGTAATGTATATAACATTTGAATGGGTTATGGCATGCAGATGGTCACGATCTTTAACAACAAGATAAAAAAAAACCTAGCTGGCTTCGACTCACAGCCTTTAGCTCTATTTCATCAACATCTTAACTGTTGCAAAGAAACAGGACAAGGTACCAGAACCTTTAATAGCCCATTTACAACACAAAAGGCTATATTTTCCTCACCTGTATGAAGAGGCTTACACAACTTACGGTACCAGTACCAAGTTTGCACACATCTTGCGTACTACATCTTCCTATGTGACGGCGTTGATGTTTCACAACTTGCTTTGTTAATATTATATCACATTGTAAACATGCCTTGATTCGCTTAATGATGTAGACATCACATAGTTAACGTTATAGAATTACACATGTTTAGAGGTTACACATTTCACTGTTGATGACTCAGAGTTCCAGATATGTTAAATTATAAAGAAGGTGCGGCCATGACAGGAAAGCAGAACAAGAGCAAGACAGGACCAGATGATACAAGGGTTTGGAAAATACAACTGGAAACCTGGACAGGATAGACAAGGATTTGGTAACAAAAAAAAATAAAAATAAAACTGAGGTGTATTTATACCGAAGGAGTTAATGGCTAAATGAAGAAAGCAGAAACAGAAACCAGGTGCAACAATGGCAGAAGTAAAACTAACTAGTGAAATAACAAAGAAACAGACTCTGCTAAATCTAAATGAAAACCCTTCCTCCTTCATCAGAGACGCCTCTGATGAAGGAGGAAGGGTTGCCGTAGAAACATGTCAGGTATGCGTGACAGATGACATGTCTAATGAAAAAGAAACCAAAAGCTGTCTAAGAACTGGACACTATGAATGTAGCCTATAGTAGAAGTACGACTATATTAGGAAAATGCGGTAACTGTTGGTTTACAAACAGCAGAATTCTCTTTACACAGTAGCAGGTTCAATATTTCTTGTGAATCTCAAATTAATTAATAATGTAATAAAATCAAATATTTATAACAATGAAGGGTAAAAATTTCAGGATTTATTTGTTCAAAAGTAACAAGTCAGCAACATTAATTTCAAAGCTGTGTGAAGCTGCTTTACAGCTAAACACAGAAAAAACAAAAAAAACAAAAACAAAAAACAGACAAGAAGCAGGAAAAGAATCCAAGCACGACCTCAGTTGTCGATGCGTGATGATGTCCATGAAACTACCTTCCCTCCTGGGACCTGGGGTTTGTCTGTATGTGTATCCAAAGCTGGTGAATAATGTACTTTGAAAAAACACACAATAAAATAATTGTTGGTGTTAATCGATGAATGCGTTAATGCAATAATAAAGTGTAACATGCCCAGCCCTGGAATAAAGCGGTGGCTACTAAAGTTCAATTACTAGAAAGAGTCAGAACATGTCACCAGAAACCTAAAGACAAAGTTCAGCACTGATCCTAAAACATCGACCGTGACAACTAAGGTCATGATTTGGTTAGACTGAGGTCTGGTTGGTTAGATCAAAGTCTGGCCTAAAATAGATTTCTGGTCATACAACGGTCATAGATCAATGAAACATTTTTTTAGTTGGAAAAAAAAAAGAGAACTCCAATTTCCAGGAAGAAATGTTCAGACTTTAGTCATCCCACACAACCTTTTCACATACAAACCCTCTGTTCTGCTTCATCACTTGTTTCCTCTTTTGCTCCTGTGGTTTCTGTCATAATTAAATGTTTTCAGATTGTTATAAAACCATGGAGATGCTTTATGGACCAATAGAATCATAGAAAATGCAAACTATGATGTCACTTTACTTACTTGTTAACTTTAGCTCCATTGATAAAAAAAATAACAACTATGCGTCCTTTAAATGACAGTTTAATCATTCTCTCAGCAGGAAATAATGCATGAAATGTGTCAGAAAAGAAAAAGACTTGAGTATCACAAATATTTATAATAATTTTGTGCATTAGATAACAGTATGGTGACAAACAGTGGCTAATTTTTCCAACGTTTTTACTTACAGATGGATATATCAGCAACACCTGTGTGGACATTGACTACGAGGCAATAAAGTCAAGATTGCTGCCATCAAGAAAAACAAACCCACCAGAGTTACCTCCTCCACCTCCAGACCCCCCACGACTGTTTAACATGGAGTCCAACAACAGAGACAGGTACGGTGTAGCTGCTTACGATAATCCTGTTGGGTTGGATTTTCTTCATTAACATGAAAACAAAAACATTTCAACACTTTGCAGCCAACTTAGAGGCATGTTGGGTATGCCAATGATTTGTAACTGTGTAGCTTCTCACATCTCAGGTTGAATTGCTTTTTCTAAGTGTCACTTTTTCCAACTAACACCTTATTTGTGTTTCCTTTGATCTGC
>JBBBVU010000015.1:5751666-5783650 GCA_037177055.1 Atherinosoma microstoma | reverse complement strand
GTATCATGTCCAGAGTGCATGTTGTCGATTTCAGATGCCAAACTATTTCTTTAAGGATTTTTAAATCAACCATATTAGATTGTGACATAACACCAGGGTTATTTCTAGGTTTTAGATGTGTGGGATTAATATTTTGTCTGATTGTTTTAATTTTTTCACTAATAAAAGGTTACAAGGTTAGAAGGAAAATATATTTATATTTGAGATCCAAACAATTTCCCAGGATTTTTTCTTCAAACTGTCAAGGCCGATATCACTAAGAACATGACAGTGTGGGAAGATATTTGTGTTTTGATTTGAGCGTCATGTCATCATATCAATCCACCAGAAGAAACTGATAGCTATAAAAATGTCAGAACAACCTAAAATAAGATGCTTCTGAACCAAACCAGAACACAGCTGATCTCCTCTCTCCTCAGGGATGGGAGGTATCCCGACTCGTCCGTCCTGTGTGCCCAACCCCTGCCACCCTGGGGTGGAATGTAAGGAGACTCCTCAGGGTACAAAATGCGGAGCCTGTCCTGATGGGATGGAGGGTAATGGTACCCACTGCACTGATGTGGATGAGGTAAACAAAGATATGACGATCAATAGGCAACTTCTTTTTTTAAAATTTTGTTTCTTCATTCCAATAAATCGTTATCTGTAATTGACATCCAAATTTTTGCTGGTGCATCACATTAAAGATAAGATGGCTGACCACCGTTTTAGCCATTAAAAACAAGGAGATGCAGCCTGTCTTTGAAAAATAGTAAATTCCATTAATTCATTATGTATCGACCACATTAATCTTAACAAAAACAGAAACCAAACCAAGTTTGATCTTTTTTCTCAATAAAACATATGTTTTCTTAGCAGCATGCATCTTCTAAACAAACCTCTGCAGCCAATTCACAGAGACCAGCTTTCATTACACATGGTTTAATATGCTGCAAAGAGGCAGGAAGAACTAAAATAAATCCACTGTATTTTTATAACTTTCTGATGTGATATTATTTACTGTAGACAAAGAGTTTGAAGAAAAGAGGTTTTCTTTATCATATACCTGAGTAAGTGAACTAGAAGCTACAATCATTCTCACTGAGTTCCACAGTAACAGTGACCCTTACTGGTATTTTTTACTTATTATTCATTTAGATCTCTTATGAGGACTGTATACTAACCTTTAAAATGATGGGGCTCAATTAAGTGATCCATTAAGCCATGCCAGTCGACAAAAATTAAAAATACAAGAAAGCTGAAAAGGGCCAACCCAAGTGGAATACAGCCTGGTAAATCTTATTGTTTATACCTTTGTTTAGCCTGACTTGATTAAATGTCTGCTTTAAAAAAAAAAAGAAGAAGTCTAACATTTTTCTGATCCTCTTGTTGGATTTGCTGAATGTGTGTCAGGATAGAAGAGATACACTTCTCTGTCCGTCTCTTTGAATCAAACAGCAGCACCTGAGCAGAGGTCAAATGAGCCTAGATATATGGACACACCTGTGTGGCACAGAACTGAAAGCAGCCATCTGTTTGATCCTAGAGTGTGTGTCTGTTATTATTAAAAAATAAGATAAAATAAAAAAAATACCCTCCTACAACAATAATTTCCCTCTAAGAGGGATAAATAAAGTATATTTCATTTCATTTCATTTCATTACCAGTGCACAGTGATTCCCTGTCACATGGGCGTTCGCTGCATCAACACCTCCCCCGGCTTCCGCTGTGGCTCGTGTCCTGCAGGATACACGGGACCTCAGGTCCAGGGTGTCGGCCTCGCCTACGCCACTGCCAACAAACAGGTGACAACTAGCACAGCTAATTTACCACAGCTGGTATTCCTATTAGTGTACACAGATCTAGATAAGAACCTTAATCATCATCTTTGAGTCTAAATCCTCCCTTAATGTCTAAACACCACTTTACTTAATTTTATTAAATTCATATAATTTCTTGTCTTTTCTTTTTTTCGCTTCATAATAGTTGCTGAATGTTCTGTTTTTCTGGTGGTTTTTAAGGTGTGCAAAGATATCAATGAGTGTGATGGCCCTAACCATGGCTGTGTGGAGAACTCTGTGTGTATGAACACACCTGTAAGTACAACAGTGAATCACTGTCAGATGTCCTGTAAATAAAGTAACATTTAGCACACATACCTTTATAAAAGAAACGGATTTCAGGACACCTTTTATTTCAAAGGTAAATATTTTTGCTGTTTCTGTCACAGATGTCTTTGGGTCTTGATTTATTCCTTCTTTTGAAATTGTCGCACTAAATTTGGCCACATGTATCCTTAAACAGCATCTTTTGAGTTAACTTGTTGATTTTACCACTAACTTAAGTATCTTTTTCTCTTGGTTTTAGCTTTCACATTGGGAAGATTTCATTTTTGTCCCCATTTTTTAATAACTATATCTTTTAAAGAGCCATCAATGGATGCATAATGCCTTTGAAGATTTTGCAACAACAATCTTAAAGTAAGAACAAAAGCTCGCCTTATGACCGTATGCATTTTTTTTTATTTTTATGCCTCTCTGTGTGACTAGGGCTCGTTCAGGTGTGGGCCCTGTAAGCCTGGCTATGTTGGGGATCAAAGACGTGGCTGTAAGCCCGAGAGAGCCTGTGGGAATGGCCAACCCAACCCTTGCCATGCCAGTGCTGAGTGCATCGTCCATCGAGAGGGGACAATCGAATGTCAGGTAAACTAATAAAACTATCAGAGTTGTCACATTTTCACTTCACTGAACCATTAAAACAGATCAAAGCATTTCTGATAAGTTCAACTACTTGTACTAGATGTGAAAACTCATGAGTAGTTAGCTCTGATAGCAGATAGGACTTGGAAGTTTGATAAAACCAGACTGTAAAGCTCCAGAAACATTTTCCATCTACACAGTGTGGAGTTGGATGGGCTGGGAACGGCTACTTTTGTGGTGCTGATACTGACATCGATGGTTTTCCTGACGAGAAGCTAAATTGTGCTGAAATGAACTGCAAAAAGGTGAGTTTCCCATAAATGAGAAAAATTGTCATCAGCATAAATCATCAAAGGTACGTTTTTAGATATGTTTATATATCAGGATTCTAGATGATTTCACAATGAGCACTTGTCTCTGCAGGATAACTGTCTCACTGTGCCCAACTCTGGCCAAGAGGATGCTGACAATGATGGAATTGGGGATGCCTGTGATGACGATGCAGATGGGGATGGGATCCTCAACTTACAGGTTTGTGCACAAACATAAGCACACACACAGGTGCATGTGCTGCATGTTTTTCACATTAAAGTTGTTGCAGAGACTAAAACATCTTGTTCACAGGACAACTGTGTGCTGGTGCCGAACGTGGACCAGAAGAACATTGATGAGGATGACTTCGGTGATGCCTGTGACAACTGCCGTGCAATCAAAAACAATGACCAAAAGGACACAGACGTCGACAAATTTGGTGACGAATGTGATGAAGACATTGATGGAGATGGTGAGAGATCTGTACATAATTACTTTAACAACAACAACAAACAAACATTTGGCTTCCTTTTCACCACCAAATTAACTTAACTTTATCGCAAATATAAAGCTGTTCATGTGGATATACTTTGAATACTGATTTTTATTTGAGTTGTGAGTTCCTCACACTCATTATGCATCATGTGATTGCAGGCATTGGGTTTCTTTTAATAAAAACTGATATTCTCGCCATTGTCAGGAATCCCTAATCACCTGGACAACTGCAAAAGAGTTCCCAATATTGACCAGAAAGATCGAGATGGAGACAAAGTTGGAGACGCCTGCGACAGCTGTCCTTATGTTCCCAACCCTGACCAGGTGAAGGCATTGTTCACTGATGGATTTTAAGTCAGGACATAATGCTGCTAATCAATCAGTCATTCAATCAATCAATCTTTATCTATATAGCACCTTTCATACATCGAGTGGCTCAAAGTGTTGTACAAAAATAAATGCAAAACAAAAAGGTTGCCATGCCAACAAGTCAGGCCAACCCTCCCACATCCAACAGTTAACATGAGGAAAAAACAGAGACCTGAAAATGATATTACACAAATAAAAACATCAAAACCAAACAAAAGTAAAAATAAGTACGAGGAATAAGTAAATTAAGTAAATTAAGTAAATTAAGTAAATTAAGTAAATAAATAAATACATAAAATGAATCAAATTAGAGTAAAACAATGAAGCATCATGTCAAAGTGAAGATTGTCAGTAATGACCATTGGAGGTATATTGTTTACCATGTTATTCTCGACTTACTGTAAAAGTTAATACAGACAATTGAAAAAGCTTCCATACAGTAGCAGCTGATGTTAAACTTCATCCTAACAGATTTTGGCATAACAGACAAACACAATATCCGTCTAAAGTTGATAAAATTTCAACTAGCTTGATCCACATCGTCTTGTCAGATGAGATCATCATCATTCCTGCTGGGGTCATTGCTGCGATGTTGACAGTCACTCTTTATCATAACACAAGCCTCAGAAAATGTCATGTCAACAACAACTCCTGTCATTTTTCTTAGATGGATGTGGACAATGACTTGATTGGAGACCCCTGTGATACCAACAAAGACAGGTATTATGTGACCTCATCGGCCACTTTGCACATATTTATCTAAAATGGGTGCCTATGTTAAAACCTGCATAAACTTTATTCTTCTGCAGTGATGGTGATGGTCACCAAGACTCCCGGGACAACTGCCCAGCCGTCATTAACAGCTCTCAGCTGGACACAGACAAAGATGGAAAGGGAGATGAGTGTGATGATGATGACGATAATGATGGCATCCCAGACCTGCTGCCGCCTGGTCCAGACAACTGCCGCCTGATTCCCAACCCATTGCAGGAGGACTCTGACGGTGGGTAACACTAAGTCAAGATGATTTCTCTTAATACCCAGTGAGTGCTAGAAAATCTATCTGTCCCTCCTCACAGGTGATGGTGTGGGTAACGTGTGTGAGATGGATTTTGACAATGACACCATAGTCGACACCATTGATGTCTGTCCAGAAAATGCTGAGGTCACCCTCACCGACTTCAGGGAGTACCAGACTGTCGTTCTGGACCCTGAAGGAGACGCACAGATTGATCCCAACTGGGTTGTGCTGAACCAGGTCAGAAATAGCAGAATATTTTATGCCAGAAAACCTTCTGTCAAACTACATTTTTTATTAAATAAACTGTTCTGTTCCTGCAGGGAAGAGAGATTGTTCAGACCATGAACAGTGATCCTGGGTTGGCTGTTGGTAAGTGTGTGGGAATGAAATGCTTTGACATTTTTAGAAAATCTTATCTTATATTTCTGCCTTGGCGAGATGGCAAATAAACACATTCTTCAAAATGCTGAACTATTTAAGCTTTAAATTCTCAGAGCACACAACTGAAGGTTAGTAATGAATTTATGTGGGGGTAGCAAGACCGATGCATCAAAATTTAGATGACAATGAACAGAATTGGTTCTATATTTGCATTAAATCAATAGAAGGTACTTGATCTGAGTTTTTAAAAAAAAGCACAATATCTTCTGTAGTTTTCTCTATAAGGAAATTACTTTTTTTATTCACTTCAATATTAATCACAAACAATAAGAGTGGTAGTTTTATATGGAGATAAAAGTTTCCATATGTTCTGTCTTTCATGTCTGATATCTGCGTGCAACAATCTATCCTGCAGGTTACACTGCGTTCAGCGGTGTGGATTTTGAAGGTACGTTTCACGTAAATACGGTAACAGACGACGACTATGCTGGGTTTATCTTCGGCTACCAGGACAGCTCCAGTTTCTACGTGGTCATGTGGAAGCAGGTGGAACAGATCTACTGGCAGGCAAACCCGTTCAGAGCTGTAGCAGAACCAGGCATCCAACTGAAGGTAGTCCACTGCTCTGCCACTGAAAAAATAAATCATTTAAAATCTTCTAGAAACGTTTGTCTACTTTTATAAATAGGTTAGAAGCTGTAATTAATGTGGTGCAGTACAAAGTAGCGTCTTAAGTACTCCAACTGAGTTAACTACAGCTTGGAAATCCGAAAGTGGAACCTAAATATGAGCTTTTATTGGACTCAGATCTGCAGGTTAAACCTGTATATGTTCCATTATGATTCACAATGCCATATTAAGTCCTACAAGTTTAGAAATTTAGTCCATTAGAAAATGTTTACTTACTTAATGTTTCACAAAAGCTCATTTTGTTTACTTTACATTGCTACTGCATCTTTTCTCCCCATCTTTCTGAAAAGCTTATTTTAGTTTTCACTCCCAAAGACCAAGTTTGCTCTTGTTGGTTACCTGATTGCTAAAAAAAAAAACTTCATAACAGAGATGAAAAAAAAAGAAATCAATCCAGACACTCAGACTTGTTATTTATGGTTTTTGAACAGGCAGTAAAGTCAAACACAGGACCGGGGGAGAACCTGAGGAATGCTCTGTGGCACACCGGGGACACCGGTGAACAGGTGAAACTCCTGTGGAAAGACTCTCGCAATGTTGGCTGGAAAGACAAGACATCATACCGCTGGTTCCTCCAGCACCGGCCGGCTGACGGCTACATCAGGTACTGATGGAGCTTCAGGGTCAACTCAGCTATGATGGCGAATGCATTCAGAAGTCTTACTGGCAACAGAGGTGAACCACCGTGGGCCCCTGAGCAAGGCCGTTATTCCCTCAATGGTTCCATGGATGCTGGACAAATGGTAGCCCACTGCTCCCAGTGTAACTAGTAATAGGTTAAAAGCAGAGGACTAATTTCAGTGTGTTTCATAAAATATATACTGACAAAGATTTCTTCTTCTTCTCCTGCAATTTAGTTAGGAAAGAGACTGGTCTGATACTGATGTGTTGAGTTGAATTTGGTTCTTTTACTCATTTCTGACCTTTGCTTGTGGTGATGCTTCATGTCTGCAGTCACGCAAGCCGATCTGAGAGGTTAGATTAGTTGAGATCAGTAAAAGCTCCAAATGTTAGTCTCTTTGTGAGGAAAAACAAGAGGACAGCCAAAGTCTGCAGGGATTTACATTTTTCCAAAGAATATCTAAAATCAGAGGACTCTATAAAATAGTAGTTTCTATATTTTAGAGACTGTCACATGTTCCTAGATCCTAGATCGACTAGAATTTGTGATGCAGTTGGAACAAATTTGTCAAGCTCACAAAGAAAAAAAAGAAAACAATCTATTATTTGACGTATGACTTTCTGCCGTGTGTTGGTTTTGCAGAGTTCGTTTCTATGAAGGTACTCAGATGGTGGCGGATACAGGTGTCATCATAGATACCACGATGAGAGGAGGCCGACTAGGAGTCTTCTGCTTCTCCCAAGAGAACATTATCTGGGCCAACCTGCGCTACCGCTGCAACGGTGAGTGATGCGTTCGCGAACATTGAGAGACTGGACTCAAAACAATGCTCTTCCTTCTTTCCTCTACACTGTGGCTAAACTAAAACCCCCCTTTCAGTTTAAGATTAAAGTTAGCATACCTTTTTTCTCAATGAAAATTTTTTAGCTGTAAATGCAAACTAATTTTTTGTGCCCCTCACAAAACTGTGGTTTGAGTTTCTGCCTGTGTCTCTTCTTAGACACACTTCCCGAGGACTTTGACACCTACAGAGTCCAGCAAGTCCAGCTGGTGGCCTGATGGCAACCGACAAGCCCCCAAACAAAACACTTACCAACGCACAAGAAACTCCAGGAAGAAAATTATGACGATAAAAAGAAAGATCCATCAGATGTGAAACTTTTTCACTTTTAAGATGAAACTGACCAAGTTACAGTAGAAAAGCAGCCAAGAGGGGAGCAGTCGCATAACATGCAGTTTGAATTGTTCAGCTATTACCAAACAGTCTGTATTAATGTTGCAAATATTTAACTGTCATTAACAAATAAATGTGGATTTTAGTAAATCATGGTGGTGCATGAAGTAATTATATGAAAGGATGCTGCTGCTTATTTGAATATACTGACAGTGTGAAAGCAAAAGAGCTGATTTTTAAATGTAACTTTAAGTGGAAAAATGCAGGGTGCAAGTAAAATGGCCTTTAAAAGACCAATACATATTTAGAAATGAAAGCATTATTGAGATGCAAGACAATATTCAATGCAAACAATGAAGCCTAAACTATAAATAGTTTACTGCACAAGGCCCTGATTAAAATATCAATACTATGAAAAGCTGTAGAACTGACCTCTGAAAGGCATAAAACTAAAGATCTAACTTTTAGAAAAAATATCATTTCAATCATGACTAGTTAATTACTTCCTTTGCTGCACTTTAAAAATGTAGAAACACAGAATTTGTATTTGGTTCATTAGAAGCAAACCGAGACTAACATTTGTAGACTGGACAGAGTTCACTTTTATCTGGATCAGCCTTCGTTTGAGCATTCACATCTACCCAAACGAACCAGACTGTCCGAGCAAACGAAGCCACCCATAGAAGCTGAAGTACTTCCAACACGCTAGCTTTTAATGCAGGGTTCCGGTTGGATTTCTTACTTAGCCATCGTGTCTGTTATGTGCACGCTATAGACAGTTCCCCTCCCAGTCATTAAGAAGGGGTTGTTAACTAAAACAGTGGAGGTTAAATTAGGATTTAGAAGTGAACTTTTCATAGGGCTGCCTCATGGTAATTCAAATCCCCTGTTTTTCTGAAAAACACCTTCAGGAAGAAAGCTTTCTGCTTCTTCACCACAAATATAAGAATTAACTAAACAACCTTGATGTGTTTGAAATCTAGTCCTGCAGAATTTCATTGAAAAAAACATCCTTAAATGTTAAGCATGGGTGTGGATAGATCATGCTTTGGACTTGTGTTGCAGCTGGTAGCACTGGAAACATTTCACCTATGGAGGGAAGAATGGATTTAGTAGAAGAGCAGCTATAAGCAAACATCCCACAGTAAAAAGCTGAGAATAAAAAAGGGGTAGTTTCTACGACAGAGATATTATCTCTGGAACCACAATATTTAACCTGAAAAGGGGCGAGCGGAAGGTTTTGGCCCCAAAAATCTCCAGACTAAAAATCCTCATATTTATGTAATTGCCTCATGAAAAACAGACCAAAACTATTTAAGGTGTAGAAGCATGAATGACAAGCGCCCTGACAGACTTCAAAAACTTTAAGCTGGCTACAGACAAGTGTTACAAGCATGAAGTATTTTCTGTTGTCAAAAATAAGGATATCGTGATATTTTAAAAAAGCTTTATGTCTGAACCAGCATGTCATTTACTCTCACAGTAACAGAAATCTTGACCAGGGGCGCCTAGTCGCTTGTATCGCATGCATGAACTACGCTACATATAAGGCCAAACATTTGATTTAAGTAACAGACATGACTTTTTTTTTCTTTTTCTTTTTTCAAACTCAACAGTTTTTAGTGGAAATCAACATTCTGAACATTTCACAAGCATGCACATATCCAAAATAATCTTTTAAATTTGCATTTGGAAATACAGATTACAAAATAGAAACGATAGCAAAGACAATATACAACAGGATTGAAACATCATGCATGTCCACAGCAACACGCTGTGATGTTGTAAAATGATATCAGACAACTGTTTTTTTAATCAGCATCTTCTACAAATCAAGACTAAGTGGAGAGAAAAATCTGTCTTCCACATTCAATTTAATTGACAGTTTTCTTTCATCTTATAAACAAATGGTCACATAAAGAGAATCACATGGCAACAAATAAATAACTACAGGTCTGTTACTACGACTTACAGGACAACAGTGATATAATGCTTTTCTCACTATGAGCTTAAAGTGAAACTTAAACGGTGTATTTCCAGAGCCTTTTACAAGTTTCCATAAAATGCAATCATTTAGAAAACCCCAATCTTATTAAAGGGATGTGTTTTTGACACCTACAACTTTCAGCATTACAGACGGAGCAGCAACTCTCAGCATCTTTATAGCCATGCCTTCTGTTTCTGCACTGACAAAAGATCCAGTTTCATTGCTGTTCATCACAACATGAACAGGTCTTGCTGAGAAGTAATGCAAGTACATAACTGGTGTCTCAGAGCAATACAAGCAGATGAGTCCAAACTAAATCTGTGCATCTTATGTTTAAAAAAAACAAAAACAAAACAGCTCAGTTTGCTTTCCATATTTCAGCATTCAGTCAGGAAAAGGCATGCAACTTCAACTCTGATGCACAAATATCACTTCTTTTAGCTGCCAAATTTGACATCAAGGGTTTTCCTAGTGTTACATTAGCTGTTAGCGAACCTGTGACAATGTCAGTCAATGTCTGTCAGCAGAGATGTTAACAGTATATCATGTTAACAGAATACAGAGGTGTGGGGCATGTTTTTTCAGGTCCATATAGGGACCTTTTATTAGATTCCCTCTAAGTGCCATATAGAAGTGGGGACCACAAGGACTGTGGGAACATGTTCCTTTCCAAAACTAGAGCACAATCTGCACTGGAGTAAGCCCTTTCTAATTTTGCATCCCCTAAAATCTTAACGGATTTAAAAAAAAAAAAGAAAAAAAAAGAAAAAAAAATAGTCAAAGTATAATTTACAAAGGAAAATAGAGAATTAATCTTTTCTTATACATCAAAATATCTCTGGTGTAAAACAGTCAGCATTCATATTGGACAGAACTGTCCCCGCTCAAAACCCAGGGGGTTACAAATAAAGTGCCAAGCAACTAGTGGATTTAACATTGCACAAAAAACAGGAGGGAAAAACCCCCAAAACAGAAACAGTTACACTTTACCCAGCCCACAATCCGACATGATAGGCAATAACAACAAAAGCAGAAACATATCCGTCTTAAAACACACTCCACTTCAGCATAGCAAGATCAAAGTCCTGTACATAACATGGGATAAAAATCTGCTCAATGTGTCCATCATGTCATGCAGTCGACTGCGTTGCGCAGAAAATTCAGAGGTCCACAAATGCAAACAAGTCAGTGCACGTGCCAATCTGCAACCTTTACAAGACAAGACCTTTCATTTTGTCAAGAAAGCAAACCGAGTGCGCTGATGGAGAGGAGGAGCCGGATCGACTGTTTGCACTCGTTTGCAGAGAGATGCTACAGTAGGAAGAGAGAGCGGAACAAGCGACAGTCTGAACCGAGGGCGACTGAAGAGCGGAGAGAGAAGAGGCCTGATCCGACTTTGACGGGACCGAACACTCCCAAAAACATCGCCTCATTTGGCAATAAGCTAAAACTAGGACACTGCCACAGAAATTACATTCGTTTATCATTCATGAAGTAGTATTGTACAGAGATGAACATAACAGAGTCACTGAACAGGAGTTCACTGTTGCACAGGAGAAACCCATACATGCATCTCTTCAGACTTTGTGATGGCGTTTTGTTACACAAATCAAACCTGCGGAGCTATAGAAGGCCTTCGTTTAGAGGTTTGGACTGTCGGTTTAGTCATGCATCTTGTTTCAGCTATAGTATGTACAAAGTCAGTGTGAATGACTAGTCTTCAGCAGGATGAAAGAAAGCAAATGACAGGAATTCTCCAATCACTGGCATTTTTACAACAAAATGGTGAAGTCTGAACACAATGCTAATTTTCTCTATTAGGTATGCAAACCTTTGGAAACATTACATTTTCAGACATTTATTTCAGTCACCTAAAGGAAAAATCCAACATCCTTTATTAAAAAAAATTAATCTGGTGCCTTTTAATTTCTGAGCCTCATTTTTGACATCTGCTCCTTTAGGATGAGAGAAAAAGCAGCAGTTTTGCAACACATGAAGAAATTAACTAGTAGAGAAAGCAGAGATGCCTTTTTTATAACAGGGGGAAAGAATTTAGAAAATTTCAGGACAAGTATTTGGAAAATTAAAAGCCAGGATGACGGGTTTTGTTGAAAAAAAAAAAGCTGAAATATAAAAATGAAGCTGAATTTCTATTTCTGTCGAAGCCTTTTTCCCTTCTTCAATAACTTAAGGTACGATTTCACTCGTTGATTGTCATATCGCCACAACACTCAAGTTCCCTCACTCATATAATCAATCTAGTTTACTTTTTTCTACAATAGTTGAACATCCCAAGATTTTCAAATACTATACAGCTGTGAAAACTTTGTGGAGCCCTTTAGGTCCTCAGAGATGACTTCCAGATTTTGGGGTGGGTGGGGGGGTCTGTAAAACTAATGGAGGACAAAGTTGATGAAAATTAAGCTACAGAACGTCTACTGGCATCTGCATCATTTAAAATGCTTCATGCTGTCCAAACATCTGCTGCACCCAAAAACAACTTTACTGTTGAGAATAAATCCAGGTGAACTTGTTGAAAATGTTGGACTTTTCCTTTAAGGGTCTTTTTTTGTGTGGTGTTATTTGCATAGGAATCACAGATGTATTAAAAGGCAAACAAAACCGCTGATGGAGCTTTACAGCAGACAACGAACACAAATTGTCCAACTGTGAAGGTAAAATCCAAACGTGATTCCTTTCACAAAAGGGGGTGGGGGGGGGTGGAGGATTTAGATGGTCTTCCCCATCAGCGCTTTAGTTAAGTAAAGATATTAGCATATGTGCGCACAAACATTACAATATACCAAAAATGATCCCACACATCTAGACTAGCCTCTCAGGGAAACTCTGACAAAAGGCCGAGGCAGACTTCTTGGCACTGAATACGAAGTCACTGTTAATAACGTCGGTTTCTAAAGATGGACACATTTTGGCAAACAGTCAGAGATAATAGAGTGTAAACTATTTCGGATCGATAAGATCACGTCTGTGATTTTTGACCAGTACTTTCTGTGTTATTTGTGTTACTTACAAGACTGAATGGAACAGGGCAGGTTTTTTAGTGTTGCTGAAACACTGCACAAAATACTTAATACATCAAAACACTTGCATTCTTTCCTAAGGACAACCTTTAGTTACCATTTATGTATCTTATCCAAGTGGTGAATATAGACATAATATAAAATATTTCTTTATAAACTCTCATAAAATTTCTAGCTTGCATCTAAAAACAACCTTTGGAGGCATCGACACTGCCTTTCCAGCAATCATTAAATCATAACTGATGTGTCAAAGGTCAGCTGCATTTTTTTGTTAGAGATTCCCTGTCAAGGAGCAAAAAGCCTCCCCATAATTGCACTCCTTCTCAAATACTTTAAACCCTCTTTGTTTTCTCTTTTTTGACCTACTTAAAAAAAAAAAACTAAACAAAACAACCAACAATTTGGTTATAAAGTGTACCGCTACAAAATACAGTACGTTGATTTGTCAAACCTTACACGACATGACCACAAATATCACGGACCAACAGTTCCTCTTAAATACAAGAAAATTTTACAATAAGTTACGAAAATACGTTATCACATCAGACACTTAAGTAGAACAGTAAAATGTTACTGTAAGGCAAAATCAGGTGATTTCACAGTGACGACTTAAAAAGATTAAGATTTTAGTGTTCTCTGGTTTAAAAACAGAGCGCCTTCCTTCGTTAGGAAGGACGTCAGTCTCAATTTTGATGCATTTTTCTTGCGTTCTGGTTAAAAAGGAATACCTGATTATTTTCTCAGAAAATGTTGATTCCTGTGGCACGAAGCCAACCCATTTCTGGAGCGCACAGGCTTTTCTGAAGTGGTGCTAAAAACACTGTGATATCTGGATTTGACTGTTGGGCTGCAGCACGTCAACATCAGAGAATGGCACATCTAACACCGAAGAGCAACTATGGGGAGGTTTTACACTCCTTCATTAACCAAGTAACTCGACAAACACATCTATAAATATGTTAGCAATTAATAAATAGACATAAATTACATCAGTGCAATTTTACACTACACCTACAGACTACAATTTGGCATCAAATTTAAGTCATGACATGGAGTATAAAATCTTTAACCAAATAAATAATGTATAAATACAAGAAGCATAAAAACAGATACAAGATGAAAATAACATTTGGTTGTCAAAAATAAAGCTTTGAGTGTGAAATAGAAAGCTGTTATGGTATGATGGGATAAACGACTCTTTTCATTGCAGGGTAATGAGCAAACCGGCCATGTTTTTGTTTTTTTCCCCCTCTATTAGACATAGCCACAATAACAGGTATGGTGTCTTAGCAGCTTCCTGCTTCAAGCAAATATCAACTGAACTAATAGTGGATATGAAAAGAAATAAAACTGTCAAAAGTGCATTTTTGGAATATATGTGGCATGTAATGGAACACTGTAAACACAGTAGGCTAGCGAAAGCACTGAACGACCAATCTCATTCAAAACGACGGCGAGCCCATTCCCCCCACTGGCCACCAGATGTCTTTTTCCCTGTTGTCTTTTGGTGGCGCATCGTTTTCGAAGGGCATCACGAAGTCGAGGGTGAGGTCGGACAGCTGGACAGCCATGCAACGAGGGAGAGGTTTCATCTTGCCCTTTATTTCTCTCCATTCACAAGTATGTTTTTTTTTTTTTTCCTCTTTGTTCCAGACCAAAGTCAGTGTGCAGGTTACAGCCTGTCCATCCTAAATGTGTCCTCGGTGGCAGGGTCAGCGAGCACCATGTCAGGGTCATTGAGCATGTGCAGACCGTCCAGGGTGAGAGGATCGATCTTAAGCTCATCCAAAGGAAATTGAGAGTCTGCATCGAAGCTGACGTCGCCGACACCCGCCAGAGAGTTGGTCAGCTCTTTGGACAGACTCGGTGGAGACTCACCTGTGACTGAAAAACAGGACATCTGAGAATCGCAGACGGACTTTGAACACATTTTATAAGAATTAAAAAATAAACCGGAGGTCATATTTTTCCATTTTTAACCAGCACCAGTACCTGACCATGGCCATTATTCTAAGTGAAGAGTGAAGTTCATAACCTAAACAGTCTGCACTGTCAACAATTAAAGGACAATAACAGCTAATTATAGTTTTACTTTCTCACAAGACCAAAGTAAAAGAGCACGAAAGTCTAAGAAAGCAGCAAACAAATGTGAATCCAATTGAAACAGCCACAGCATACAGGCTGACCCTGTGAACATGACGTGAACCTTCCTGCTGCTCATCTGTGGAAATGTAATCAACATGGAGCTGGACTAATACAGAGGAGGAAGACAGCAAAGCTAATTCCACAGACAGAAAGCAAACAAATGCAAATGATCTTTCTCCTTCCAGCTGAGATAATCCTCAGAACAGATGCAGCAAGAGTGTAATAAAGTGAAAGCACATCTGGTGGACTACCTGTAAGGATGATGTTGGGGATGTTGCCATGGCTACTGTAGCTGAGCTGCTGTGAGTCCTGTAGGCTGCTCCCAGTGAGACCCATCATTGTTGCCTGTGTGTAGTTGAGGGTGGAGCACTGGTTATAAAGGCTGGAGGAGCTGATGGGCCCTTCGATCATGTTGAACTGTTCAAGCTGAAAGCACATAATGATGATATACAATCAGAAAGAAAATGTGAGGAAACCACCTCTGTCCAGGCTACATATTGCATGTAACTGTCACCTGGTGAGACAGAGCATTTGTCTGCCTGGACGCCAGCTGCTGATCGTAAAAGGAGTCGCCAAATATGCTGCCCACAACAGGAATATGCTGGAGGAAGAGAGATGCAACACATTTCAGAACCAGTGGCATGGAAGTAACTACAACACACACAGACAAAATTAGCAGAGAGGGAGGTTATCCAGGTCCACAAGCAAACATTTCAGCAATGAACAAAATAAAACAACACGAGCAAAAACACAAAGTCACAAATCTGCCAGACTGAGCAGTGAATAAAAGCGTATGGTTCTCATGACTAAGGCTGTCATGGCTCAGGAACAAAACAAGAGGCCAATATATGAAAAAGGAAGGAAAGATAACTTGACAACCTTTGTCTATGTGTTAAATTCAAATTTAACACACACACTTGATAACTTTAAACAAAATGAAGACCAAACAAAAAAGGAGCAGGAGTGTGAACATGAGGTGTGGTTTCAACAGAAATCAGTGATGTGCATGGACCATGGCAGCCCCGTTCATGATGAAACGAACACAAAATTTGCTTGTTAAAAGGGAAACTTTGGCATGTTTAACTTGGGTGTTATTCTGATATTTGTCTCCATCTCTATGGATCATAAGACTAACCTCACCACCACCTTTGAGAGGTAAGACACTGCAGCAGGAATCTGATAACAGGGGGTGGTGAATAAAGGTTAGCATGGCTGACAGAAGATAAAACATGGACACAAATAAACACAACACCACCCACGGATGGAATTTCCCTTTATAATTTTCTTGCAATGAGAAAAGCACCACTGAACACAGAGCCAACACTGTGTGAATGACTTTTTGAAACGGTGGAGTCTCTGGTCAACCCTTTCCATCAGTAGCCTCCAAGCCAATGATGCATCACACACGGCTTAATCCATGAAAGCTCAGCTTTCGTTTAGCTCAATCTGCTTTCCTGTGATTCTCATTTATATACAGGTCTATAACAGTACAATGTACTGAACTTGCTATAATTTGTGGACTTTGGGTTTACCCTGTTTATGTAAATGAAGATGGGCATACACAACATTAAACAGGTGTCAAGCTGTTTCAATGATCTGTAAAAAGACAGAAATGCCATTAAAGAGGCAAAAAAGACTATCAACTAATAATGCTCAACATATTTAATATCTAAGTGCACAAAGCACAATTTAACCAAATTATTTTAACAACCCCCCCCAAAAAAAAAAACCCAAACATTTTCCTTCCATTTTCAGCAGTGATAATGGATGCTTGTTGTGGTGCACACTGGGAAGACCTGAGGTTTAAAGGTTCACTTTTTAAAACCAACAAATGGTCAGAGCCTCCATCAACAAACCATCAGCATGTTGTCATGCACACAGTGAGCAGGGACAGTAGTGATGAAGAAATGAGTTATGCAGTTGCTGACGCCGAGTGGTTAACCGCTGATACGGACGATGAAAAGCAGCCTAACTATCTACAATCAGCCTTCCCCCAGGAGTGAAGCCCTTCCCCAGACAGCAGCTAGCTCGGTGGGTGGGCTCTTACTTGAGGCGAGCCTCCGGGGGAGAAGCCTTGATTGGAGACTGGGGAGGTTGGAGACTGAGTGGCTGGTGAGCCAGTCTGATTGCGGTACTGTTGGAGGGAAGAGGGTTAGCTAGCACTACGCTTCATGCCTGTCACACACAAACCTTGAAGGATCAAAGACTACCATCCACAGCCATACATATACAGTGGGAAAACTTTGTGGCTGGTGAGTTTGTCTACATTTGGGCAATAAATCATTAATATCTTTAATTTCAAGGGGTTGTTGCATTATAGAGAATCATCACAGGTTCATTTCTCACCATAAGCAACAATAAAATCTAAGACATTGTAATGTGCCACATGGTGAGAGGAATTTATTGTTGTTTCAATGAGCCAGAAAAGTGTCTGTTAAAATCCCACCACTGAGGGCACATTCACACCAGTATAGTCCGGATGACTCAGTTCGATTAGGCAGGGAATCCCGTAAAACTTTGCACTTTCCTTTGGTTTGCTTTCACGCTGCACTTTACTCAAGCAGACCAAAATGCCTGGAAACATCAAGCAGTTACAAGAACTACTTGCAAGGGGGCGATTTCCCCTGAAAGGACTATTGACCGACATGAAAGAAGAAAAAAATCCGGCTCATTGATTGGCCAGGACCGAAAATGGCTCATTCCCCGCAAGGAAACAATGTAGCAACACCAAGTTTATTTACTCTTGGGGTTTCAATTTTTACTTTGGTCTTCCAACCTAATGCAGTTTTCACCGGAACCTGTCCAGTATGAGAAGCGGGAGAGGCAGCGAGTCATCCGACATGTTGCGCTGCAACGTGTCGTGCAGCCTCTCCTTGGTTCACTGGATGCTCCATTTGCATTTACGACTGCAAGCAAACTGCACCAGGGTTCACCTTCAAGTGGACCGAGGTCCCCGGTTTTTAAGCAGACCAGAGTTCACTTCTTTGCTCCAAACCAACCGTACTATCCGTGGGTTTGTTTAAAGCGGACCAAACAGTGCTAGTGTGAATGCGCCCCAAGAAAACCTCTGAAAGTTGAAGAGTTGTGCAGAATAACTAGCATGTACTCTGAGAAGCTGAGGAATTTTAAGAACAACAAAGCAAAACGGTCCTGGTCAGGCTTATGACTCTGCCTCCACTTTGAACAGGACTTCTTTTTTCTTACCGAGCTGATGCTCATGCTGGCGGTGGTCTGGCTGTCTGGAGAGGGGCTGCTTGCAGTAGCTGTACCAGAGGAGACTGGAGTTGGTAAAGCGATGAGCTGGATGCCTTGAGGCAGGGCCTGCTGCTTCTGGAGGTCATTGAGGAGCTGAGCCTGGGCCTGAGCTGTCAGTTGGTTGAACAGAGGGTACTGGGAAAGCTGCTGCTCCAGGGTTAATGACTCGGTTGGCACAGCCTACAGACAAATGCGCACAAACTAGTGAGATACATGCTCAAACTCGTAACGGTGTTTCACTTTGATCAGTTCCATTGTGGTGGATGTCCAGTCTGGTTATGAAAAAGGAAAAATACTGTGAAGCTTCAGTCTGAGACAGATCCTCACCTGTGTAATATTAACAGGTGAGGAGAGGGTGGGTGAAAGCTGCTGTGGGGACTGTTGAAGGTGGAGGTCTGAGGTGAGGGTGAGTGGCACCACTGGTAGCTGCCGACGCTGTGCTGTTACAGTCATGGTAGACTGAGAGGAGGTGGGGATCCCTGAAGAGGAAAAAAACCAAAACAACACGGATGAAGACATGACGGGTTATCCTCTCCGTCACCTTCATGTAAATATACTGACTGGCCTAATTCACTAACATCAAGCAGAGGAAAGCGGCAAGTAATTTAAAGGAATGCAAAATGATCCAACAGTAAAATTACACA
The DNA here is from genome assembly GCA_037177055.1 of Atherinosoma microstoma. NCBI lineage: Eukaryota > Metazoa > Chordata > Actinopteri > Atheriniformes > Atherinidae > Atherinosoma > Atherinosoma microstoma. Next base: position 5,764,836 of record JBBBVU010000015.1, on the reverse strand, counting down.
AACGTGTCCAAAATATTCATCTGCACATTTAGGATGATAGAATTTTGATGGTTAAAGTAAAGTCTTGCTTTGTCAGACCTACCAGGCAGTGCTGTGTCAAAAGTGGAGAAAAGCCTGACTGCACTGTCTTATTGAAGTTAAAGACGTACTATGTAACTTTCCGACCTTAAAACTTCACCTTCCTGACTGGTTTAACCCTCTAAACCCTAAGCCTATTTTTGCTCAAAATTGCATTCTTTTAGGAAAATGACTATAACTCTGCAACCACAAGGTGCATTTCAATACTTTGTGTGTCATATTAAAGGAAACACTTGTGGGATTTGACAAAATGTGTCAAATACAGTATATATGTTAATAGTGAAGAATAAATTAGGTTGGAAAACAGCAAAAATGTTAACCTTAAAAAAAAAAAACACTTTCAGGATAAGGAACACTGAGGCTCTGAGTCCATCTGAAATCATTGTACAATATGGCGACATTATCCCTGCAAAGTCCTACTCTGCTAAAGTGAAGCAAAACAAAATTAGAGAGGTTTTAGTTCAGAAAATCCAGGCGAGGTTTCCAAAATTGCCATTTTGGCAGTTTGCCACCATTTGTGTCATCTGCATTTTCTTATGTGCAAAACGATGTATTTCACTTTTACATCACTAATTATGTTCAGTAGAGTTAAAATACAACAGTTTTCCAACCGCTTGCTGAGCGTTCTGCACAGTGTGCGTAAAAAAGCAGCTAACCTACCCCGTTGTGAGTGTTTGCTCCGGCCTATAGCTCTGCAGCAGATTAGTTGATTTTGACGAATAAGGTCAGTTAATTCGTTAGAGCCAGTGGAATGTATCTAGACCCATGTGGGTGAGATTGACAGCATTTTCAGCCAACTTGACCACTTTTCCTTCTAGGATGCTGCGTGGCGTTATAGCGGAGTTTCACTTTACACACTGTGTCATACACTGGTAAACAGATAAACACACCGGCTGTTTTGAACACACACACCGTGGCTGAGTCAGCAAAGAAACACAAGAAAGATAAGACTGTCTTTTACTGGCTGGAGACAGCTTACAGTACATGTAGGATACAAGATGGATGCCGAATTAGCCACAAATAGGGGCACATCACTGGGAAAAGTTCTGTGGTGCTTCTTTAAACCAGTCACAACAGCCTCTGGCAGAGCTAAACCCAGAAAGGCGTGATGGTACACCTGTGAAATAGTGCTTAGGGGAAACATACACAAACATGACAGGGATGTCATCAACATATTCTTTGTATATTTTGTCAAACATTTACCAAGAAACAGCCAGCAGGCCTGCATTGCTCCATGATCCAAGTCTCTAAACTTACTATTTTCAGCCAGTTACAGGGTGGGACATGATCCGAGCTAATTTCCCTGATCAACTGTCCTTTATTAGTGTTTATTTGGGTTGCCCTGTTTTAACCGTGCATTATCTTATAAGTAGATTATGTGTGGGGTTTTTACTTGGTTTCATATTTGCTGTGTCGATTTGAATTGGTTTTACTGACTTGCTGTGTTTTAACAGCACGAGTGTGGTAACCTAGACTTGATTGAGGAAAGCTAATCTCAATAATGCCACCACGCCCTGTAGTTTTAGATCGGACAATAGACTGTAATGAGCCTTTTTATTGGCTGAGAGCAGAGGAGGGAAAAAGAAGCGGAACGAGGCAGTCGGATGTGGCAGAGAACGGAAGACGTAGCGGGTTTGGCCCAGACGTAGAGGACAATAATACAATGTTCGCTAGCAGCTAGGTAAAGGAAAGTGAAATGGCTTGTGTGCGTTACAAACGTGTCCACTCTTCTCTCCTCCTAAAGTATTGCACCTCCAGACTAATGCTTTCCTCTTCCCCCACAGCATGGCACCCCCCCTGATGGCAAAGTGTACCAGGACTCTGGATCCCAGCCTGCTGATTGACCCGGATTACCTTCCACTAGGAGCACGAGGAGTGAATGTGCACTTTTTTCAGCTCGTATTTAAAAAGGACCCACACACTGCTGGGTTCATGTCCTCTGTAGCACAGGGAATACTGAACAAGGTAAAACGCATCCAGTAGACAGGAGGGAGAATGCTGCTCGAAATTAAACGGCCAGCTGGCGAACTAACAGCAGCAGATGACATCCGGTGAGTCACACTAGGTATCCCAATATGACGGGCAGTGAGTAATTGATGCTGTAGAGCCAAACTGATCATCGGCTCTGAAAGGCTGAACATTCGGAAACCATGACAAGGCACCCCGCAGCTTCCTAATCCAGACTCAGCACTCATGCCAACACTGCGTGTGCTTACACTCCCGTTGATGTGAGAGTTATGTCGTGCTTTCGCAGTTTTGAAAATAAAATTGGCACATTTTTTTTTTTAACTTTTGTGTCAAACGAGGAGAATTATACAACGCCCCTTGTGATGGAATAGCCCGGCTACAACGCTGTTTGCAGTAAAATCTATCATAGTTGACAACTGAGATCATCAATGACGTTGCTTTAAAATGAAACGTCAATCCCTGGCAACAATCCAGTCCTTTGTATCCCTCGCTGACGGCGTGTTTTTGTCTTCGTTTTGCTGAACTTACTTCCTCTGTGTAATGAACATGAAAAGGTGCTGCTTACCGTGGCTGGCAGCACTGATGCCCAGGTGGGTGAGGTTGGTGGTCAGGCTGCCTGTACTGTTGGCCGAGCTCAGGGAAGGGAAGGACACTGTGTCCTCGGGGTCCAGTGGAGTGGATAACGGAGGAGGGAACTGGATGTTAGTCAGATCAGGCAGCGACCCTCCAGTGTTGTGTGCAGCTGGGAGTACAGATGGGTTCAATTCCTGGTCTGGTGATGGGAATATACTAGAAAATACACAATCCATCAGTCATATAAAAAGAGAACTCCAAACGATCCACATACACGTATACACAAGTGTTTTGTTAACTAACGGCACCGATACTTGAATTTGGTAAAGTCTGACTCGGTCCTGTTACTGTCAAATGTTTTTAATAATCTTTTAAAGTAGCAGCAGGACATTAAAAAGACTCTTAACCAAACTACTAAATACCTTTTCTGCATAAGACTTTTAAAACCTAAACTAAAAATTTGCCCCTTAAGTTATGATTGTAATTAAAATGTAGACCCATGTTGACACTTACAACACCATCGAAATACGGGAAAGGTGTGCAGCTTCAACACATGTATGAAACTATTTCATAATTGGAAAGACATTTTTAATGCTCCACTCCAAGTTTTGGTAATGATGAGCCCAAGAATCCTAAAACGTAACTGTGTATCATTTGTGGTGGTCCTGTAAAGGAACAAATGGGGACTCTCAACCCCCCCCCCGCCCAAAAAAAACCAACAAACGCAGCCCACAGGCGTTTTAATTTATCCACTGCCACATGCAAGTATCTCAATCCAACTATGACAGCCTCATAGTAATGGAGGTCAATGCGTCTTTCCTGAACACTTCCAGCCACCTTGAATTGTGACTTATTGTTTGGTGATGTAACTCAGAGGCTGCTATTCTCCTGTGGCGGTCCACCTGAAATAATAAAACGCTTAACGAAAGAAACTCACTTGATTCCCGGGACATCACATGTATTAGGTTTTGATGCATCATCCTGAGAAGAAAATATAAACATGAGCTGCAGACCGTGGATCAGAAGTGTACACTTTGTTGCCCCTCAGTCCCATATGTACCTTCTCGTCATCCCACAATTGTTTCTGTGCATCGTTGTCTGCATTTGACTCAGAATTCTCCGTCCCAGGTACCGTTAGCAGCAGCACTAATTAGCAAAACACAAAACATGGTTGCTTGCTTTGATGAAATTCACACACTATTGAAAGAAATTAGTCATCAGTATCTGAGCCAGTCATGCAGGAGACAGTGCTGCCATGCACCAGATTCCTAACAGTCTAAAAATAGCTGAATGACCACCAGACAGACTGAAAGGGTGCCAGCTAACCTTGGTATCACTATATTAGAGCCTCACACATAAAGACATAATCAATGGATAATCAGTTAATTATAGATTTTGCTCTCCAGGACAATCCGAGTCAGTTTCATTCAGACATGTTAGGTCTCTAAAGCCAGCTGAGTGTTGTGCCAACATACTGAAACACTTCTCTGGAGATCAGTATCCATTTACACCATGAATATTTTACTAAGAGTCTGGATATACGGCTATGTGGCATCAACCCTTTCATGCTATTTGAGATTTGCCACTTGGATTAGCACATTACACATTAAAAAATAAAATGGGCTCTGTGTCTTTGTAACTGAATGCGCCTTTACCTCGTTTAGGCTGCAGCTCCTGTGATCCAGAAAACACCTCCTGGGGCTTCGGATTCATGGCGCTCTGGTGCAAGGCGGAGTCTGAATTTGTCCTAGAAGTGTTGGGTAAAAATGAGAATCAGCTAAATCACTGCCAAATCCCAACAATGGCGTTATGCCATTGTTATTCATCACAGATCACACTCCTCATACTAAACTTTCTTTGTAATCATCATGCCGTTCAGCATGTGGCCGTCGTGCTTGGTCGGGTTATCATGACGGCACAAAGACATGCAATTTAGATTTTGGAAGTGAGCCATGTCTGCTTTCGTGCCACGGCCTTGTAATTTTGGCAAATGAACAAAAGGGAGGTGGCTTACCTTCTCCAGCTAGTGTCTGGTGGTGGGGAGAGGTAAACTGAGCTGTAAGGACAGCTGTCAATGTGAATCTAGTCAAGGGTAATAAGGTTGGAGAGACTAAAAAGCAGATCATTGATAATCCGTGTTTTCATCCCACTCGGCTGATCTAGCCTAACACCTGACAGATAATAACCACATACAAGTGATACTGGGGTACAGATACTTGAATGTCTTGTAATCTAATGATGGTGAAATATATTTGTAAACTTAATCCCAAGAGCAGTGTACAGTACACACAGCACCATTCAATATCAGGCTGTCAAAGTGTGTAATGAAACAACCAATTTACTCACACATTGCTCAAAGTCTGTTGAATAGCAGCACTGTAAGATGATATCTCTCCATCACCACATTTAATCCTTTCTTTTATGCATTACGAGGGCTTGTGCCAGCTAATGATTGAGCAGCAACAAGTGAAGGCACAAACTGATCATTTTTCTTGATCTGCAGTTCTTTTCCATCAGTGCAGGTATTTATTCATTTGAAGGGATGAGCAATACCAAATAACGATCATTTAAAAACATTAATGATCATGACTTTATTGCTAAGACTACACAAAACACAGTAAAAGTCAGCAGTATAAACTGATTCCAGTGTTGTGGAATATATTGCAATCACATCTGTTGATGTAAATAAAAGGCCAAAGCTGGAAAACCCTGTTAATTCCAGCTTCATTGAGTTCTCCTGCCTCAATAACAGAAAATTTGAGGGAGAGAGCAAAGTTAGGCTCAGGATATTGAACTTGATTAATACAACAGTACAACACAAATTATTCAAATTTAAACAAATACAAGATTTTGAGCTCCAATTAAACCAAAGCAACAACAAAACACAAAAGCTCCTGACCCACAAAATGCTTCTGTCAAAAGGATATTTGGCGACCATGTTTGTCAACAGAAAGTGGCCGGCGGTGAGGAGATGTGATGCGGTTCCGATCGCGGTAAACGCGCTCCACGAGTCCGTGGTGCCTGGTTGTCCGGCTGGTATCCAGCACCGAGTTCTAAAGTGAACATACCAGAAGAATGAAGCCGGAAAAACTGCCAACTTACAGAGAAAAACTTTAAGGATAAATGGTGCAAATGTGTCCATTTCAAAATGAGTCAAGCCATGGGTGCCCCATATTGATGCTTGAGTTGGCAAATGTATTTAAAGATGGAAAGCCATGACAAGCAATGGTATACTTTTAAAATTTAAGAACCAAATTACAATGCTAGGAAAAACTTAAAACTTTTCTCCCATCACTCTGGAATCATAATAAAACCTGGTGGGTATATGCAGCTTTGACCAGCAGGTAATTTCTCAACATTTCCCTGTTGTCACAGTCAAAGAAAAGCTTGGAGACTCCTAAAATGACTCCTAGATAATTTGAACCAATTTTTCACCAATACTTGAGACGACTGGATCCTGCGTGTGTCCAATGTTCACCAACAGCTGACAAGGGTGCACTGATCTATAACAAACGATTAAATCACCAGCCAAGAGAGGCTAAGGGCTCACCTGAAAAGGCAGGTCAATGTTGCCATTTCCAATCTGATTGACATTGGGCAGTGAGCCTCCATAGTACTGTCCACGATTCTGCCCTAGTTGCAAATACTGGGTCTTCTGTAACTGCAACTGTGCAAAGTAAAATTGCATGAAAGCATGAGTGAATGACTAATCCAATTCACAAAAAAATAAATAAAAAAACAAATAAAGAAATAATGAATGATGCATGCAAGTCTACATTGGTGAGATGCAAGTGTAATGGTTCCATTAACTGACAGATGTAACATGGTGGGACAGGCAAAAGTGGATTTTTCATGATAAATACTGGAGGTGAAGACAACAGAAATAATAAACAAATAAATAAAATAAACTCAGCTGATGACATGGAAACCTGATTGACAGTTGGTGTAATTACAGTCAGACTTCTTATGTAAAAACTTGGCTATTACTTGAACCACATGTCTTAACATGAACATCAGTCACAAGTCATGTATGTTGCTAAGAAACACCGGGATGTCTTGTATACTAATAAAAATTTGTAGTCAAGATAAATGATGATCAGAAGTAATGCAAAGGACAGATGTCTGGATGGCAATACATACAAAAAAAATAAAAAATCAGGCAAAGACCATAAAACTTAGTATCTTTTTCCCTCCTGCAGTAAACAGTAAATTGTAAACAGTAAAGCTGGCGTACACCGAAGCAGCACGTGCGTATCATTTCCAGGAATCTGATCAACAATTGTTAGAAATATTTCCTGGCACAACAGACTTGAAACAACAACTGGTTGATTTTCCAATTAACCACAAAAATGTAATAAAACAGTAAATATGTTTTTTCTTTTTAATTATTAATATGCAACTCTAAACAGTTAGTGGCCATGTTGCAGGCTAAACAGCACAAGAGAAAAGCTTTTACTTGGAATATGACTACTTTAGAGTTCTTTTAAAATCCCTGTATGCCTTGTTTTATATATCTGTATTTCTAAACACATTTCAAAACTTACATTTTAGATATATTTAGGAGAAGCTTGCAAAATTAGGCAAAATGACTGATTTCATGATATCAAGCTTTTACCTTTCTTCATTATGGCCACAGGAACTTTGGGAAGTCTGCTTGCAGGTAAACTGCATCATCAAAAATATAGATTGTATATTATACATAGCAGAGATCACACACTTTGGACCCCTTGAGCCAGTGTCCTGTAGGGTTTTACATTCTTTCCTCCTGCAACACACTTGACTCACATTCATGGGCCATTAAATGGGCTCCGCAGAACTTGACAACAAGCTGTTGGAGAACCATTTGATTTCAATCAGGTGTGTTGCATCAGGGGAACTTCTAAAACCTGGAGGACACTGGCCCGAGAATTTCAGAGTTGATGATTCCTGGTATATAGATTTCAGCTTGTTATTCCTATTAATACTCAACTAAAGAGACCAATGGGAATTATTCTGAATTCTAAGGGAATCACAACCCTTTGCTAAGGGCAGGAGTTTATTGTGAATCCAGGCCACCATATGTCTGGAAGTAAGAAACCAGCTGTGGATGCAGAGCAAAGCCAACATACATACAATCATATTTTCCTGATGATGTGCTGCTGATAATAAAACATTCTTTACATCTAAAATGCTCAAATGATTAAATGCATGCAGCAGCTGTAAGAACTGAGAGCCGACGGTTGTATTTGTGACCATGTTGCAGGAACAGTGGGCAGAAAAAAGGATTTAACAAGGACACCGCATTAGATTGTTTTCCTTTTTTACTCTTTGTTTACACATTTTGTGAGGGTAAGAATATTTAAGGAATTTCTAACATATAGAAAGGACAGAGTGATGTCCAAATGTCACAGGAAATCTACCGAGAAATCAAATGAAGCTGCATGATGTCCAGCTTTGGTGTACTGATTCGTGAGGATGTCTTAGGATGTCAAGCGAGGTGAATCAACTCAAGTCATGTGGCAACATTTTTGCAGCGAAACATAAAAAACCTCTTGTTTTACATTATATATTTATGAGAAAACCCACATGATCTAACATAATTTACCCAATTTAAATATTTTTACTATACTGTTTTTTTCTTGAAACTCTTTTTCTGTCTTTAAGAAAATACAGAATTTGTTTCTAGTCAGTGAGATGCTGTTTCTTAGTTGGGATGGTAAAATGGACCAAAAATGAAAATTTGATTTAAAAAAAAAAAAAGACAAACTGGAAAGGTGAGTCAGATTATTAATCCAATACATGTGGTGGTGGCACCTCCCCACAAGATTTAACCTTGTTATTTGACACTTGTGCTGGGGGCTTAAAAAAAAAATTAAATTAAGTGACTGTTGCTCAAGCTGAATGTCCCCAGCCTGTGGCCCACTCCTCCAGTGAGAGATGGTGGGCCTGATACATTTTTCCAAGCAATTCCGCACAAAGCTTTAAAAACTAGCCTTCTTCCTAAGTAGAGGACAAATAACGGTCCTTTTGGTTTACATGAAAGTTAAAATGTTGCTTTTCAGTTCAAGAAATGATCATTTGTCCACAAAAAAGCAAAAGGAAATTAATAATCTTACTTAAATGAAGATCAATTTTGAAAAAAACAAAACAAAAAAAACACTATTCTAGTGATATAAATATAAACTGCTGAACTCATCTGGTGAAAGTTCCTGTAGTATCATACACTACTTGGCCCAAAAAAAGTCACCACCCACATAAACTGAAAGAGGCCACACACTCATATAATGTTGGACCACCTTTAGCTTTGATCTAGCATTCACAGTGGTATTGTTCCAATAATCTTCTCCAGTGTTGCAAGATTTATTTCCATCCAGTATTGCATTAATTTTTCACCAATATCTTGTATTAATGATGGGAGAGTCCGACCACTGCGCAAAGCCTTCTCCAGCACATCCCAAAGATTCTCGATGGGGTTTGGTCTGGACTATTTGGTGGTCAATTCCTGTGTTTTCTTTCACAATCTGAGCCCCATGAATTCTGGCATTGTGACATCTGAGAATATGCCCGTGCCATCAGGGAAGAATAAACACATTGATGAAATAATCTGGTCATTCACTATTTTCAGGTAGTCAGCTGACCTTTTCTTTGGATATGTAATGTTCCTGAATCTAGACCTGACCAACTGCAGCAGCCCCATGAGTCCAATCTTTATGCTCCCTAACAAATTGAAGCCCTTTCCCTCCAGTTATCCTCACTGATTAGTGGTTTTCTTATGGCGACACAGCTGTTCAGTCCCATTCCCTTGAGTTCCCTTCAACATTGTGCGTGTGGAAATGCTCTTACTTTCACTATTAAACATAACTCATTTTACTTTAATTTGATTTCAAGTGATCGCCGATCACGATCATTCAGGATTTTTTGAGACCACATTTCTTACTCAAAGATGATGGTTTCCCACTATCCTTCCAGTTTTTAATGATGTGTTGGACAGTTGTTAACCTCCTCCTAATCTCCTGATGTTTTCTCTGCTTGATGCATGCCGATGATTTGACCCTTCTTAAAACAGACTAAAATCTTTTTTTTAAAGGCCAGGAAGTGCACATCATAATTTTAATAAATTATAGAACCCCCCCCCCCTCTTTTTTTTAATTACTCCTCCACAAAAAATCTTATGCATCCATAATGTGAAACAAATAACAGCTGCAAATGCAGTTAGATGTTGGACCAAGATGATTCCCCTTTTATACATAACACTGTCTTAAGTCATTAATAATCACCATTTGCTGATAGTGTCCATGGATTATCAATTTACTGAGTTATTAGATCAAATCTAGTCTAAACAACTGATGCCGTAAAATAACCTGTGGCTCTAACCACTGAGGTTTAATAGCTTTCGTAATGGTTTAAAAGTTGTCAATTAATATTAACGACGCGCGTGCACTATATACAAACGATACTTAAAAAGGAGGTAGATAAACAATGTCGTAATGGGACAGTATTTTACCACAGGCTCTGTTTTTTGTAAGCTTTACTGTAGTTTTAAAATATCAACTGATGTGACACGGATGTAATATAACTCAAAGTTAACATCGGATAGTTGATGGGAGGCGGGGGGGGGGGAGAGAGAAACCCCACAGCTGGTGGAGCTGGTTAACATCTGATTGGCTAGCTAAGGCTGCCTTAGCCCTCCAAAATATCCCCAATCAGTACTGTTCCGGTTTAGTTTGTAGCTGCCAACTCTCCAAACACGTTATCATCGAGAGGTTAACACATCCGTAAGCGGACAAAATGTGAGAAGCAACACCAGCCACAGACAGCAGGTGCACATTATTCACAGCTGCAGCAGAGCTAGCTAAGCTAATAAACGCTGCACGCGAGTCGCGTGTTGTTTCTGAGATCAACGCTGGCACGTTTCAACGATCATAGGGACCTCGGTTTGTGATGGTTTACTGCTGTAGCTTAAAATAGTAAAATGACGTTTAGCCGTTTAGCAACCCATCATCGTTTAAATTTATCTCCGCAGTGTTCGTTAATTGCCACACAGCGATGCAACAACCTGGAAAAACTGGGATGTGGAGGTCTTACCCGTGCAGCTCTAGTGATGTTCAAGTCTTTCATCACTTCTTCAAACGCAGCTGTCTCTTCCGCCTGTTTCTGATTATGCAAAGCAATTTTTTCGCTAAATTTGCGAGGATTATTAGAGGACGCCATCTTTCCCTCTTCTTCTCAATGGAATGTTACGCTACGCTCCGCGCCAGGGCCTTCCAGTGTCGTCATCACGTACAGTTGACGTGTCTATTGATGTTGCTTTCTGCTTCAGCTGTTGCCAGAGTTTGAGGCAGGGTGAGCTTCAGATAAAAATAAGAATCGCCACGGGGGGAATTGTGCGCCCTAGATGCTTGCTATAAATAGTAACATGGATAAATAAATAAGCATGGATACTCTCTTCAAATGGAAATGAAATCAACAACCAGAGGAAGAAAAAAAATACATTGGATTTGAATAGATACATTTTTCTGCAAGATCATATTAAAAGACACTGGTTTATTCATTTCTGACATACTAGTAGAATGAGTTAATTCTTTTAGTCTCTAAAGCAGCAAAGTCCTTTCTCTCTGTTTATGACACTGGTCAAGTGAAAATCATTTGTAACATAAAATACTCCTTTAAAAAAAATATATATATCTTTCAGAAAACAGTATATTGCAATTGGATGAAATGGTCATATTCTTGATTTATGAGACTTAAAATCCCAAGAAATAGTTTGCGATTGCATTAAATAAAACTCCATGGAAGCAAACACTTGTATATATGAAACCAAGTGACTTTTCAAGTTATAGGAAAAATGCAATTTGTCCTGTTTAACTGAAAGCTAAGTTCACCTAGAATATGACCCAAACTCACCCAGAATCATTTTTGTTTCAATTCCTCACTTTGATAAGAAGAGCAAGAAGACAGGTAATTTTTTTAAACCCGTTTATCTTATCACATCACTAACATAAATGGGTCAGTCTTCTATCATGACCCATAAATGACCTCTTGCATGAGGAAGTTTTCAACAACACACGTGATTAAAACTGGCTACTGGAAATCACTGTATGAGCTCAGTGTATTTCAGAGTTTAACTTGTACAACTAATCCTCAGGAAGCTGCCTGGATTTGCAAAACAGAAGAAAAAAAAACATAAAAGCATGGAGCTGATACCTCCACCTTTTTTTTGTAATATAAGACTGTTTCAATCTGTTTAGTTTGCATCAACGCCCTTTAAAATGGAAAACAAAAAATAGTTTGACAAGGGCATTTTTTAAAACATCATGAACTTTTAATAAAGAAAAACACAAAGTGACAACTGTATACATTCCCCGTTGACTCATTGTATTGCACTTCAACAATATAGTGTGCTTTCACTGGTACAGGTAGAACAAGACACACTAAGGCAGACAGGAAACGGTTTTAAAGACGACTCATGTAGGTAGCCATGCTCAAAAGAAGAAGAAGAAAAAAGATTGTTTAGGATAACACAAATATATGTTCAATTTGAGTATCTGATAAATATGACTTCAAAAAGTGCAGTAAATGATGAAGAGTTTCAGTATAAATAGTCTAGAGATTGGATCTGCAAATAAAAGATCTGCAATTTTAAATGTATCTGTAGTTTACAGCGAACAACACTGCTTGTTTTCCATGAACACCACCACACGCCAACATTGCAACAGACACATCAATTATTTATGTAGCTGCCATTAAGGGGTCTGTACTTTGTTTTATCAGCTCAGAAAATAAATTGGGAAACAGTATTAGTAGGATTATTAGTATATAATACATACTTTAAAGTATGTAAGACCACACCTAACACCATAACTGATGCAAAATTGTAACATCCTTTTTTTTGTGCATCCCCCGGTGCCGATATGTCCCTCATGGATTAGTTCATTTGAGGAAACGTACTTTTTGAATAATAAATTCCTGACGAGGTAAAACTTAAAATCACAACTGTACAATCAAACTGTCCAACATAATAAACTTAGAGTCTGTGGCATCTATTCTGATTTATTAAAAAAGGATTAAATCGATTTGTGCCATTTTCAAACTTATGCCCTTGATTGGTCATTAAAATACTGACATACTGAATCGTTAATATTTTTGTAAAATAAAGTGCTATAAATCAGGCAATGCTACTCTGGAAAAGAACTCTAAAAACATATATTTCCCCAGTTAATTTGCCCACGATCATCCATTTACCAAAAAGGCAGGTGTACAAAAGTTATGATGACTGCAGCAATATCTCTGCAAGCATTAAATTAATCTGGGTATTACCTTGTTGGAGGCTTTTCCTCTTGGACGTATGAGCATGTTGGTCAGCTGTCAGAGCTTTAAATCAGAAGAAAAATCAAATAAAAACAAAAGAGTTTTCATATAAAAAGTATTAATATGTGTCAACACGTGCTTCTCAGAATGAGTAAAATGGCTTAGTAGCTTTTCAGGTTATTCTCCCAAATGTACACACACACACACACACACACACACACACACACACACACACACACACACACACACACACACACACACACA
>JBBBVU010000015.1:5668276-5694270 GCA_037177055.1 Atherinosoma microstoma | reverse complement strand
TAGATAGATAGATAGATAGATAGATAGATAGATAGATAGATAGATAGATAGATAGATAGATAGATAGATAGATATACTTCATTGATCTCCGTGGAGAAATTCATTAATGCATGTGCTCTTCCCACTTGTCCATAATGAAACACAGCATTTTGTTTAAAACAATGCTAAATACGCGCATAAGTGCTGAATTAATTATTAATCTTAGCAAGTTACTTTCACAGAACATGCTGTATGTGCTTCACACACACACATATATATGTGTGTGTATACATAACTATTTTTTAGTCTGTATTTATGTGTGGTGTAGCTGCTGTAGTACTCTTTAATGTAACAAATTGTACATTTGCAAAGATATGCCTTTTTTATCTGAACCTCAGATTTAGCCCCAGGGTAAAGATGTCTGACGGTCTGCATCAAATAGTTAAGAGACAATTGGACATGTGGTACTTACACGTCCTCCGACAGTGTGCGGTTCTGAATGATGTTCATCCCACTTGGTGCATAGTTCCAACTTACTTCTTCTATCCTGATAAAGTATTGTCTTTGCATGCCAGCAACACATATTACTGTGCAATACAACAGTAATACAGTTCTTAACCCAAATGCATCCATTTTAGAAAAAAACTAAAACAGGATGATGAGTCTTTTAAATTTGTTTTGTCCAGCACTCCAGGAGATGATAAGGATGAAAACACAATGCTGTAGAAGACTAAGATGTTGGTCAGTGAGTTTGCCCTGGCGTTTTTATACAGCCTTAGCCGACTCACAGCTGAATCAGCCAATGGGGCAAAGGGGTCATAAACCACCAAGAGGGGTCCAGGCTAAACTAACAAACAGATATGATAGCCAGGCTGGACTTACATAAGTACAGAAAGTTTATCTGAAATATCTAACCATTAACCCCTCATCTATTCCAAATGGTTTGGGACTTTTCATTTTGAGGGTTTGCTCTTTGGAAACAACTTTGTCAGATCTGATTAGCATTCATAAGAAAACATTTCTCTCATCTGCTTTAATATGTGTCAACAAGTTTTGGACTCACTTTACACTAATTTTGTGTAGATGTTTGTCAAAAGTGGAAGAAAATGGAAAAAATTACCCACTCTCTCACAGAAGCGTCTGAAAGAAGACATCTGCTATTTATTAGCAAACTGTATTGTATTAATCTCTTTTTGGTTGGAATTAAGAACTTTATCAGTGTTTTTCTGTTTGTAGATAAGTAGAAATAAAAAAGCTCATGATGCTAAACAACAATACTGTTATCAAATATTACAAACAGACGCTTAATTGCTGGCAAAAAAAATTTTCTTGGAAAAGTTCTAGTTTTCAACATGTTGTATGATTGACTAATTACCATTTTGTTTTACCAAAAAAATTTGTTTGGAATAACTTTATTTCAAAGGCTGTACAATAATCTTATCCTAATAAATGGAAAGAAATGTCCTCCTTAACCACAACATGGTAAGAATTTGCTTGGCTCTCTGGGTTAGAGGTAATGGTTACTCAATTTGGGACCTGAATCAGATCAATAAGAGGTAACTCTGGAAAGTAAACAGACTTGTCCAGGAGCTGATTACAAAACACTAGCCTTTGCTAAGTACACAAAACTGCATTTTGACCAGGCCATCCATTTGTTTTTCTCCTGCCTATTTCTACAGATATATTGGATTAAAATATCTAAAGCTTTGGAAACCAATTTGAGAGCCCTTTTCTTTCAGAGAATGAGCCATTATTGCCAGGTAAAGTAAAGTTGCTCTGTCAATAAACTGATATGTATATTTCATAATGATAAGTGTCTGTATTTAAAACATGGGTACTTTAATCAAGCAAGTGGGAGGACACAAACAATGAAATCTCTAAATGTGAGAGAGTATGTCCTATCATCCCCTCCTACCTCCAGTAAAACAGACCTTACAGCCTCATCGAGCCCACAACTTTCCTGCCACACCTCCACCCTGTCACTCAATCGTGGACTTTAACACATCTCCCTCCACATCAGAACTCACTGAGACCTCCTCTGTCTCCTCCTCCAGCCTGTCTGTCTCCTGTAGTCAGATGAAGAGGCCGTAGGTCCAGCAGGAGTCAGCTCCAGGGCTCTGAAAACCTGTGGAGAGTAACTATGTTGGATTCTTCAGCACCTTTTCAACACCAGCCTGTGTCATAAAAAAATGCCTTTGCTGTGGACAACATCCTCCCTGGTCCCAGTACCTAAAAAATCCCAACCATCTGAAAAAAATGACTACAGACTAGTTGCCCTAACAGCTCACATCATGAAAGTAATTGACAGACAGTTATTGGCTCACCTCAGTAAGCAAGTGAACATCTTTTAAGACCTTTTAGAGTTTGCATATCGTAATGGACTTGGGGTTGAAGACGCCATCATCTAGCTGCTTTAGCAAGCCCACTCTAATCTGGAAAATGTAGGCACTGTGAGGATGATGTTCTTTCACAAGTGCTTTTAACACAATTCAGCTGCTCTATTATGCAAGAAGCTCCAGAAAATACAGATGGGTGCCCCGACAATGGCCTGGATTTATGACTACCAAACAAACAGACCCCAGTTCGTGAGACTGAAAGGTTGTGTGTCTGAGATGGTGGTCAGCACCACAAGGGACTGTGCTCTGAGCATTTCTCTTCACATTCAACACCTCAGACTTCCAATACAACTCTGAGTCATATCTTCTGCAGGATTAATCTGATGACTCTGCAGTTGCGGGGTGTATCAAGAAGCCGAGTAAAGGTCAGTCACATTGTGTGATGGTGTGAAAACAATCACCTTATCTTGGACATAAACAAAACAAAAGAGATGACTGTGGATTTTAGGAGGAACAGGATTAAACAAAGTATCATTTCTGTCTTGGGAGATGGAGTGAAGGTGGAGGACTGCAAATGCCTGGCTGGGAGTTCAGCTTGACAAAAGACTAGAGTGGAAATACAAAATAGAAACCATCTACAAGGAAGGAAAGAGCAGACTCTACTTCTTCAAGAGGCTGAGATCTTTCAGTGTCTGCAACCAAAATGTTGCATTTCTTCCATAAGTCTGCTTCCATACAAACATAAACCGATTGCTATTTTTCACAGAAATACCACATTTGAGGATTTCTGGGTTATCTGGCAAAAAAACACTTAGAAAAACTTAGAAGAGGAGGAGAAAAAGATAACGCTGGATATATAACATGGAAATAGTTTTTTTTTTTTATTCAAGGCATCACAAATAAACCATACATTATAAAAAATATGTCTAGAATATATATAAAATGTCTGGTAAAACTAAGCTAGCATGTGTAAGACATCAAGGAAACTTTTACAACAAAAGGTACTGGAAATTAACACGAATGTAGAAACACACACAAATAAAACTTAACATTTAGGACACACCAGTGTGTACAAGATGGCACATTCAAAAAGTGAAATCATGGGAATATGCACTGTGTCTTTCAGGAACATATCTAGGCATCTCAAAAGAAATTCTTACAAAATCTAATATGTTTGTTTTTTTCTCAGTTAACAGTTCAACAATAACTTGATACCATGTACAGGTGAAATGACTGATTGAGGTTACTTTATTGTGTAGGTAAAGTACTGTAGCTCCCCTTATGCAGTGACCATGGTCGTGCTGGTAAGAACGGATACTGTAGAAAGCATACCATATTACAAAATAATAAAGTGAGAGAGCAGCCTGTATGGACTACGTTTAAGATATTGGTGTTTGATACCTCTTTACTAACATTGTTGTCAGATGTTCATGATAATACATTTGTAAGTTTCTGTAGAAAGTTTGTCCTGTACTCATATACAGACCTATGTTGGTGTAATGTGTCTATGTGAGCAGACTTCCTCATATGCTTGTGTCCTTTAATGAACTGTTTGTGTTTATATGCTGTGTGTGAATTTCTGTTTTTTTACATGCACACTGTGTGGAGAGTGCAAGTGTAGTTGAGGGTACATACATGTGCGTTGAGCTAAGCATTAAGACTATACTCCTGTTTATAGCAGCAGGGTCGGCAGATTGCATTGACTAAACCATTTCCCAGCTGTAGGAGACAGATGATGAACTCCAGGACAGCAAGTCCCAGTAAGACACACAACAAAGTGACGTTCCACTCTACGATATGAAGTGGTTGGAGACACCGTACCCAAATCTCTGGCTGCAAAAGATACCTGAAACACAAATAGAGTGACCAGTTTAGAATGAGGCACAAAGTAAAAACAAAAGAAAAAAAGGAAATTAAAAAAAGATGAAGAGAAATAGACACGTGCTGCTATTCTTTTTGATACAGATTTCAGGCTATAGTTGTGTCTTGACGGCTAAAACTTTCCCCAGGAAGTAGAGAGGGTCTTTTTGCTGACCTTCTGCATCCCCACCAGGGATAGGATAGGGACTCAACAAAATCCCAGAGAGTTATTTTACCGCCTAAATGGCCGTGGTTGGGAAACAATTTTAAAGTAACTAGGGGCAGGATTTGTAAAAGAATACACATGCATGTCCAGTTTTTTAATGCTAATAGGTGATGAAGCGTTAAAAACCAAAAAGAACGAGCCCGCCCACGTATCTCTCCATTGCCTTGAACAGGCTGTGTGCTGCATAATGCGCTGCGATTCGGGGCCCGAATTTCCCACGCAGTCCTACGGATGTGACGTCAGTTGACGCTGCATGCGCGTCCTCGACAGCTTTGATACAGGAAGAAGATAATCGCGGTTTATTCAACTACTGTTTGGGGTAGTGGCCCTGTGATAGACTGGCGACCTGTCCAGGGTGTACCCTGCCTCTCGCCTGATAATTACTGGGATAGGCTCCAGCCCACCCGCGACCCTGTATGGATTAAGCGGTACAGAAAATGGATGGATGGATGAATGTTTGGGGTAGTAAAGGATTCTTCCGCAGCCAGTAAACGATCCAGCACCACTGAAAGCCCACTAAAAAGTGGCACTAAGAGGAAAAAGCATTGATCAGCGGCATATTGTGAGTAGCCAGCCGAATATACAGTGCAGTGCTGTGAATATGGACAGTCTGTGAAGAGTTTGTGCGCACTCCCGTGCCGGCTTGGCTGGTGGCTGCAGATACCCGCCGTGCCCGTGGCGTCACTAGTGAGTCTCATTTTTTCATCCCGCCCCTTGTGCCTTTAAGAGTACTTTTAATATGGGTCTTATAAGGTTGAATATTTCTGACTGGTTGAAAGAAGAAGATTTTTGTTTTTCTATGACAGTATGTACAGACAGCATCTACAACATCACTTACAACTTATTCATTTCTGGTGCATCACAGGACTCATTCTTATTGTTCATAAACACATTCAAACTTAGCCACTCATGCCTGGTTCAACCAGCGAATAAGTGAAATAGTGAAGCTCAAACAGTGGTTGACAGGATTGGGTAGAAAGAGAGGCTATTGTAAGAACAAGGCAGTAAATGAGGGAAAATAATGTTCTAATTGTTTCACACATCCAGTCATGTAAAAAAGAAAGTGCACCCTCTTTCAATTTTAAGGTTTAACATCTAAAGATTCGATACAAACAATAAAAAAAACTTATCTTAAAGCTAAGTACAGTAAATATAGTAATGAAGTTTAATTATTCATCTGGATAAAGCAAATCCTAAACACAGAAACGGTGTGTAAAAATTGAAGTACATCCTTCCTGCTTCCATTGGAGGGTAGGTAGGACCTATGGGAGCTGCTAATCAAATGTATTTGAATAATAGATCAGCAGTAAGTTTGAGCTGCTTTATAAAAGCAGACGTTTGGGCAGTTTCCTGGTTTGGAGCATTGTTGTCTGTGTTAACACACCGCCTAACAAGACAGGCATCAACAATGAATTTACAGGACCAGTTGTTGCCCATCAATTACGGGTTTAAATCACAAGTGTGATCACTATATAACATCATATTAATTCAATAGATAATGATTCAAAATTTACCAGTAACAGAAATTCTGCCACGGTTTAGATTTGATTCAGTTCAGGAGCCAGCAACCAAGACAATACACGTATCACTTTTCATTCATATCCGTTTAGATATTGGTATTTTCCTCATCAAATCAAACTAAGAAATTTGGATGAGATAATATTGCATTGATTTAACACAATCAATTTCATTCATATCAAATCACATAAGACAAATATGAACTTTATCCCTGAGCTCAATCAGACATTGTAATGAAAAAAAAATCTTTACCTTTGTCAAAAAATATACTATTATTCTGTATATTGGGCTTTAAATTTCAAATAATGTAAAAGGAAAACTAAGAGAATACATTTCTATTTGTATACATTAAAACATTACATCCAAGTTTGGAGAGAAGCGGGGACTGTGACAGAACAATGATACCAATCACCAGACTGGTCTAATATAGGACTTCACACCGAAGTGGTAATCCCAGAAACTTCCCTTTAAAAGTATCACAGATGTGTACGGTATGTAATGGGACAGCACAGTATAGTATGTCCTTACCGGCCGCCCTGGTTTGCAAAGGGATTTGTCCATCCATACGAGGTGAAACAGTGGGGACCCTGAAACAAGGCAAACCCTGATACGATGAAACAGTAGCCAGACCCCACGAGGCCGATGACAGCTGCCAGCACTGACCCGCACATCTGTGGAGCAACACAAAGAGACTTTTTAAGAAGATTAAGCACATGTTTAGGCACCTCTGTGAACGTGTACTTCTGTGACTTTGTCTGTATGAATGATTGTTCGATGTTTCACATGCTTCAAATACAGAGGCAGCTGCTACAGACACACATGCACATACATACGGCTGAGGCATATTTCCCATGAAATATAATACACTGACACAATACATTCCCTGGCCCCCGTACCCTAACATTAACTATCATAAATGAATGTTTAACTCTGACTTTTAGCTATAATGTTATTCTAATCCTAACCATAAAACCAAGTGTTGACCATCAAAAAACACTTGTAAGTTGGTGTGTGGGCATATTTTTTGTCCCCATCACACAGGAAAGGCAAGTACACGTACACACAGACACACAAATCTGACTGTGCATGTGGTTTGAATGGTGTGAGCCAAGCTTGCTTTGCTGTGAGTCACCTAACAATGGGACCCTTGTTGAATAATCATACAAGGATTAGAATTTGCACTTTACACATAAGAAGGCAGTCTTGTTTTGCTTAGTGATAATTTATTCTCCAAGTAATGAGAGAAGAAAAACACAGTTAAAGGAGCAAAACAGCAGCATTAGTTGGAAATACCACAGAAAAAAGTTCAGGAGAGAAAACAGCAGATAAAAATGAGCCTAGAAACGATGACTTGTGTGTGAACACAAAGTCCTGGATGTTTATCAGATAGGACAAACTGTTTTTTTGGTGCAGCTGTGCATTTTGAGCATGAGTCAAAGCATGACATTTTCTTACCATTAAGCTCTCGTTCCAGCAGCAGCGGCATCTCCCCAGAGTGATAAACACCACAGTAGGAATCAGCATCTAGAAGAACAGAAAACACATTGTTTCACTACAGTTTCCATGCAACAGAATTTCTACTTTCTTTCTTCATTTATTTAGTTTTTTCCTGCGGGGGGGATTAATTGCCTTGATTGATGATAAAATAGGAAAGGTTATTGTTGAGAGGTTGAGTATAAATGGTTACCAGAAGCTGCCAAAGTACTCTGTTTCTATAGTACCTGTAAGCACATATTTGTATGACTCAATAACTTCTAAAACATTTACAATCTGTAAAAACATGCAGCACCATCTACAGTGCACTTAAAGTCCCTGCAGCAACACCAGCTGCACATAACACCTACAATAACTAACAGGAGTCAAATTCTGAGTAGATGAAAACAACATTTCAAAAACAATTCAATTGTAGTATCAGCTGTCGTTTGCTCACTTTATAGCTGAACTGTAGCTCATCCAAATTTACTATATGAAACATATTGTTTTTAAAATAAAATAATCACAGAATAGAGCTGAGGCTGCCACCTACACATCTGAGGAAAAGAAGTATTAATCACAAGTTTGATCATGACACGATATTAAATCAATTCAGTCACAACCAATTTGTTGTTTGCTGACATCACAAATACTGCCATGATGTAATTTTGATTCAGTAGTTATTGATTCATATGAGACAATCTGAAAACCCTTGCATTCATAAAAAAGAAATCACAAAAAAGCAATTAGAATAACTAAATAAAAATTTTTTCCAGAACCCAATCAGATTTAGATTTAAAAAGAAAAAAGAAATACTGTGCCACATTTTGTTTATAGAGCTTTAAAATGTCGCATAATGCAAAAGAAACAAAAAGAAACTCTGAAAGAATATTTTTCTATCACATATATGAAAGTCTAGAAAATATATATATGTGTATAACTTAGTTATAATAACAAAGGCAGTACAGTCTAGCATTATTATAGTTACACACCACACCTGTGGGCGTCTGGATTTTTCTCATTATATTTAAATAAGAAATTTTGGTTGTTGTATCTTTACGCCCCTTGTTTGCTAAAGCAAATCTGTTCAGGTGGAAATGACCTGTTGTTGGTGCTAAATGTGAAATCAGTGGTTCATATCATTCAAATGAATCCCCTTAGAACCAATCCCCCTTTGATTCCTTTCCTCTGACCCCCATTCGGTCAAAGCAAATGGTCATCCCACCTTAAACCTGCTTTTATCTGCAGTATCTTACACTGTCTTTACTCAGAATTTTAATGAAGTGAAATGTTGTTGTTTTTTTCAAGCTTAATGCTGAAACCTAAAGTGTAGCTTTTAAAATTCACTCTGATCCAAAGTCATTATATTGTACCAAGACCAGCTTTCTAAGCTATGAGTTATAATTTACAGTGGACATAGAGGAACATCTAGCTACAGACTGATACCTTGCAACCAGCTGAATACCGTTGGGCATACAGTCCCTACCACAGCAGTCATATATCCCTTTGATTGAGAGATTTACCATGTTATTATTCTCTCACTCCCATTTTCTTCTCCTGCTCTTTCCTGTGTTGCTGTCATTCTCTCTTGAAAACATCCAATCACATCCTAACAGGAGGACGGATGTTCCCAAGGTTTTTGCACACATGAAACAGACATCAGTGCAGGGGTGCACATCCTGGATGTCACCCTAAAGCTGTGGTTGAATGAGCGACTGACGACATGAAGGGAAATGCACAGCAAGAAAGGGAGAGAATAGGAAAAAATGAGGGAGGAAGCATAAAGGAGAGGAAGGGAACGAGCTAAAGATAGACATTCTCTCAGAGGGGTTTAACTTGCTCTTTGACTTTGGTATTCTGTCATTTTATTAAAGAAAAAAAAAGGCCAAACAGAGAAAAGATTAGGACAATCTTTGATTTAAGACTTCAGGTTTTGAAATGATTGGTCATCACTGCTATAAATAAAGTTCTTCACAAAGCATGAATGCTCTGGCATCATCTATTAACATAGGCAGAGAAAAAGCTTCAATTGCACCTCATTATGTGTCTTGATGTAATGATACATATAATATTACTTTCTCATTTTTTAAAGTCTGTTGTGATAAACACACTATAATTGGCTTCACAAGATATCTGCCAGTCAACAAGGTCAATCTTGTCTGAAAAATACAATCTACCCACTGTTGCTCAACAAAAACTAAACTAAAAGAACAGCTCCTTTCTGCTCAGAGCATAAACCCATCAGATCAGCAGCATGCAGAGCAGACGGATTAACTCACACATACACCCTATTGTTCTCAATTAACAAGTGTAAACTCACTCAGAGTGAAGGGTGCTGAAGAAGAAATGGTTTACTTCAAGTTATATATATATATATATATATATATATATGGAAGCAAGTTCAAAGTTAAAATCATACAGCGAAAAGGGGGTGACAGTCGGCACACTTTAACACAGTTACAGCTTTATCTGCATGTACCAGCTGTCTTCACTGAATAAGGCAGGAAGGGAGTTGACACTAGTGTTCAGTGACTATGAAGCTCTTTTAAAGGACTTCGTCTGCAGTGCTTGTTCAGTGGAGAGTTTCAGAGTCACATGGCTCAAATCCTTTCAAAGAAACTCATTCATATTGTTTTTAATTTGGTTCCACATACAAAATTAATTTCATCACAGTTCGATTCACTGAATTTTTCTCACCGGTTAATGTCATGTTTTAGCCTTTGCCAGGCAGCAAATCTTTAAGGGATTACTAATCTACCACAATTTAACACATTATGTATAGACACAGATATAGATTGTAAGATAATCAGTTAGTCCTGGTTTTTATTCAAGACTCCACTGGTGTTTACTGTTATTGCAACCCCCCACTTACATACTGTGTTTGGTAAAAATATATAGAAGCAGGTGCTACCAAAAAATTTTGAATGTGCAATGTGAATGTGAAAACCTTGGGAACACCAATTCAAGTATAGTCACTATAACCAGAAACACATATTTGGTGGATACTGACCAAATAACTTAAATGGAGATGCTTTGATCTTCAAAAATCTGATCACACCAAAGTTTAAAATTCTGCATAAGTGTATTTCCCAAAAACCTACAGTATAATTCTATGAATACAGCATAGTGTAAACAATAATCATTGAACAATCATTTTCTACTCACCAACAACCCCCCACCTCCTAGTCCACCAAAGTACCAGGTATAGATGGTCAAGCGGTCCTGCTGAATGTAGCTGATCTCTCCCATAGGAAACAGCAGCAACAGGTTGGCCACGATACAGCAGAGGGCCAGGGGCAGAAGAGCCAGGCCCAAGGACCGGGCAAAACCCACCGAACAGCACATCGCCAACCCAAAAAAACACAATCACACCCGCACGGAGGAAAGGGCAGAGCTGGAATGGCCTGAGGAGGGCAGAGAAGGAGAGTAGGAAAGGGATATAGCAGCTGGGGAGGCAGGAAACAAAAAAAAGTGACGTGAGCCTGTTGGATGTGTGGACAAGAGTGTGTATGAATTAGTGTGTGTGACTTGGACAGATTCTCTTTTTCTTATGAGAGGGGGGTTCTACTATGACAGAACGTGCGAGAGGAAGCACACTCACAGGAAGGAGGCTGACCAATGAGCAGCACTCAGCCATGATTTAAAAAAAAAAAATCCAACAAGAGTGAGTCTGTGTGTGTGTGTGTGTGTGTGTGTGTGTTCGTGCGCACACGTGTATGTGTGTGCATGTGACTGTGATTCCCACAGACTCTTAGAAAGCATGGTGTAACACAGCTCTCTAGAGAAATGAATTTCCCTTCCAGTGACTCAGTCCTAACAAGTAAATGAGATGTTTCTATAAAGAGTCACAGCATTTTTTTCTAATGCTTTTGGTTTGCATGATGTTTAGTGATGTACCCTGTTAAGTGTATAATCTGGCTGCAATTAACAGCTTCATCAAAATATATAGATAAATAATAAAGCACTGTCGGTATGCCGAGTAAATGTAAACAGGAACAGAATACAAGGTTTTGCAGACATTTAACTCCTATATTTCATCTAATTTATTGCAAAAATCAACATCAAACATTGATCCTTACAAACTGTTGAATATCAAACGTTGGGATACTGGTATGTTTATCACGTCTTTTTCTAAGACAATCATGTGTTGTAAGCATTTGAAACAGGAAAATACAGCAGCACAACATTTTAGGGTCTTTTTCTTGTCATAATGTTGCAAATATTCTCACTAGACCATTGGTCTGGGATATGGACTCTTACTAACGGGACATGAAGTTGTAATACATGTATGTTGTGGTTTGGAATTACACCTTTAGAATAAATAAAGTTCTCCCTGCAAGGGAAGGGAAGGTTTACCACAACAGATTTATGTCTGCTTTTATTGCTCTGGTAGAATAGGCCCAAAGATCATAAACTTTCCGTACTGCTATGTGTCAAGCTTACAACGGTTGATTTGGTTTACTTTATATGGTGAAAGATTCATTTAATGAGCAAGTTTATGGATATAAAAGGGTTATATAAAAGATATTTATTCAGTATTTAATATGTGATCTGGTCAGTTTGTCAGTAAAACAAAGGTACCAGGCACCCAAAGAAATTCATTCAAAGTCACTTTAAAAAAAAGCATCTGTGCAAGAAAGAAAAATAAATAAATAACTGTTTACTCAACTCTAAATTAGGCACTCACTGAATTACTTGGAAATTCAAAATTTCAACCATAGAGAAGAGTGTTATTGGATATTACAAGTCTTTAAAAATAATAGTCCTACAGCAGTAAGTGGTCAGTACTAAGCGTTTCTTCTCATTTTATGTTGAAAGCCAGTCTCAATGAAATATCTGGAATGTATACCCTGATCTTTGATGATTGGTGAGGACTCCATGTTCTCCATGTTCAAAAAAAAAACCCAGCTACAACAATAATTTCCTTCTAAGAGGGATAAATAAAGTATATTTCATTTCATGTGGTTCTATGATTTTATGGAATAGCATCAGGGGGCATTTTGTATGTCCTATGAAATGATTCAACATGATCTTTGCCCAATAAGGGTAAAATTAAACTCTTTATTTGTCTACCTGCCCTGGAACCACAGGTGGAAATTAGCCGGTGGTTAAATCTGGTACAATGCATCATTTCTCCTCTGAGATTATTGATTTTTGTGCACGGTCCCCATAAGATAAAACTAAATCAAACAAAAAATAAATATATTGAGACATTTTTGTTCCCTTACTTTGTAACAGACCTCAATACTAAAAGATGATAATGATGTAATTGTTCATATTTTAAAGTCACTTACAGAAATTCTGTAAACATTTCTAAAGCTTTTTTTTTTTTTGTCAACTCTAAAGTGTAACTTTATTTCAAGTTATAACATTTGCAGGTATTCTGCGACAATGACATGAACTGAAAATATTCTAGAGGTTATAAAAAATGTAGATTCTTTTTCTTTTTTTTGTGGGTGTATCTCAAATAGCATTGAAGTAGTTCAAAGTACCAGGGCATCCAAATGTTTGTTGTTTTAAAAAAAAAAATACAAAAAAAGAGTTGGGTTGATGACCATGGGAACTTTTCTAATTATAATTAGAACCAAGGGTTCAATTAACACGAGTTCAGCAAGAGCACGCACAAGACTTCTCAAAGTGTTTTTTATTAGACAAGCAGAGAGACACTATGTATATGTGTTTCAGGGGCCCAACATAATATAAGCTATTTTATCATCCAGCTGGAATGCAATACTTCCAGACAAACTGCAAGCTGGAGCAGAAAATGAATGACTGTGGTTAAAGAGCTCTATTGATTAAGGCGGATTATATAAAACATGGAGTGCTTTTGTGACAGAACTCGTGGTTCTTTAACAGTGAAAATGTTTGGTACCAATGTGAGTTTGGAAATGTAAGGAGATTAACATTGTAATAAAGTCCAACGTCAACAGATTTGTGTTTATGTGGGGAGGGTATAATCAGCAAGCAGCACACCACAGGGTACACGTGGCTAACAAGCTGTTTACCAACTCTTTTGTTTTTTGACATATCTTGTGCTACTTCATGTATTAGAAAATGTGTACACATGTATGTTTTGCTTCACAATAAGTCAGAAGACCTTCTTGTTACTGTGAATTTACAATCAGTTTCTTTTAAAGGTAGCCGCTGCTTGTTTTTTCACATTTTTTGTCCAAAAAGTTTTATACAGAAGTATAAAAACTAAAATTATTGGGATACACTCAACCAGACACACAAACCCTTTTTTAAACAATTACCTTTGATAGATCACCACTACATAACTCTTTGGTATTTTTTTAGCCGGCTGTTGACCAAGTAAATACACAATTTTCAAAAGAAAATTATTGCATTACTATTCATGTACTAAATCAAATAGTTAAAGCTGCTTAAAGTTTAATAATTATATAGGAACAGGGGATTCAAACAACTTGGGCAAATATCTGAGAAATTTATTTAGCATTTATGTGAAGTCATTGTGAATAGATGAAGCATTTTATATTGTATATCCGCTGCAATACAGATTACAAATGATATTACTCCAACAATAACAAAAATATACTTTAAAAATATTAATAACTTTTGCTGAATTAATCTAAATAAAGATACATCACTGCTTCCTACATCATTACAAATGTATCTAAATGTTTATAGTAATGTTTTAAGAGTAAAAATCGTCGGCCATTCTCTGAAAAGTAAAGATCAATTTAAAACTATTTCTGGCAAAACGTATAAGTAAAAGAATAAAAGCACTGGAAGAATTTGTTGCTCCAAATTTAAGTTGTTGCAGCTGGTCCATCAAAACAAAAAAATCCAGAAATGATTCTGTTCATACAGTAATAATACCAAGCTGATGTCTTCTGCTCTATCAAACAGATTACATCTAGAAAACGTGTGTGAACTGTCAACATACTACAAGAACTACTAATGAAGTGATGAAATAAGGCACCTCATAAACGTACAATCATGCTGTTAAAACTTTGGCCTTTGATAAGTTTAACTATTTGCCAAATATCAACCCACATTAAAATCACTTCACTGAATCATAAAATTCAATGATTTTGACAGCAAAGAGTTATATGTTTCATTTAAAGAAATGTCTCCTCAAACAGTTTTCTGATGCATCAGTTATGATGTTACTAGTATCCTTGAGCACATCCATCTGCTCTGGGGTCTGATCCCGCCCAAAGCACCCTGGATGGACAATCGGCTTGAGTGACAGATGGATTCCACCAGTCGCCCACTGTGATGATCTGTCCCCGCCCAAACTGAGACCTCTTGTGGCCTGTGTGTAAATAACAAAGTACACTGGGGGAAAAAGGATATTTTGATCTGTTTTATCTACACACTGTAGTTCTATAGTCAAACAAAAATATCCTGTCTCACTAGCATGCTGATATTGTGAGATAAGGGTGTGAAGGTTTCTCTAGTTACAGCCTTAAAACAGATATAAAACAGAAGAATATGTGAAGATGGCAAGTTCTCCTCTTCAGAAAAAAACTATCAAGCTCATGTATTTCCACTCTGGAGCGGGAAGTGGAACAAAAACAAACATCCTGTTTGCAACAGAAAGCTATATGTTTTATTGAAACCGCAGTACAATGCCACTCATTTGAGGCAACAAGTTGTTTTAGTGATGGCACCATTTGTTTAAGGACGTTACTGTAACGACATCAATAAAACAATTATGACATTTTCACTTGAGAGGGGTTTATATGTTTCAAAAACGTGAAATCTACAACTTACTGTAGCTGCATGAGGTGTTTTAATCCGTTTTTCTTGGTTATATATGTTCTTTTAAAGTAAAGAAAAACAAAAACTGACTAAGCAGCGAATGAAAACAGGCAATCGCACATATAAACTAAATACCTGTGACTGGCCAGTTGACTTTGTGACCTCTTCTTCTCAGCTCTTCAGCTACCTCCTGGTTAATCCCCTCCTCCAAGTTAACCAACCACTGATCAGCTACAAAGACATATTATCACATAGAATCACATTTTTAAGATCTTTCAAATCAACTTTTTTCCACAGTTCTCTGGTCTCAGATCAGACCATCGGGCAGATTATGTTACACACATCAGAGTTAATAAGACCAAAACATTATTCTATAATGAAGTCCACACCTACAGTTTTCTTTGACATGCCTTTTGATATGTTGAACTGTTTATTTTCAGATGTGAGTGAAACAGGGCATACCCTTGTGGTCGTACTGCACAAAGACTCTTGGTGCATCCAGAGCCTGCTGGGGATTCATCCCAAACTCCACCATGTTCAACAACACCTAAACACGAGATCAAAATCACCTATTAGAAAGGTTTAAAAAGTACAAACATAAACTTAGGACAGATACGCAAAGATATGTTTAAGTTAATAAATAAAAACCATGTCAGTCTAACTAAAAGTCAAAGCCATGCTGGATCTTGATAGAACATGAAATATTGCTTAAACATTAAAGTGGAGGGAAAGTCCGAAATAAGTGCGTCATCACTTTCAATGAAAATCTCTTGCAAGAGATGCTCTTCTTCTGTCTGTCAGTGTCAGCCGCTGCAAACCTGGATGTGTCCCTGTGGTTGCATAAAAGCCCCCATCACCCCGAGCACAGCGAGGAGTTGTGCTTTTTGGGAGCTGGTCTCCGAGTCAGTGAGGAGTGCAGGTATTATGGTGTGATATGGCCGCTTCCCACCGGCAACGCAGTTAACGTGGTCAGGACACAGAGAAAAGCTGGCACCACGATTCTATGAGAGGGAAAAAACCTTCATCATCACCTTATGATGGAGCACATAAGGAACTTTTTCAGCATCAATACTTAGTCTCATTCTGTTTCTGTTTAAATATCTCTGAACACAGTCTGGAAAAGAGTTGTTATATGAAAACTAGGTTCTTTTTGCAATGCGCTATTAGTGAATAATGCAAATGTGTCAATATATAGCCTCATAACCAAACACAAAACACAAGCAAGCCATTCATACCTGCTCCTGTAAAGTGGTGAACCTTGCAAAACAGGATCATCTAATATGAAAATTTGAAACTTCATTCAAACAAAGACTAAAATGTAAGCAAGTATAATAAACAATAAGAATAATATAAATGACAAAAAACCTTTCCTAACTAAAAGCTTGCCCAAATAAAAAGGTTTTCAGCCGCTTTTGAAAGAAATTGAATAATAATAGAGAGACAGAGCTTTCTCCATTGTTAACCCCTCTCTTTGGAATCATCATCATCATTATTATTGGGATGGGCATTATATATAACGGGTCCTACAGCTTGAAAGTAACAATCCGCTACGTTTTTAAATCTGTAGAAGCCAATAATCTGTGCTTACATGACCTGAGTTTTAGTTAAAAAGT
This sequence comes from Atherinosoma microstoma, assembly GCA_037177055.1. Taxonomy (NCBI): domain Eukaryota; kingdom Metazoa; phylum Chordata; class Actinopteri; order Atheriniformes; family Atherinidae; genus Atherinosoma; species Atherinosoma microstoma. Next base: position 5,677,537 of record JBBBVU010000015.1, on the reverse strand, counting down.
ACTAATTTCATTTACTAATTTATATAAATGAGAGCATTAACAGTCTGTTTACCTGTGAGTAAATTGCCATGTTTTACCTGTTCACCCTGACTGACAGCAGCATGTTAATAATACTGAATATCATGTAAAGACAAGCTGATAAATTCAGCTGGAAGTGCTAATGTGGGGCTAATTCTGTCCGCATTAATGTGTACGGATCATAATAAATTCAGTATGAAAGATATTATTATGCAGCTGTAGATCAATGATATTTCCTATACTTGGACTTTCAGAGGAAAAGGTATAAAATCCTAATCACGTGCACACAAAGACATCTTTTTTCTGAGCTTTCAAACCTGTAGGGAGAAGCCACAGTCCTTTGGGACAAGCCCAGTCCCGAAGCCCATGTAGGTGCTGTTGACAAATGAACATGCGTTTCCCTGACTGTCAATCACACAGAAATAGACCGTGTCACTTCCTGTGACTGGACCAGGCTCCACTCGCTCCATAGCCCTATAGATTCATTAAAAAAAAAAGATAATTATTCGGGATGAGATAATTAATATGATGGGTTTTCGGAATGTCCAGGTAGATTGAGAGAGATAATAGTATCATGTTAAAAGAAAAGAAATATGAAAATGATCTAAACCACCTATCTTGTGATCAGCTGCCGCCTACAACATGGGGCAAATGGGGCTTTCCTGTATTCAAACACTTCCTTACGGCTTTTCTTTGAACTTGTAATAAGTACATTATTGAAGTGTAGTAAACCTGATCTCCAATTTCCTGTTTTTACTTCATTTCTCTCACTTGTGCCTTATTTATTATGAGGATGTAAACACACAGAAACAGTGAGGAAGCTGTGTGTAGGACTGGGTTAAGTATGATGTTTAGAAACCATTAAAAGGGTTAGAATTAACGAAGGCCTCTGTGTTGAACGACACACTTACATACAGTCCAGCACAGCAATAAAGTCTTTTTAAAAAAAATTCAAAACAACTTAAACATCATCAGGATTTAACGCAGCAAAATATGTTAGTTCATGTATATGTTTGCGTACTCATGAATGCATGTTTGCTAATTATCATGTCATTTTATATGTTTATTGTCTATTTGTCTTAAAACAGATAAAAGACTTAAAGTTCAAAGTCCACAGTACTGAACATTAAATACACATTGCTGCCAAAATATACAGCCCCACACCCTGTTTCTGTGAGCGACGAGACATAAAGGGATGGCTGTTGAGGTCAGGGGAAGTAAAAGTCCACAGTCATATCTAAAGTCAACAGAGAACGGCTGGCACAAACTGGTACCAGCAGATGCACACAAACAGAACAGACACCTTGTCATGCTGATGTCTTGCGCTCGCTGGTGGCTGTAGTGCTTGTCCAGTAAGGTTTCGAGAGGGACGTCCACAACGGCTGGGTCGCCCAGGTAACGCCGAGCATCTGTTAATGCCAACCGCACTGCCTCCACGAATACATGGATGTAGTCAGAGCTGTTATGGCCTACAGCTACACACACACATGCACACACACACAGGGAAGTAATTCTATTAGTGCACATTAAATTCCACAATCCTTCCTTAAGTATTTCACTTTTTATTGATTAAATATCTTTTTTTCCCAAAGAAAAAAAAACAAGGAAAAACATTTCTCTATTCACGTACATGCACTGTGCACAGATCAGTTACATCATTCAGATCATGTTTGGGAATATCGTGTAATTGTCCTTCTTCCAGGACTTTTGCAGCGTCCATCATCAATGTTGTATTATATGTGAATCCCTTGGGTGCTGCGAGTTACAGGGTAGAGCCTCTGTAGATTTGGTTTGTTCCAGGACATCCTGCAGATTCTCATAAAGATGGGGATCTGGGGAGTTTGTGGAGCTTCAATGGCTTGGGCTCTATGTTGTCTTCCTAAAACTGTTCCTGAGAGCTGTTTTTAGCCCTGGGACCAGCCTCCAGGAACAATATCTTCTCTGATCATTGCAACTCTGCTATTAATAGAAGCCCATTTTCCTCTGTACATGACATTGCACTTGTTTTACTCTATGTAGGTTTGTGGGAATTTCCTGTGAAATTTGGTTCATCTCCTTTCTGCAAACACACTTCTGCTGAACATTTGAGAAGCTGCGTGTCTTACCTCAGAGCTATCCCTTCAGTGTCTTTGCGATTACCTTTGAGTTGAGGAAAATTTTCCAGGATGTTGAGCAGGAGCAGGGCGGCCAGCCCCTGACTGTTTGGAGGAAGTTCCCAAAGGCGCACACCCTGAACACACAACAAAGTCATTCACTCTGCTGACCGTCTTATTAAAACACAGATAAGAGACGCGTCCCTGCTCGCTGACCTTGTACTCTGTGCTTATAGGGGTGACGACCTCGCTGGTGTGGCTGACGAGGTCATCTAAAGTCATCACTCCTCCATTTTGGTTGATGACATCAACAATGGCTTGGGCCACTCTGCCCTGGTAGAACGCTGGTTTGCCAATTTCACCAAGCTCCTGTTGATAGATCCACTTATGTTACAGTCTAAGCAGCGTTACAATCAATCAGTAAATCAATCATTTAAACCTATAGAGAGTTTTGCATTTTGACTTTCTACATTCAAGCAACTTTTGAAATATTGTGGTTAGTAGGATGTAACTCATACACGAGTCCAGTGAAAGGACCGAGCGTGCTCTGTGTGTTTCCATCATTCAGTATGTGTGAATGTATGATTAGGGAAGTGACACGGCATCATCATGGAAGAATGACCGCCTAATCACCGAGGTTGAGGTCATTGCTATTGTTTCTACTGTCTCAGGAACGTGTGTGTGTGTGTGTGAGTGGGGGTGTGCGTATAAAGAGCGGTCCCAGACGCACTGACTGTTTTCCTGCATTACTGATGACTGAGTCTTGGACATCAAAGTACAATTGAGTATTGATCTATGTTTTAGTTGTGATACATAACCAGACAAAACGACACACTCCCAGTGACCTCAGTCATAGTTTCAGTGAGATCTCACCGACAGGAAATTCCAAAATGAGGTTGGTTTTATAAATATCACATTACTCTGACGGGCACAGTCATGCTCTAAGGTTCATACAAGGAAAAAGAAATATGAGTATTTTGAGGATATGTTTGAAATCAAATCAGTTTCAACAATAAAATTGTATTTCAAAGAATTTTCTTATGTTTTAATTAGTTTTCAGCAACGTTACACATTCACTTTATATTCTTTTCGAGACAGCTTCATTCTGCTTTTGCTGCATAAAACTTTTCAACCTATTTTAAATGTAAACATAAAATGTTAAAGGAGCACTTTTTTATGGTTCTGTAAAAATCTAATTCAGGATGTATTAAATTAAATAGTGTTCAGAGACAACATTTACGCTTCCTGCCTAATACAGCAGTCATGTGGTGTCTGGATGGGACCCCTGTCCATCAGATCAGCTCTAGAGCATCCTAGATTTATCATATTTGCATCTGAGGTGTTTCGAAATCGGATCAATGCCTCCTCCTCTTTTTCTTTGATTTGGTCCTGATGAATTTATGATCTGTGAAAAGGCACATTGTTCTGTAGGGGAACAAAAGAATGGTGGTGGCGGATGCTTCATCTTTATCTTATCTTTAGATGGGTGGGACAACCGACTCTATATATATATAAAAAAAAAAAAAAATGGCCGTAGCCTTCAGATCTGAAAAATGAAGTCATTGCAGAAGTGCTTTAATCTTCAAGATATTTATGACTAAGTTAATCAATTCTAACAGCCTTGTGGCTGAAAAAAATCTGTACCTAAAGGCATGCATAGTTTCTTCAGATGTCTGTCAAATCCCTAAACTACAGTATAAAGTAATGATGGGAAGACAATGCTCCCTATTACTTTGTGAAGAGCCATTCTGAAGTTTCAAGAATAAAATATAAATAATATATAAATAATCATATCAGATCAAATGTAAAACATTGAGGTGCCACTTGGAAAGAACAGCAGTTTCTACATTGTTCTGAATAACTGGAATATATTCTTTACATAGGCATGTTTACCTTCAATGTTTGAGCCAGTGCAGTGTTTTTGAATACTTGTCCAGACTTGGGTGCATGGCCACCAATCAGCAAGTCCTCACCTAGCTCCTTCCCAGCATCCCACAGAGCAGCCACCCAGTGTGCCCAGTGATGAGCCGTTACCTCAGCAACAGGAAATCCCACCTCTGCCAGCTCCACAGCCCCACTCAAGACATCTTGCAAGGTCAGCTAGGGAAGCAGTCAGAGGAAACAGACATCTGTAACAGGAAACACCATCGGGTAGTTTCAGCAAGGGGTGAGTCACTGTGTCAGGAGGAAACACATGAGACTTAAACTAATTTGCAGTTTTCTTTCAGGGTCCCCCGCTCAAAAAAAACCCATCTGTTTATTAGTCTGCAACCTGCGAGTGAGGACATACAAAAATTCAAATAAAGCCTTATCAACATTTTATCCTTGCATAGTTTCAACTAATATGTATCTTCTACTTACTGAATACTTTAATCATCACATTTTCCAAAATATGGAAAATATTTTGATTAACTTGCTGCATTTCTGTCTTTATTTAATTACATTTTACAGCAGTTTTATTGTAGTTCAGCAATAGGTTTATAAACTGTAAAAACGTGAGACTACTAAAAACGGCGAAACCTTTTTTGTTGTTGTTGTTTATCTTAATATAGAAATTTAAATTTAAATTCAATTTATAATGAGTAAAACCAGGGTTAAATAAAGCAAAACTTTCCCATCTATAGTTTTCCTAAGCATTGCTCCTTGAACATGTTAGAAAACATCATGAGGTTAAAGAATGACGATGAGAAAAACTCATAAGGACTAAATGTCTATTCAGCTCTGCGGCCAGGTTGAGTCTTGAACACAGTATTCACTCACTGCCTACTTGTAACGATTTTAAGCATTTTTTTGTGGGCAAAATCTTGTCAATCAGAGTTAAAATCCATCTTTCTTATCCAACAGCTGCCGTAATTCTAATGCTTCATGCTAAGATATTGAAAGAAAAACAGAAGGCGTTGCTCAGACTGCTTCTATCCCATTAATCTTGATTAAGAGATGCCAATAGCCATCAACTTGCAAATAATGTCTTTGATAATGGTCTTGTATTTAAGCAGCTGCTGTTAGATCTCACTGTACCACTTCACACCGTTGACCATAACATCTTATTACAAAGGCTTTATCATTAAGATAAGGGAGTGCTTTAAACTGGTCTGAAAGATTCCAATTTTTGCACATGGATGATGTGTCCCCTAAAGTTTGTTATGGTGTTCCTTAAGGGTTCTGGATTTGGTCGTATGATGATAATAACTTTGATTTATATAACCCCTTTGAAGGAACCCAAGGATGCTTTACAACAACAACAACAAGAGAACAACTCATGTTGAGGCAGAAAACAGAGTAGAACGATCAGATTTCCAGACACAACAAAAAGAAACATACCTTTTGGCTTCCAAACAACTCAACAGTGTCACACCAGCAAGCAGGGGCCCCTGGTACTGTAATATTCAAAGCATCAAAATCTGAAGGAGGGGCTTCTGCAGTGTATCCACGTCCTGTCAGGAAGTCTAGGGTGAGGGCTTGAGGTGAGTGACCACTTAAAGACAAAAGAAAAATAGGTTCAGATAATAACTCTCTGTGTGAGGGAGAGAAAATAAACTGTCAAAAGAGTCTTCACCTGCCATTAATCCCTTTGATCTCTCCAGTGTTTCCATTGTAGAACAGGCAGAAGGCATCACCACCAGGGCCGGTGCTGCTTGGCTCAGTTACAGCAAGTGCTGCTGCTATGGCAACCGCAGCATCTGCAGCATTGCCACCACGCTTTAGGATGTCTAGACATAAACATCCATGACTGGAAACAACCTGATATACAGTATCTGAATTCTACTCCAGACGCATCAATTTCTATTCTACCCCTTTCATTTACAGACGTGTTACTGTAAACTTCTACACACACTTTCTTCTACAGAGATTTGTTGTTTAAATACATTCAGTCATTCAGGAATCCCCATTACTGAACAATTAAAGAGTTGTAAGAATAAACACCAATGAAGCAGACGTGCAGATCATGTATGTTTCTGCTAGAGAAGGCATTCGTGTGCAGGAGTTTAATTCAACTTAATCAGAACAGTTTATTAGATTATTAAAATGCGTTTCACCCTCCGCATTTAATTTCCAGATGCATAAATGTGGAGTCGTTTCTGCGTTTATGGCAGCTTTGAGGCAGTTTTTGAACACTCACCCAGTCCCACAGTGGAAGCTAGCGGTTGGCTGGACGCCACACAGCCGTGCAAACACACCACAGGCGACCGACGAGAGGAGAAAGTCAAGTCGGTGCCCATTCCGCTGAAACTTCCAGCAGCGACGGGAAAATGGAGCAATTTTATGGGATTAGATTAAATGTTAAACTTTAAAACCTCTGATTGATTACTCGGGTATTGATCGTGTTCGACTGAAAGGCAGTAGAGCCAGAGAGATAACAGAGTATATCGATGGGCTCGTGCCGTTATAAACAGCGAAAGCAATGCTGGATAAAGTTTATGAGGTAAATAAACACATACGGCTTTAATTATTATTCTAGCCTTGCCTCAGTTAAAGCGATTATTAGACATTTTAAACAAGCAAGCTTCTTTTTTCCCCCTTTTATTTAAAACCATGACCACATCGCAAATGGATTGTACAAAAAGTACAATAAGTTTGAGCCATGATCAAGATATATTAGAAAACACTTAAATTACTTTTTGATTGTTTATTTTTTTTAAATCATCTTATTACCAAATAAATTAACTTATAAAACTAGTTGCACAACTAACATTCAGGTTTAATTTGAAGTTCAATTCGAGGTGACATTTATTGGTTATTTTGTCAATCAAAAGTATAAGTAAAAACATAATGCAAACAAAAATGTATTTGCAGTATTGAAAGGCAAATGTACAACTTCAAGAGTCTAACACCTCTAAAGAAACAGGAAATACATATTTCATACTATTTCATGATTTAATGTTAAACAGTTTGCAAGAAAAATAAAGAAGACTTTATTATATTACTGGAGCCTTTTGATTAACATTTGTCCATAACTGTTTCTTAATGGGTAATAACTAAATTACTTTTATTTGTGAGCCCTTAGTTATAAACCCAGAGCCTTAGATCTAATCTAAACCATCATGATTGAGTCGTAAAAATGCTCAGACGTTACTGCAACTTGATAAACCTTCTAGTTACACCCATTGTCAGTTGGTTTCCTGGCAGGTTATGGTCAAATCTTTTAATCCATTAGTTATCATTTTTGGCATTGTAATAAATGTATAACATTTATCAGCATGTACATCTTTAATTCTTGACTAATAAAGAGTTTTTCTTGTGACGCATTAAACTTTTTGTGTGTGCAGATCAGCCATGAAGGCCCTGCTGTATCGACCAATTGTCTGTCACTTCCTCTTCTGTCTCCATGTACACAAAACACATAGTAGAACATTAACCACCTTGACCACTGTGTCTTCTCTGGTGTGTCTGAGTGCACACGCAGGTATGTATTCTTACATTAATGGCTCTGTGTGTTTTGCATGTAGCTACGAGCATGTGCATGTGTTTGCTCTGTGTGTGCACGTGTGTGAGAGAGGACCAGCCATATTACACCTGGTTGATCTAGAAGTGAAGCAATGAGATCACACAGGGAGAGAGGGGGTGGAGGGTGGGGTGTGGGGGGGGTATAAAGGCTCAAATAAAGTATCCTCCACCCTCAGAGACAGAACAGATGAAGCAGACAGTTACATCAGTGATACAAGACATTTTTAAACATCTGGAGACTAAACATAGGTTTAACAGCTGCCGTGTTATCCTCTTGATCTCAAGTTTTTCTGCTTGAAAAAGACAAAGACTGGACTTGAATTAAGTCTTATCTTCACAATATCTCTGTTTAAGTGGAACATTTTGACCTCAGTAGTTGTCGCTGCCAGAGGCATCATTAAAGCATCAGTGTCAGAATGTGTTCTGGTGGCTTTGCCAAATGTCTGGGCATCACCCTGATCCCCCTGACGATTGTCTCCGTGCTGTGCAACATCCTGCTCTTCTTCCCGGGTGGAAAGTCTGTTGACAGCGAGCACATCTCAAAACAGGTCTGGTACTTTGGAGGTATTGTGGGATCAGGAGCCCTGGTGAGTTACCGAAATATTCTATTGTTCCAATATGGATACTTTATTTTTTTAATTAATATTATCTTTGCCATAATTTGATGGTTTCAAGACTTAAATGCATGTTATGGTTGTAACTAAGATTTATTTTTTATCAGTTTCTTTCTGATTAATACATTTTTTTTGATTGATCACTAAAAAATCTTAAGTCTTAATATGCAGTTTCCCTTTACTTGAAACATAAAATGAACAATATCTTACATTTAAGAGGTTTAGCATTTTTGCAATTGATAGCTTAAGAACTGCATTGGTTATATTCGTGAAAAAGCTGTAAAAGATGAATAGAAAGTTTAAAAAATTATGTTTTAAAGCTTGTTCAGGATAGCAAAAGCAATGCCCTTCGGGTATGTTTGAGCCTGGTCAATGCTAAAGTGTGGCTTTTTGTTGATAAGTTTTTTTTTTAACAATCATAAAAGTGCATTACAAGAAAAAGTAGACAACACAAGTAAAGTCTGTTGTAAGTTTTAGTTGCACGGTGGGGCATCAGACGGTTCACTTTCCTCCTGCACAGAGTAAAGGAGCCGATAATACATGATCTTTGCCATTTTTGTCCGTGTGTTTGTGCATGTGTAAACTTTGGGTGTGTTCGGGTGGCAGATGATCTTCCCAATTCTGGTCTTCATGGGTCTGAAGAACAATGACTGCTGTGGATGCTGTGGAAATGAAAGTTGTGGGCAGAGATTTGCGGTGAGATGTTTCATTCTTCACTTTTTCACTAAAATAAAACAATTATTTACAGCAACCCTTTTGAGAAAAAAAAAAAGACTCCAGAAGAGAGGCAAAAAATACTGCAGTCAACATGAGGCGGGCTGAAAAGCAAGTCAACCCCTGTTCAAATTACTATGTTACAATGCTAAACTTTTCACAACACAAACATGTTTATATAAACATGAATGAAATTAATGAAATTAATGAAATTAATGAAATTAAATTAAATTAAATTAAATATACTTTATTTATCCCTCTTAGAGGGAAATTATTGTTGTAGCAGGGTTTTTTTTTTTATAAATAATAATAATGATACAAAAAAAATTAATTTGAAGGTGAAGATAGGGCCTTGTTCCGGAGGGTGATGGCTGCTG
>JBBBVU010000015.1:5619330-5635186 GCA_037177055.1 Atherinosoma microstoma | reverse complement strand
GGAACAGCAGTGGAAAACTTTACCGCCTGAGGAAGTGCGAGGAACTCTCCTGGAGGTCTGTGTGGACATGGAGGGGTCCTCTGCCAGGCATTTCTAATTACCCTCACTACTTGTTAGGATTTACTAGGTCAGTCCAGTAGTCTTGCCCTCCATCATTTCCAACTCACCACCAATCAGATGTTTGTTCACCTGGGTATCTGAAACATTCAAGCTTAAGATCTGAAGATCCATCCATCCATCCATTTTCTGTACCGCTTAATCCAATTCAGGGTCGCGGGGGTGGGCTGGAGCCTATCCCAGCAATTATCAGGCAAGAGTCAGGGTACACCCTGGACAGGTCGCCAGTCCATCACAGGGCCAACACAGAGAGACAGACAACCACTCATGCACACACTCACTCCTAGGGAGAATTTAGAGTGATCAATTAACCTGGCTTGTGGGAGGTAGCCGGAGTACCCGGTGAGAACCCACGCATACACAGGGAGAACATGCAAACTCCACACAGAAAGGCCACTGTTTCAAACCCCTCCCCAGCCTGAACCAGCAACCCCCTCTGGCTCAAACTCCGCCCGGGACCTTCTTGCTGTGAGGCTGCAGTGCTAACCATCACACCACCGTGCAGCCCCAGATGCCCCCCAGTGATGGCTAATTCAGCATCCATCTTACATACTGCCTCTTCTCCAGCCAGTAAAATGTAGTCCGATGTTGATTCTCATCTTCTCTCTTGCTCTGTCCCTTTCTCTTTTTCCTTTTCCTCACTTCCTCTGATAATGTCCTCTTTCGTTTATTTGCTGAATAAGTACATGTTCAAAACATCCAGTGTGTTCATTAGAGCTGGGTTAAAAATAAAAATAAAAAATCGACTAATTGATTTGAATCGATTAATCCAATATCAATCCATAAAACTTGGAGATCAATTAAAAAAAAAAAAAAACATATTTACACATTGAAAGTTTGCCTGTCACTTCTGTCCAATATCAGCTTCTTGCACCAAGATAATGCCAGATTTGGATTTGAAAAATAAATAATGAAAGTACTGGAAAGTGAAGACAACGATCAATATATCGTATTTCAGAGGTGCATGTAGACGTGTCGTATCAGATTACAACAGTTATCCGATTATGCCCAGATATCTGATTTTGATGGTCATGTAAACTGGCTCAATGAGTGAGAATGTCACTAATATTCAAGAAAAATTGGTGTTATATATATCTGTAAATGGACCGGTATCAAATCAGGCTGTTGTGAATCAAATCGAATCAGGAAATCAGTGATGATACCCAGCCCTAGTATTGATATCCGGTTTCTAGCATGTGATATGGTGCCATAAAGAGAAATGCTCATGTAAATTGATGCACTGGGAAGAAAAGAAAAGCTGTGAAGTGTGGTTTTTAAGTCTTGGAACGCTGCTGGTAAACAACGGCTCCAGGAATCTATATAATGTCATTATGCCATCAAAACAAGTCAGAAGCATGGAGGTTTAAAGTTGGAAAGTTATGTAGTGCTACGCTAAAGGTAGGAGATGTTTTCCAGGAGCAGTTTTTTACTATATCGCTTAAAATCCCTTTTTCACACCGCTATTGCAGCCAATTAGATGCTCTTAACACAAAAATAAAAAACTGTAGTCACCTGTGGAATAGACAGGACTGAAAAAACCCCATCCAATCATTTTAACTGGCTCGTTCTAAAAGATTGGATGGTGACATGTCTATAAAACTCAACTGCCATTTGTCCCTCCCCCCCTCTGGGTGTTCCTGTCCTCCGGCTTCAAGGGGAAGTCTGAAGAAAGGTGTTTGGACTTTTGAATTGTGTATTTTCTAGATGAAGCTTGCTCGAACTGTTCTTCCAGGATATCCTACCCTACCTTTAAGAGCAGAGGTTTTCTGCACTACAAGGAATGATTCCCAACTACTACAGGGTGGAACTGTATGGCTGTTTAGCACGAGTTGTGAGGAACGGATGAAATGAGAAGCTAGCACAGAAGCCAACGGCTGCTTCAGTCTGAACAAGCAGGTGAAAACGGTGAGCCACCGTCCACCTGGATAGGCCTTAGCAAGCATGCAGGTAATACCAGACAGTGGCATTCAGGTCAGTTCCTGACAGCTCATCTACAAGGTGGACCCTCACCTGAATGCCAACGGCACTAGCCATTACCAGCTATTCACCTGTATGAGGCTAGCAAGTGGTTGACAACAGATGCAAACATGAATACCACCCCCCCACACACACATAAGCTGCAGGAGCAGCTGCCAGCACTAGCCTCTCACTTCATATTGAGCTGTGATTTGACCTGTTAGAAGGCAGCTGATTGAGCTAATACTTTGTGTTGATACATTTGTTCAGTGGGCAACTACAAGTATTAATTTGTTGCTTTGATAACGGCTCAGAAACACTCACACAACCAACCCCCACACACTTTAGATGTAGTGCCCAAAAAATCCATTATCAACTTGGCCTCAGGTAACAAGGGGGCAGTGTGTAAGCATCATTCCCCTTTCAAATATTTGTAGTTGGATGTGTTCTGCCTCATTTATCATTTTATAGCACTTATCACCACAACAGTATAAAGAAAAGGGGTGAGGAACTAAAATACATGGTCTGTAATGGTCCAGAACTGCAAGTTATGGGAATATTGACCAAACAGAGCCATGCTGCTCTGTAGTCTTTGTTGTGGCGGTTCATCATGCTGTTCACTTTCATATTCTGATTTTGGCTTGTACACGTACTCCTAGGTTTTAGGTGATATCATGCTCAAACAGTATATTTGTCAGAAGTATTCCTTACATTTCCAGATATGCGCATTATTCCTCCCTTGGCCACGATTTTGTCAAGCTTCTAGGAATTTGACCAATCAGAGGACACTTCCAAATCCTCTTCTTTTCAGGAAGATGGTTTGGGGGAAAGCTCTCCCTAGTTCTGAAATAATTACAACCTATTTGGAGTTAAGATGGGTGCAAACTTAATCTTCAGGTACCCAAGATTAAGAATTAAATGAGTAGAAATGATCATGTCTGGTCTACTTTAAAAAAAGAATTAATAAAAGTGCTAGCTCCCCTCTGTAATACTACAGTCTGTGCAAAGTGAACAGCCAGTTCGGTCAATGTACTAATTAAGTTTCTACTATCCTGTTACCCTGTGAGTCATTTGGTGTACTTTGAGGACATTGTGTTTCTTTTCAAGGTCTCATCCAGCTCAAAGCTAAGAAAAGAGAGCTGCTGTCAATACATGATTATTTTTAGATTGCCTAGCAACTGGCTGCTCTTCATGACAAGAATTATACACGAGGCCGTGGGTGCTTTATGTACTGACTAAATGTTGCCACAACTTTGTCTGTTACAGAGGAAGGTCTGCGTCTATTTGTTGGGCCTGGAGGAAGTACAGCTCTTGGTAGCCACCACCTTCCCACCAGGTGAACATCAAGCCCTCACTGCTATTGACACTTCTCACACAGACACACATTTGTGCAAGCTGTGGGGTGATCTTCAAAATCAACCTCAGTAACTGAAGCAACTTAATCTAATTCATGGTTTATATCCCGGCTTTTGTTTTTAAGTCTTAAAAGGAGATTTATTCAAATAAACACTTTGAAAATGAGCCGATTGCCCTGCTATTGTAAATAACATACTTTTCAGCAAGCCGTCTGTACATATATATATGTTATTGCACAGTAGAGGAAAAAATACATTCGTTAGTTCACTTCATTCTTTACTTTGATATATAGTCTGCACACAAAACAGAAATGAAATAATGGAGGAAAATCACAAAAAGTACAATCCACAGACTGGCATTTTCTCTACAAAACAAAAACTATTTTCCTCCTCATTAACAAGGGTTTAGACCATCCAGTTCAATAGATCGATGGAAGAGGAAAAAGAATTCAAGAAAAAAAGAAAAGGAAAGAAAAAAAAGAGAAAAAGAAAGATTCTTTAATATATTCTCACGGTTTGCTGTTGAGCAGCAGCAGCTGTGTCTCATCTTTCTCTCATGTTTCCAGTTTGCTTAGAAACATTTTTTATATACAATGACTTCAAACTCAAGCTAGCATTGTTAGCTTAATGAAGCCTCACATAATCCTTTGGGAGCTCTCAGGTCTTGTATACAAACATCTTGAACTCGGTCCCAGGAACTTTTCTAGTGTCTATGGGGGAAAAAAAGAAAGAAGGGATGTTACAAGAGTGACCAAAAATCAAGCATTTAATCCATGTAGTCCTGGAAAACCTCTGGAGCTAATGTTGGCACTTTGGGTAAATTTTTCTTGAAAAGGAACACATCATTACTCTCCGATTAGGTTATAATAAATATTCTTAATCTGGTAGCCAAATACGCTACGCATGTTTGAAAACATTAATAAAGATTTATTAGGCTTAGAAAACACTTGACAGTGTTTCTCGGCTGTATCAGATCTTTGTTAGTGTCGTCAAAAATATGTAGAATCATCAAATCATCTATTGGGTTTTCATAATGGAATCCAATTGGAAAATATCCAAATTTCCAAGTAATCACCTATGATCATGTGACTTCATATATTATGATTATTCATTTTATTTTTTCATGTCCTTTCAGGGTTGGTGCTGGAGCATACGAGCAGGTGGTGATTAAGCGTTAGACCTACAGCCTCCCGTGGTGACATGTCTTGTCTTCGTCCTACAGCGTACTCAGTACTAAACCTAAACACTGAGGCAACAACATTAAAATAGTGCCCTCCTGTGTTCATATCTTATACATGACACTGTAGCTGCTCAGGTATTTTTAGGAGCAAAAAGTGAACAGATCATCTTGGTATAAAAACATACAGCTGCAGATCAGGAAGAAATAAATTGATCAAATTATTCAAAAAACACTGACGCGTTAATCTTGGCTTTCTGAACTGAAACTGTTTTGTTTGGGTGTAGGAAACTTTGTATGCATCGCATCGTCTAAACGGTTTAACAACAGGAAGATGAGCTTTATGTGCGTCGTCTTAAATGAACTGAAATTTACACTGAAAACAGTGTTTTTAATACATTCCTTTGTTTTCATTTCCCTTTACAAATAGAAGGCTTTGTTTCAAATTAACCTGTAAGCTACTAAAAAGCTGTACTTGTTGGCAATCTGACAGACCGTGGTGTTTTTAAAAAGGTAAGAATATTTTACTACAAAAGCATCAGACTTAAGCTATTTGCTGTGTGATTGTGGACTCTGAGTGTATGTGCTTGTGAATTTGATGTGTGATAAGACCACTTTTATTTATAGTAACCACAACCATTTGTTGAGTAAAGGGATATGAGATATGATGTCCTGTAAATAATGCTGTGCTGGTAGTGGCAAAGAGAAAAAGGGAAGAACAAGACAGCTTCATTATACTGTATGTGCTAATATTGGACCATGTTATTTCTTTGCCACACTTGAGTTTTTTTTGTTTGTTTTGTTAAGAATATCCTAGTGCATTTGCTTCACCTTATAAACAAAAGTATTACTCAAGACATGTAGAGTTTCTGTTAAACCGGCGAATATCCAGTAGCCATGAATTGAAGCTAGAAAGTCTTATGTAACAGACACACAGCCAGCTGTAAAGAGAATTAAACTCAATTTTCTCTTTCAATTAGCCTTAATTGGAAACTTTGTTATACATGGTTTTTACTTCACTTTACTAAATGATCCAGTGGCTAAATTCTAGCAGGATGAACAATTTAGGATATATAGCTATAACCTCCGCGCATCATACAATGAACAGACTTTTTTTTGTTGTCACTGCACTGGATTGATAGCAGTAAAAGCTAAAAACAGTTCTGGATTCTAAAATGAATATGGCCATTGAAGTGTACTTAACTAATTTTGTTTCAGATTTCTAACTGCTGCGTACCCATTTTCCCAACTGTGCCGCAACACTGAGTTGACCAGATGAGCTTACATTAGTGAACAAATGAAACATCTATTGACACATCAAATGTTTCACTTGTGCATCTGATGCATTATCTGTATTTTATATTAGCATTAGACAGCAAAAAACTCATTAATAATCCACTGCCAAGAAGAATATACTCAACTGAAGCTGCATTTTTAAAAGGTCCAAAGTAATACCTTAGTTATTTGTACATCTCCTAGCTTCACATCAAAGGCTGGAACTGAAGATTTTTTCATTGACAGAAGCACCAAGATACATTTATTATTAATGCTACAGAGAAAATCAAAATTTAAAGAAAAAATCTGGGGAGAGTTTTAAAATCCCCATAGCGTCCTACATGAAGACCATCTGCTTTTCTAGCCTCTTTGTAGTTAAAGTGGACAGTATATTAGAACAAATTAGCCAAAGTCCACAACAGATATATTATCAGGAAGCCTGATCGGACTATGCTTCAAGAGAATTCTAGACACACAAAACAAACCATATGACATCTTTTATCATCCGTCTTCTGTTGTAAGTCATAGTATCTAGAAAAACCATAAACATCTGACATCATTATTCAGTGTTTTCCATTTTATGTTTGTATCTTCTGCATGATTGTGGTGTCCATCTAAAGATAATTGCTTTAGCAAATTTTCCCATCATATTAGAGGTCTTAATGGTTTTTCCTGTTTGATATTGTGTCTTTTATTTCCACATAGAAGGAACAATTCGCTTGCCTATTTAGTGTGAATTTTTTTTTTTTTATGTAAAGCAGATATCTGCACAAGTGTTGATATACAGTTTGAAGTAACTGCAAATCACTGTTTTCATTTTTTTTAAACCCCTTATAAAAAGACTGATGGCCTGCTGGCGGGTCTGCAGCTGTTTTCTACTAAAATGACCTTCATAAACAATCGTAGGAGTGACAGCACATGACATACCATTAGAAAACTGAGATTCTTGCAATTCCTTTTAAGAATTTAACAATACAGTGAACACTGGGTTAAATGATATCAGAAGTTAAAAACTCTTCTGGTAATCCACTTATCAATATTTTTCTGACAAAAACAGTCTGGTTCAATCTAGTTTGGTAAAACCTTTAGCCCCCTCAAAAAACAAATTCAATACAATTCTACAAATGGATGTTTGTGTTTCCATGCAGCTAACAATTAAGCATCATCTTCAGCATATTCTCTCTTATAAATTCAGTCAACTTGCAAACATTTTCCAAGCTGATTTCAGAGCCACAGTCATTAGCTATTGATTGACATCTCATTTTACCCTGTATGCGCTCCCCCATCTTCTCCACAGGCTTTAATGGGTAAAAAGAAAAACTGTTTAGCACAATTTTTTGCTGTGCTATTAATGTTTAAACTACATCTGGGGAAGACAGACTGTGTTCTCATTGTGTTTCTCACTAATGGGTCATAACTTCAGGCATCTGAGAAATTATGTTTCCGGTGTCTTAAAATATCTACAACTTGGTTCCAGTAACAGAGTGACTGACTGTTTAAGACAAAAAAAAACAACAACAACCCAATATTACGTTTTTTTCCCCAAATACCAAAAGCAAGCATTTACTCTAAATGGTTTTAGAGCAGCTCTCAATTTACTTCAGGTATGCCATGTACATGTGTTTTAGGACTATTTTCCCACAGCAGGAAGGGGTTAATTTGGAGGTCTCGCATTAAAATCAGATTTATAGGATATAATGGTTTGGGTTTAATCTTTCAATGCTGATGTGACATATTTTTTTATATAAATTTTATTGCTTGAAAAAAGTTTTTGTTTTTTAAGTATATGATTTTTCTGTAGAGGGGAGTTTCTTTTTTGTATTTTTTACTTTTCTTGTCTTAGAGAATAAAAGTTTTTTTTTTTTTTTACCTGTGTGATGCAGGTATGTTCATCATGGTACCTAACATGTTGTTACAAACATGGTTGCTTTTTCTCTTCTGTGAAGCTGTTGTCTATATAAAACTGTAAACTGTATTCTCCTGTAAAGTGATGTTCTGTGCCGTTCTGAAACTGTCAAGTGTTCTCTGTAACAGACGTGTTCTTTTGACCAACATTTGCTTCCCTAACAAATGTATTGGATAGCTGAAATGTCTACCTGGCACTGTTAAATAAAACCGTTTAAAATGTAATGCGCATCTAGACTCCCTGATTTCCTTTCAACCTGTCCAGAATTTTTTTCTCCTATTTATATTTTATTATACCATTTACAGAACTTTCAGGCATTGTCCAAAGCAAACCATCAAACCCCAGATTTAAAATTTAGAGGATTTGCTCAGATAAACTGTCCTGCAGCAACTAATGCAAAAAAAAAAAAATCTTTGTTTATGAATTCCTTTTGCTAGATTCAAGTCACCTTCTTGTCTTCCCAACAAAGCTGCATCCTCCAGATCAAACATCTGCTTCCCAGTCTTCCTCTTGCTCAGCACTGTGGGAGTACTGGCTAGCCTCTGCATAGCAACTGTCCTCCAAATCATTGTTAAGCTCATCTTCCTGATCTGAAAATACAAATGTAGGAAAAATGTCACAACCAAACAAAAAATATGGTTCTAAAAAGGAGGAAATGTAAGTTTCAAAGCTAGCTGACGATGCAGTTTGTAACGATGTGAATTGTGGAGAACTGCAAAGGACAACTGAAAGAAGCACTGTGGTCAACATGACAACATTTGGTGGCATGAAAGTTCAGATTAAAGTGCATCAATAATTAGTCTCAGATATGATTTGTGATGAACTAAAGATTTATGGTTTCCAACATTTTTGCATTGGTAAGATAACGTGTACATAATCATTATCATTGATATACTTTAATATATAATTATCTGTACTCAATCATGTTACACGTGGATTAATTCCATCTCTTAAACTTTGCTGTCATCAGTGGTAGTGTTGCACTTTATCATACTGCTATGTCCAAGGAATGTCTGCCTGCTTATACACTTATGTAAGAGAAGTCAGTAAATATTGGGCAACACTTGAGATTTTCAGACATCAACTATTTAGTAAAATTAAATGCAATTTGCAAAAAGTGCAAAGCAAAGAAAGTAACAATGTGGAGTGCATAAACTGGAGGTTTTGCCTCGTCAGTCTTGGGCGACTTTTGTTGTGTAACTTGCACAGACTTCATATGAGATTATGTTGAAATAGTGAATCAGAATTAACAGCACCAATCTGTTCTTGGAACAGATTTTTGTTCTGAATGGATAAAATTCATACAAGCACAGCACTACTAGTGAAAAAGTGCATTCCTATTACGTTCATCGCAATATGCATTTCTCATTATATTAACCTTTACATATGATATTCCATCCTGTTGTACTCAGGACAGTTAACACCTTACATATAATAATACATAAAGGTGATTAAAGTGTACCTTGTTCCTGATATTTTACAAGTACAGCAGAGCCATCCTGACTCAGTCTGACTTCAGGCATATCCATCAGCAGATGTCTCAGATTACCAACACTTCCACTCAGATCTCTGACTTTGGGACAGTAGGACCACAGCACAGCCAAGGGTACACAGACATATCTACCAGTGCAGACAATATATCATTAAGTCCAGTAAAACAGAAAAATAAATAACTAAAAAGGTATGTCAGTGTCATATATCGTGTGGAATTAATGTGGTGAGAGTTTAAGTTTACTGTTATACTGCAAGTGACAATGGGTTCTCTACAAGCATCTCTCTGACATGATGCTATGCATCGCCCTCGCCATCTTTAGGAAACACACCTGTGTAATTCCCAAGGCTCCTTTTGTCTCTGGCCGTTTGTACAGAGCACTTGATAACCCTCCTGTCCAGTGCTATCAGACCCAACTCCCAAACACTGCTCCACTGGACTAGTCATGCCTTCTGCACAGTTTGAGAGTATAAAGTTGTATTAACTTAAATCAGAAACAATAAGACATAAAACAATTGGACATTTTCATTTCATTCATCTACCTGTCTGTTTCTGTAATTCCTCCACTCCTATTTGAGTCTGACAGAATGAAAAGGCATCATTTCTCTGTCTAGTCTTCTCTTCCATCCATCTATTCTTCAGCTGTTCTGTCCAGTACAGCACTTCATTCACTAGGACTCTGTGAAAGGTGTTGTTGTCACGCAGGCTGGGGTAGTTTATACAGAACAGCTGAAAGACAACACAAATCGAGATAAAGCCAAAACGTACAAACATCAGTTGCCACAGAAACAATTAGCAAGAATGGGACAATGAGTGAGATTTCTGCAGTCTAAAAGCATTTAGTGACCACAGCAGTGCCAGTCAAAAGTTTAGACAGCTACTCATCAAGTGCTTCCAAGCTTTCGCTTGGCACAGTACCTTTGAGGTTCTAACGCAGTTTGTAATCAATAACAGGAAGTTAATCACATACTTGCTTTATCATTACTCATCAATTAGCTCAACCCTATTATGAAAATCTAACTGATTTTGCATTAGTAATAAGCCTGTTTGTCAGAGGCAGCATTAAACAGTTTCAGAACTATCTCCGTGTTCAGTCTGCAGAGTCACCAGAGGAAATCCCAATTATTACTTGATTATTAGAATTTAGGGATCATTGTTTTACTGCACCTTTTTTTTTTTAATAAATTCTTTACTTTGATGAAATTGTGCACATTGGATGTTACCTTGTTAATTGCTATATGTACTCATGTAATATTAGTTTTACTATTGCCTTTGGCCCAAGTTGGCACTGTAAATGAGAACTGGTTCTCAAATCGACTTTTCTAGTTAAATAAAAATTTTTATAGAATTTTTAAAAAAAAAAGCTAATTAAGAGACCCAGAACCATCAACTCTGCTCAGTCTTTTTTGTTGTTTGTTTGTTTTTTTTTACATCTGAAATTAAATTAAATGTACTTTATTTATCCCAGAGGAAAATCGTAACATGGACCGAAGAGGTTACTTTGCATCATAATAAACTAACAGTGTCTCAAGAGGAAAAATAATAATAAATGTTTTTGTTTATTTGTTCTTTTTTTTATTTCACTCATGGATTAATAAAGTATTTTTCATTTCATTTGGTTCTAATGATGTTAGATCATTAAAATGCCATAAGTCTAGGAAAATTTTGAGATTTAAAAAAGAAAAGTGCCCACCACACAAGATCTGATTTTGTTATTTTCATTCTTAAAAAAGAAGCAAAATTAAATTGCTCTGAGAAGTTTTTCATTTTCATTAAGCTTTACCACACGTGTGCACACCCACATCATTCCTTAAATTAGTTTGGAGTGAATAAACTAAGCTGAATGCTTTCATCAAAAGGTGGCCATACTGTATCAGCTACATTACACACTAAAGTAACAAACAGACAGGCAACTGCTAACAGGAAACAAAACAGGGAAGAAAGATGCATCAAAACCAGTTGCGATGGCCATAAGTGAGAAGAAAATGAAGACTTCTTCTGGATTTTTTATTTTACACCAACTAGGTATTTCTATTTTGATAATTTTTTCATGTTGGTGAGGAATGGCAATTATTCTTCTTTATAAGCAGAAACAGATAATTACTCATGTGGCCAGTTGTGAGTAAAATGTTAGCTATACCAGAACCTATTCGTTGTGGGGTTTCTGAATCCCCCTTAAGCACATCAGCTTATTTTCAAAGCAAAAACCACACCAAGAGAGCATAACATCATTTATGCAAAATTGATGAAGCTTCTTTTTGAAGAAGTTTTCCGTTTCCATCAACCTTTTCTTATGTGCAACTTCAAAAACTCGCATAAAAAAACATAACAGAGGCAGAAACGGCTGTCATCTAAAATTCAAGTAGAGTTCATCCCTCTTTCTTGTGTCCCTGGAGGGAGATGTTTTTGTCTAAATAACAGAAAGCCATGATGCCTTTTTTAGACATTTCATGGAATAACTTTTGCTCCCATATTTTAATAGTTTTGCTCAAGCTATACAGAGCCTAAATGTGACTGGATATCCCCAGTCTCCAGATATCATCTCCCCATTATTCTTTTCACAACTTTAGTGACCATATATTGGACTTTGAGTGCTTCAAAACACAGTTACTTTCAACTTGGTACTCTGCCTAACACTGCTGCTCTGTAAAAATGCTGCTCACATTAGTCTCTGGTGTATACATGATGTTGAACAACAAAATGAAAAGTAAGTGAAGGATGCAAATAGTGATAATAGCTAAATGGAGCACTGACTCATTTGAGAGGCACTTATCTACAAAGACATATACTTACCAATGTGTATGAAGACACACCATCTGCATCACTGTCGCATAACATGTTGCAGTGTTCTCTGCCCCCGAGACGGTGAAAAACACCAATCTGAGAACAGAAACCAACACTGTCCTGCTGACCCTGTGGTGCCTGTCCAACACCAGTGAACTCCACCTCATAACCATACTCCAAACACACCTTCAGAGCCCTGAGAAGAGATGGATCAGAGGTCCAAAAATGCTAGGTAGTATGTTAGTCCCACTGTGGTGGCATGTTGATTTTACGGTGGCCACCCACTGCTCTCAGATGATAAGCAGCAGCGAGTCACCGTCTTCAGATGGTATGCCACTTATATCTAAATGAAAACCTTTTCAGTTGCAGGAGTTGCTTGTCCACTCTTAATCATTTGACCACCTTTAAGTTTGACTACTATCACAACCAGGCCTGGAACTTCGTCATTTTAGGGGCAAAGCCACTTGGCCTTTGGTGTTGTCAACTTTTTGAGGGCACAAAAGCCAAATATCAGGGCCAGAAGGTCATCAAATAAAACAATGATTTAAGTCTCCAGTCATAATTAATTTAGCTTAAAGTTTAAGGGCGATCACATTTTTAATATATAAAATGCCTTTCAATTAAATAAACCAAGAAGCTTTTTATTTCACAGAATTATTTTCATCTTTTAAAATATTAAATTATAATATATTATTATCCATCAATATTCAAGACTAATGCAGAATGATGAAGAGGCCTACTTTGAACTAATCTTTTGACATTTTTACTGAATTTATATTGTCTACATATAACAACTTTTTTTTTCCCTTTAGCCAAAGGTTAAATAAAGTGTAAGGCTAAATGTGTGGAAAAAATAGTGTGGCATCCAGTCCACTTTCAGTATGGTGGAGAAGATAAATTCTGACCAAGTGTCTTTCTGTTCAGTGTTTGTCCCTTTATAAAGCAATAACATAATAAATATTTTTCATAAGCACACACAAATAAAAAAAAGAAGAAATCTATGACTTTCTGCAGAACTGATGTGAGCTTCCAGCTCTGCATGTCCTGCTCTGAGCTTCATGCATCACCACCAAGATGAAAATGAGAACTTTTTCTGCAGTTTGTCCATAAATTTACATTTA
Source organism: Atherinosoma microstoma (assembly GCA_037177055.1). Classification (NCBI taxonomy): domain Eukaryota; kingdom Metazoa; phylum Chordata; class Actinopteri; order Atheriniformes; family Atherinidae; genus Atherinosoma; species Atherinosoma microstoma. The sequence continues at coordinate 5,622,003 of JBBBVU010000015.1, read as the reverse complement.
CGTACGACTAAGAATTGTTGTGGCATTGTTTGAATTGACTTGTCACAAGTTCATTTACACCCTAGGTTGCCTTAATTTTTCATTAATGAACAAACTTAATTTATACTAATATGACACTTTACTTTCCATTGCCAGGCAACATGATCAGAAAGGTTAGATTTTTTTTAATGCAACATAGACTTACCACCTAAATCAGCCTGTTTAATAACTGGCCAAGAACTTGAGCCTTCTAATCCAACAGTCTGAATTTTAAATACATTTATATATTGAAGAATTATACTGTGTTGGTCTGATAGTCTAGCAGCTCCTGTTGCTAAAAAAAGGTTGTTTGTGGCAATTAAAGCTAAGAGCAGTGGCTGACCAATATAGAATCAGCATATGCCACCACTACTTCTAATAGTAGCAGCATTCCATTCAAGAGTTGCACCTGTCCACCTTATTAGAGTCGTCATACAGTGATGGGGAAAAGACTGATGCCAATACATAATATACTATTGGTATTCTATCGCCACTAACTAATCCTGGCAGAGGTTTTTCTTTGCTAGGCCATTCAAAACCAACGATCAGAAAATGACTACAGGAAATTTAATGCCAATGATATCATTTCAATTCTAGGAAAGCTATAGTTCCTGGGAAACTGTAGCCTTTACTTAATAATTTATCTTTACTGACAATGCAAGGCACTTGAAATTAAAGCACCCTTCTTGTCTTTCTGTTGCTGGATTATATGCTTTTCAAATGTATGGTTTTAGAATACTTGGATCATTGTAAAAGTCTCAAAATCAAAAAAAAATGTATAGATTGCCATCTTTAAAGTCCATTTAGCTCAAGTTAGCTTAAGTAATGTAAAAAAGTTTGCCTAATCTTTAACAGACAGACAGACAGAGAGTCACCTAATCAATTAGCTGAAAACTATGATATATCTTCAAATATAAACCTTACATACCGTTTTCCTTGAAATCATGCCATTATCATTCAAATTTGCACAGTGATCAGAGGGACCAGCAATTATAAAATATCACCTGCTGGGAGAAAGTTATTTGGGTTGGTGGAACACAGACAGCGTACCATCCAGGAGCAGCGGCATACCACTGTAGGATCAACTAAACCATGAATGTAGCATGCCATTACCTGTTTTTACTCTAAGCACTACTGCAAAATGAAGTTAAAATCCTATATGTTTAATTAAGTATAATTCATAGTGGTTTTTTAGTGTGCTTTTTGTGAATTGTTCAAATATTGTACTGTACCAGGCTTTGAACTCTGCCCTGCTCCATTCAAACTTGTGGTCATTGTGCCTGAAACCTGACAGTCCAGGTAGAAGGGGGTTGAACTCAGAGTTGGGGGTGCTGACAATAACAGTCGCTGGGGCCATGTAACTAAAAACCACTGCAGAGAAGAGCTCCACATCAGCAAGGGTGAGGTGTTCTATGCTGTATATAGCCAGAGAAGAAACAAAATGGTGAATAGTAATGGTGCAGAGTAAGAGGATGGAACAGAAATTAAAAATGGCATAGCTAGAAGACAGAGAGAAAATTTTTTTTTTTTTTAAAGAGTAATATTAATACTGATCTGTGATAAATAATTAAAAAAAACAAAACAAAAAACAGTGGGCCTCAAAGGTCAAACAGCGACTTACAGCTCTATACTGGTAACCAGATCAAATCCTCTGAGACGAGCATCTCTTTGTGTGACAGACCCTTGGTACATCTCTATGCGCAGTTGACCCTCACTAGGCTGAAGATAGTTGGTTGATAGAGGAGCTAGTTGATGCCTGAAAACATAAACGTACAAGCACAGCATATAGTTTAGTTTTTTTAGCTTTTTTCTTTTATCTCAACAAAACAGTTTTTATATAACATACAAAAAAGTGATGCATAAAAGTTATAGCTTCTAAGGTGGATAATAAGTGTAAATATTATTACAGTTGTTTCATACCTCAAGAACCCAAACATGCCTATTTTTCTTCACTTAAAAGTGTTTCACTCAACAAATTGCAAGGTAAAATGTTATCTATATAGCACCTACCAAAATAAAAAAAATCACTTCACAAAGAAATACAAGAAACAAGAAAATATAAAAAAACAAACAAACAACTAAAGCATGTTTTAAAAGATGTGGTTTCACCAGTTCATGAATCCCAGGCTCAGAGGCATGGAGTTCCACAGAGAAGATTCACAGATTTTTTTTTTTATTCAGCCCTACAAAACCCAGACTGGGACTTGTCAAGAAAACACCAAACAAACGTTCCTGATTATGGAGTCACCAATAATCACAGATGTAGGCCAAGGATCACCAAGTCCGGACTTCTTGGGCCACTGTCCTGCAGGTTTCAATGTGCCCCTGCCCCAACACGCAAATGATTGCTGTTCATTGTATTTCATTTGAATGTAAAAACAACAGAAGAATAATAGGTTCTACTCAAATATTGTACATAATGATGCGTCTTAAATATCAACCAAAAATGCCTAATTTAAAGCTCTCCACAACCAAGCTCCAGTGTGTATCATAGATCTCACAGTTCCTTATGTTCCCAATAGAGCACTTTGCTCTCAGACTGCAGGTCTACTTGTGGTTCCCAGAGTCTCCAAGAGTGGACTGGGAGGCAGAGCCTTCAGCTATCAGGCCCCTCTCTTATGGAACCAGCTCCCAGCTTTGGTTCGGGAGGCAGAC
>JBBBVU010000015.1:5596371-5617101 GCA_037177055.1 Atherinosoma microstoma | reverse complement strand
TCAATGAATGACAATCAGATTGGCTCAAACTGATTGTCTGTGAAGCGCCCTGAGATGACATTGTTGTGAATTGGCGCCATAAATATAAATAAAGATTAATTGAAAAAAATTTAATTTCATTTCGGGGAAAATATTTTCATTTTATACATACATCTTTTTCTTGATTTTGGTGCCGTTGATGTCCACTCCAACCAGGAGTTCAATTTCACGATGAAATCTGAGCTTTTTGAGGAGGCTACACTCCCCGCAGCCCAGGTCGATCACCTGGATGACATGTCAAGCCTTTTAACTTTTGGATCAATTCACTCTTAAGCAATTTTGCAAGCCAACAAACCAAAACCACCGTGAATAATTAATGCAAATAAGATTTTTTTTAAACAAAAAAACAACTCTTGAACATTTAAATACCGTTAGCTAGTGGACGTTAGTTCGTGAAAAAGTTAGCTAAAGTTATTTAGCTAGTGAAATGTGGTTAGCAAATACCGCTTTAACCGACGTTTATTTTGAAACTAATGGGCTTAAAGTTAGTCGGTTATTAATTCATTAAAGCATTAAATACCTTTCTAGGCTTGTTCTTCATTACAAAATCGATGACAAATTCATGTCTTTGCTTGTGAAGTGCCGGACTGAAAATGGGAACCATCATCAGCTAATGTCACCATTCGTTATCCCAGCAAAGCATTATGACGCTTCGTTCTCAAGCGTTGACGTTGGAACGTCGCTCTCCAGGGCACATCACGTGATCTACAGTTCATCCGCCAGCTTACACTGAATATTTGATTGAATTATAGTGGCCCGTTTTCCCTCAGGCCACTCATTTGACCCTTCTCCTGAATGTAAAATATTTCTAATAGTTTTAATTTTTATATTTTAAAATGACTAATGCTCCTTTGTAACAGAAACAGTGCTTATTTTATTAAATTACAATATGCTGCCTATCAGGGACACTGATGGATGTAAACATACAAATGGACATGACATGTTTTATACAGATCTTTGCAAAAATGTATGTAGATTTTTTTAAAATCATTATTATTATCATCATTATCACCAATGAAATTGCATGTTGATGATGAGCAATACAGCACCACCATGGTAACACAGAACTTCCAGGGACTTACTGTGTATTCCTTTGCCCAGACTTCCAGTATAACTGAGTTTAGTGAACTGGTTTGTGTTGTGGGAACAATCATCTCCTTAACAAGGCTTTGCTTCAAACACTTGCATGTACAGGCTCATAATCACCACACTAGAAGCTCTTGGTTGTTAGTGGTTGCCTGCATGTAAGCTCTGTGTATTATTCCAAATCACGAGACACTTGAATGTACCACAGGAATCAGGATCTTTTTATTTTCCTTACCCAGACTGGCTATCTCATGATTACTTGCAGGCTTTAAATGGTTTCAGCAAAAGTTACGAAAAGCTACTTTAATTCAAGTTGAGCTCGGAAGTTCTGCTTTAACATAAGTTTCTTTAACTTATACCAGATGGCATGGCTAAGTATGGCACCATCCAGACATGTGATAGTAAGGCAGCATTGTGGGGTATTTAACTGAAGCGGAGAATGTCAGTGGTGTGGTAGTTTTTCATACTCGAAAAGAAGTATGCAACACTTGCAACGTCAAAGTAATGTGAGGAGGATGTCGCATCAAGTCATTCAACACCATCAGTTTGATACGTCATCTGATAAACCACCACCCGGAGGTTCACAGACTTTGGCGGGAAGCTAACGCTGCTAATGTTAACTTGAATTTTGTACAGAATTTGATAATCTTAACTTAATTTTCAAAAAACACAATATCAATAAATTTTGGTTATCGGCCATTACAAAAATAGGAATGTCGGATATCGGTATCGGCCAAAATGTTCATATTGGTGCATCCCTACTTTCTGGGAAAGGTAATAAATTTCCATACACCAACTGGGAGTCTCATGCCCTCCATGAACTGTTAACCAGGCCAATCTGAATCCAACATTCACAGAGGGCTGAAAATGCTGGATTGCTCTAATCCCAAGCCGAGTCTAATTATCTGCTCACGGTACAGTTTACAGTTTACATAAAGTTGTTTGCAGATGATATACTAGTCTCATTTCAGGAGGGGATGAGTCTGCCTACACTGGGATAAGGTCCAACAACTTTATGTATAACACACACACATTTAGAAAAAAGTCATTTTAACACAGAGTTGTGTTGAATTGTTACACAGATTTTTTTAAATTTATTAGTTTTTGGAACAGTTAAAAAAAATCTGTAATTCACAAAAATGGGAAGACATCACATACATCACAGAGAAAATATACTGCATGGCTTTAAAAATATTGCTTGATAAATTATCGGTTTATTTTTTTATACTACATTTCATGGTTTTACCATCATTCAGGAAATCTAATGGCCTATTTTACAAATAAAACAAATTTAGATAAATATAATTTCAGCAATACTTTGTTAAGACAGCTATAATCCCTCTATGATAAGCTATAAATCTTAGGCATTCAGATCTAAAGGTTCTTGACAGGTTTGATCAGAATTTTTTTTGTCACATGTAAGATACACCCCAAAAACAAGGATTTTTTCTTTTACAGCATTTTAGTTTTGATTACTTTCTTTTCACAATTATCCTTCTAATGTTCTTTGAGACTGAACCAGTAATAATTTTGTAATGGACACTACTGAGTGAAGAAGACAAACATATAACCCAAACAATGACATTTGTCGTTAGTCCAGTGTCTACTGAGCAAATTTCGGTGCATTTCATTGAGAGGCACCGGTGTTTCTGCACTTTGGCCCGGAGTAGTTGCTTTGGTTGATGGTGTTCTTGGCTGCCACCCTGACGCAGTAGGTGGTCCAGGGTTTGAGGTCAGTCTCTACGTAAAAATCCCCTTCCACACTTCTAACTCTTGGCGGCTGGCTTGCCTGCTCCACTCTCTGCTCCTCCTCAATGATGAGCGTATACTCAGTCGCATCTTTCACTGTCCTCCATTTCACATACAAGGAACCACTGCTTACCGTTACAGTCAGCACTTCTGGAGTTTCAAGATCTGACAGAGACAACAAAAACAAGTGAGGAAACGGCTTGTTTAACATATGGCCAAGTTGTGTAAAACACTGTTAATAAAACACTTACCCTCCTCTAAATGGGTGTAGACTTGAGGAACCCGTAGATCTCTTCGTCTGCGTGCTCCAACTGGACCTGAGGAAGATGAAGACTTGTGATTGGGTGTTTTCGTTTTATGTGATACATTTTAATTCTGTGTTCATATTTATTTATTTATCTATTAGTTTCTAAGCGGGATTCATTTTTGTGTACTAAATACTTTTGTACACTGAATGCTGAAGCATAACTTTATAGATATTTTGGCTACAACTGTAACTGAATCAGCTACAAAACTTCTTTCACATCTTTAGCTCTGTAAATCTATATCAAAGAAACGAAAAAAAAAAGTCACTTTAAGTGACTCACCATTGCAGCTTTGGGACTGGTGTTTTTAAAAACGAGGTTTTTAAGCAAAAAGTTACAGGTAATTTTGTAAGGAAATCATGTATATGGTCAAAATCTAAATCTATTGACTGAAATAGAAGTAGGAACAACTGATTTGTCATGAGAATGCCATGTGCTCACATTGTAAAGGTGAAACTGAAAGACCTTATTGATAAAGTATTTTCCTGTGTAGGCTGGAGATTGCTGTGCAGTGTCTGACCTGTGATATATTGACTAGGGTTGCTTTCTCCCACTGCATTGGTAGCTGTCACTTCAGTGACACCAGGATTGAAATCAGTCAACTGGCAGGAGAGGCCGGTAGTGTCGCAGAGCTTCGTACGGCTTCCTCCGGATGTGTTGTAGACCATATATCTTGTGGCAAACACTGACGCATCCCAGGACAGCACAGCGGCCTGCCTGTTACCAGAGTATTTGACATTCTGTGGAGTACAAGGAACTGCAAGAGAAACAATAGCAATACTGTTAACGATAGAACTGGAGGTTTTTAATATTCACGACATGTAGTGTGAATGAACAAGTCATCAGCTAAAATTTAGGATACATATTAATGTTATGTTAAGTGTTCAATGGATGCAAAGAAAAATACATAAATTACTAATAAAGTTTTTATTTACTGCTTGTTATTGCTGAAAATTGAGGCGTAAATGAAGTTTTAGAAATATAAGTCCATCACCAGAAGAGAAAGGGAGAAAATTAAGTTTACTAAGACTTTTCTATACAAGACAGGAATAAGAATATAATGTTACCTGTGACCCCAGTGAAGACACTGGATGGCTTGCTGACTCCCGCTGAGTTTCTGGAGTGTACGGTCACATTGTATGCTGTGCTACAAGGCATTGGTAACTCAAAGTAAGGCCTGCTTAGCCAGTAGGACGACACAGTCATCAGAGTCTGTGCGTTGTTATCAATTCTACCCTTTACTTCTGCCATGTACTCGACATCTGAACAGTCAACTGTGTCCCATGATATCATGGCCCAGTACATTTGCTTTATCCTCTGCATGCGGACTTTCACATGAGTTGGAGGGCAGGGAGCTGAAGAGGAAAGAGAAAATGTTTTACTGAACATAAGTAAAGTTGCAGTTCTAGTGAACTGGGAATAACACAAATCCTGTGCAATACCTGAGCTTCCCTACATTTCTGTCCAATACTGCTAGAAAAACTAGAAATAGTTGCACTGATATATTGAACTATGCAAGCATATATGGAAAAAACTGTCTATAAGGCCAAAACAGAGTTTTTAAATGAGCTTTTAAGTCAATATTTGGGGTTTGGCCAGCTTTATTCTTTTTTTTTTTTTCTAATTTCTTTAAGTTATCTTCAGGTATAGCTCTCCAGTCTCCTTGAAGGACATTATAAGGGTCTTCTTTGTATTTTGGCTTTCTTTTGTTTTCTGTCAATCAAATTTTATTTTTTTAACAAAACTGGATCAAGGTATTTACACTCAGGCAACTAATGCACACTTGGCTATTCTATAATGGTATACTACTGTATTAGCTTTTGAAGTTATAGTCACCTGCTCCCTCCTGCAGAGGTGCACTTGATGAGCTGTTACAGACGTTGTCAGAGGCTTTAACAGTGAAATTGTATATATCACCACACTCCAGGTTTTTGAATGTGCAGGAAGGATTACTGCTGTCACAGTAGATGCTGTTCCCATCCAAAGATTGTGCATGACCAAAATACTCTACAGCACCCTCAGTGGTATTCCACGACAAGACGGCGGAGTTGCTGTGACAGTCGATATCCACTGCGAGAATGGAGGGTGCACAGGGTACTGGGAGGAAAGAGAGACAAAGACTCCAGTCAGGGAATCAGATCTGAAGCCAGTCTGCAGATTCTTAAATTAGCTGAAGTTGAATTAGAAGTTTTCCTTCTACTATTACATCTACTCCAAATCCAGCCTTTAATTTAATGGTAATCCTAAAGCAGAAGGTTGCATCAAAAAATATCATTTTAGAAGTGAGTAGCAAAAGAAGAACATTTATTTCTTTAAGATGACTTCCTTGAAAGATCAAGATATTAATCAAATCAGACAGCATTTAAAAAATAGTTTTTTCAACATAGATCCATCCTATAATTATTTGGCAGTCAGTCAACTGAATGATTATTATTGTCATTACATCATTTTGGATGGTTTGTTTGTTTTCTCAATGAGAGGCTGCTAATTAATTTTCTATTATTCAAATGTTTCAATAGATCCAATTTTAACAACAGCAGTGTCTGCAGCCATTATAATCTACAATGTCCTGTGTCCACTGAAAAGTGAAAAATCTAAGAGCATCAAATGATGTTCATCATCCATACATGTTCTGAAGGATGATGTGCTGGGATCGCTGGTGCATTTGTCTCCGCTGGCAGTGATGCTTAAGTCATAAGGCTGGCCACAGTGAAGACCAGTCAGCGAGCATTTGTTCACTGAGGAGTTGCAGGTCATAAAGTGTCCGTCCTGTCCTGTGGCGGTCAGATGATAGGATGTGGCCACAGAGGAGTTTGCCCACATCACTGTAGCCCCATTCTCCTCACATAGTGGCACCGTTGTCACACTGCTTGGGACACATGGCGCTAAAGAAAGCAAAATGAGATGTTTATAGTGTCATTTAAACATTAAAAACACTCAAAACTTCATTGATTTGTCCAATAAGTGAATAAGAATATATTTTGCTGGACTGAAAAATACCTGTTTTAATCTTCTTTGGAGGACTTCTGAGGCTGCTGCATTTATCAGAGGACGCCGATACTATGATGCTGTAATGCATGCCACAACGAACACCTTGGAGTGTACATGAATCATGTGAGCTGTTACAGGAAAGCAAGGTTTGATCCTCAGCCTCTGCTGTAACCAGGTACAGGGGTGTGTCCACCGTTGACTCCCATTCAACCAGGATAGTGTCACTGTGGCATTCTGTTGTTGCCTTGATCGACTGTAGAGCACAAGGGCCTAAACGATACATACAAAAAATGTCAGAAAATACTAGCAGTAGAAGATGATGTACAAATGTCTTTGAAAAAGCACCTAGCATCAAACAAATTATGCACTCTATCATGCAACCTAGTCTTTCAACAAGTTGGCCCTCTTAATGTCTTTTATTGAATACCTGTTTCAATCTCAAAGGTGGTGCTGTGATCACTGCTGCAGTGCTTGTTGACAGCTGTGACATGGAAGGTGTAAATCGTCCCACATTTCAGATCTGGGACGCTACAGGGCGAGGAGGAGGAAGTACAGCTGGAGTTGTGACCGTCAACTGCTTGAGCCAGCACAAAGTAGCTGGTTGCTCCTGCTGACTTGTCCCAAGTCACCCAAGCAGAATTTGTTACGCAGTCCAGGCGGCCGCTGGGTTTCATGGGCACACATGGAGCTGTTGAGGATGATAGACAAGTGGATGAGCATGCAGCTTTAGAAGCTTCGTTCGGTGACTTGAGATGATAAAAGATGTGATTTACTGTTGCTTATAACAGCCGTTTTTAACAGAATATATAGTACATAAAGACATGAAAGCATTTTTTTAAAAAATATGAATGAACAGTCATCCTTTAAAATGTTATTGTATAAAATGTATTTTGTCTCTAGCTCATTTAATATGTACATTTTATTCTAACAGTTGATAGCTTAAATTTACCTGAAGAGGTCTCCACCTCAACACTTGGTTTGCTCTCACAAGTATCTCTCACAGAGAGCACAGAGACATTGTAATGCTGTCCACAAGGCAGATTGTTGATAGTGCAGATGGTGTCAGTGGAGTTACAGTAGAGTCTTGCCCCAGTGTTGCTTATTGCTGCTACATGGAAGTACTGAGCATCAGAGTTGGGGGACCAGGAAACAACCATGGCGGCTTTATCACATTGAGCATCAATAGCCACATTCTGGGGAGGACAGGGTGCTAAGGGAGGAACGAGAGGGAATACCAGAAAATAGTTTATTTAGAATCAGTAAACGACCCACCACACTAAAATAGCACACACCAAGGAACACTTTGTTCATATTGGGACACATTTACATTACCTGTCCGCACATGAGTCATATCACTCTCCACACTGGAGCAGGACTCATCCTGGCTGAATACTTTCACATTGTAGGTTTGCCCACACTGCAGGTCGCTTAGATCACAGTAGGTCAAAGTGTTATTACACTCAGTCCGGTGGCTTCCATCCGCCGTTACGCCCACTGCAACATAAGAGAGCGCGCCGCTTGCTTGCTCCCATGTAACTGCAGCAGAGTTTGAGTGGCAGTGTAGAGAAGCTTTGACACTGGTTGGCCTACAAGGAACTGGGAGAGAGAAAAGATGTTGTTTCATAATGAAATCCATCTATCAACAACATATAAATCTCTAAATATGTTTGATAAAATAAACTTTGAATTTATTAGCCCTATGCATCATTGTTTCTAGGAATGAGAAGGAACTCTTCGACATGCGTTGTAGATGACTCTGTTTTAAATACTTTAAACCATTTAAATATTTCATCAAATTAGTTCTTGAATTTTGTTCAAAACTAAATTTAACATAATCAATATGTGCTTTTAAAGTACATTAAATGTGATTGGAGGTTCAACAAAATGTTTTCAAATCAAATGAGAAGCAAACACAATTGCAGCACATTTCTAATAATGTTTAGTAGTAAATAAGAATAAAATCAAGTTAAACTGCTTATTTCACCAACACCAGATACTGTGGATTAGCTCAACTAGCATTTTTTTATGAAAATTATTCCAGAGTCATGACATGGCTCGACTCAACTACAGCCTCAGATTGCTCCATCTAACTGAATTTACCTTGTACTTTGTCTTCTCTTATTTCTAATCAGATTTTTACTTTATACTTCTACATATTTCATCTCTTCTAAATTGAAACAAATACAGCTGCTCTAAATAATTTAGTTCTCAAACTGAAGGATAGAGACTTCAAAAGTATGAACAAAAGCTGCTAGATCACCCTCTTTATTCTGCCCTGACAACAGACAACATCGTGACATAAAATACGTCGTCCCATCAAAGGAATAATAATAAAAAAACAAACAACTGTTTGCTAATATGTACCTGACTTGAGGTTGAGATATGCGTGGCTGTTATCACAGCGTCCATCTTCAGCTGTAACGGTCAGGTTGTACACCTGGCCGCAATGCATGCTGGGCAGCTCGCAGCCTGTTTCAGTGCTGTGACACTCAGTTCTGTGCCCATCAGGTCCAAAAGCTTGCACCTTGTAGGAGGAAACACCCTCCCCTTCTTCCCATGACACCACCCCCGTGTCATTGCTGCACACCATCTCTGCTGTTACTTTCTGTGGCACGCATGGTACTACAAACAGACAGGCATGAATAAAAGATGTTACAATAATTTTGATATAGAGAATGAAATGTGTACAATACATAGCTATCAAAAGTCCAGTGTTAATTAAAAAAGAAAATTTAATCTGTACCTGTGTTGAGCTCCACAGCAGAGCTTCCAGCGCTGCTGCACGTGTCATCTGAAGCACTAACAGTGATTGAATAGTTGAGGCCACACAGCAAGTCATCTAACAGGCAGGTTGTCTCACTACTGTTGCACGTTGAAGCGTAGCCACCACTGCCCTGGGCAAATGTGGTGTAGGATGACGCGCCTTTACTTGGTTCCCAAGAGACAATCACTGCACCAGTCTCGCAATCCACCCGGGTCTCCACCAGTTCAGGTATGCAGGGTACTATGAGAACACGGGAGAGGAAATTTAAGCCCTGAGTAAAGCTTCACATCCAGCAGTTATCCATAAAAGCAGAAAAAAATCAGCAGGAGCAGCGGCACAATGGATAATCAAGTGTTTGCTCAAATCTGCAAAATAAGGCCTATTGAAAACCATTGTACTCTCACATGTGTGCACCTACAGGACACATTTTCCCCAAAAAGTGTCCCTGTGATGTGGAAGCACTTATAATGTACCCATGTCTTACCTGCTTGCAGCTGTTTCACGGCACTCGTCGACACATTGCACACACTGTTGATGGCAATCACACTGATGTTGTAGGCAAAGCCACATTTAAGATCTGAAAGGACGCATGACTGCGAATCTGTCTCACAGCCAGTTTCATGTTGTTCCAACCCGAAGGCTTGGACAATGTAAGAGTCTGCCCCCAGACTGGCCTGCCACTCCACCTGTGCAGTGTTACTGGAGCAGTCCAGTACAGGAACCACATCCTTAGGAGGACAAGGCACTGGAGAAAGAGAAAATATAAAAGAGCACATTTAGCTATTTATATCAGCCTGACGTAACAAGTTCATAGCTACTCATTCAGTTTTAAGTCCATACCTGATTCCACCTGCAGTGTGGTGCTGGGTGGGCTGCTGCACTGGTCATTTGAAGCAACAGTGATTACATTATAGGTCTGGCCACACTGAAGTTTCTGCAGCTCACAGTTGGTGTAGTTGGAGGTGCAGGTAGAAACATGGCCGCCAGAAGATTGGGCAGTCGCGGTGTAGTGCAAAGCACCCTCAGCATACATCCAGTCCAAGAGAGCTGAGTTGGTGTAGCAGTCCAAAATCACTGAGCCAATGTTTGGTGTGCAGGGAACTGAAAGACAGATTGAAGAAACACTGGTTGGAGTAAAATTCTAATACATTGAGAACAATCCATCAGTAGCACAATCAGATATCAACATCATAACAACCAATGGGGATTCCTCTAAGACCGGCTACTGTACCTGATTTGAACCCTATAGCTGGGCTGGGTAGACTTGAACAGATATCGTCCTCTGCCACCACCTGGACAGAGTATTGGTATCCACAGGTGAGGTTGGTCAAAGTACACATCAGCTCTGTGGTCTCACAGGAGGAAGCAGCTCCCTGTGTGCTCCTCGCTGTCACTTTGTAAGACAGAGCCCCACTGCTGGCACTCCAGGACACGGCGGCCTCATTTTTGGAACAGTCGATGTTCACTTCCACATCAGTAGGAACACATGGAACTACATAAAAAAAAGTGGGATATCAGAAACCATTCAATCTGAACACCTAAACAATCCTCTGTAAGCTTTCATTTCAAATATGCCAAGTTCAATTAATCGAGTAATCACAACAATGGTAACAAAAGGACAGTTCTCGACCAATTTTTAACTTAACTGTATATTTTTCAATCGAAATAGCAATTTTGTACATTTTAATCATTAATCTGGTTTGGATTCTGTCTAATAAATTTCTCTAAACACAATCAAAGCCTAATGAGGTTATGGAAATAAGTTGGTTTTACACTGACTTTATGCACAAGTTAAAAGGAGGAGGGAAAAGACAGTGTAGAAATAACATGGAACATGGGTTATAGAAAGAAGAAACACTGAGTGCTTGCTTATCAATTATTTACTCACTTTCTGTTTACAGAGTAAAGATAAAATGAAACTTTTCTTTAAAAAAAAAATTAGGAACTCACCTGACTGCAGTATATCAGCCTCACTGGGGTCAGAATCACATATTTTGTTTGAGGCAATGACTGTCACTGTGTAGTTCTGTCCACAGGGGACATTGGGCATGCCACACTGCTCGCTGTCAGACCAGCAGCTCTTTGATTGGCCATCTTCTGTCGTCACTGTGGCTGTGTAGAACTCTGCACCAGCCGAGCCAGTCCACGACACCAAAGCAATGTTGGCGATGCAGTTCATTAGGCTGGAGACAGCGGTGGGAGAACAAGGCTCTGAGGGAAGCAAGGAAAAGTGAACACAAGACATTATGTGACCTGTTTACTAGAAGTATTTTTTGGGGAGTAAACACGTTGCACAGAAACAAGTGTTTCAGAGTATGCATCAGTAATCTACCTGATATAAGTTTTGAAGGCTGACTAGGAAGACTTGTACAGTCTACGTTTGCCGCCTGAACAGACAGGAAGTACTCCTGACCACAGAGGAACTCAGAAATGAAAGTCCAAGTTTCGTTGGTGCTGAGCTGCACTTTGTGTCCATAGTTGGTCTCTGCCGTCACAATGTAATACTCAGCAGTTTCACTTGCATTCCAGGTCAGAGATCCCACCTTTAGAAAAAAGAACAAAAAAGAATATTGTTTAGTCACTAAAAGTGCTGAGACCCTGTCAAATTTAAGAAGTTATTCATTATTTACTGAAACTTTTTGACAAGTGTTTTAAAAAACAGTCACCTTTGAGGAGCAGTTTAGAGATGACATCAAGTTCTCGGGAATGCATGGAGCTAAACAAAGAGGACAAAAATGTCTTGTTACAATCAGTTTATCTGCTGATTTTTCTTTCATTGTACAAAATGTGTTCTGGCAGTGAATTAATTTAACTCAAAATACAACCTATAAATGTCCAAACCAATAGTAACAAGGTCAATTACCCATCTGAATTGTGGTGCTCTCGCTTGGCATGCTGGTGCACAAGTAGTCAAGCGCAATCACGTTAACGGTGTACAGTTCACCACAGTGCAGGTCGTTCCAGGTGCAGGTGGTGGTGTTTGTGGTGCACTCGTGGGTGTGACCGTCCTCTCCTGTGGCAATAGCCAAGTATGACTCTGCTTTGGCACTCATAGTCCAGCCGACTGAGCCTAGACTGTCTTCACAGAGTGTGAAGCTCTGCACATGGTCAGGGATGCAGGGACCTGAGGAGAATGTGAACTGTTGAATCAAGACTCATTATGATATGGTATGAAACAAGGATATCAATAAGAATCCAACCTGTCTTGTATTGTTCAGGAAGGCTCACTGAACTTTCACATCGATCATCTTGAGCTACCACAGTGAAAGTGAACAGCTGTCCACAGGGAAGATCTGCCTCCATGGTTGTGTCATTGGTTTGGTAAGATGTGATATATCCCAGGTCTCCAGAGGCTGTCACCACATAGACCAATGCCCCTTCAGCCTCAGACCAGTCCAACACAACTGTCTCATTGTTGCATGATCCACTGGCTGCTAGGCCAGTTGGCTGGCAGGGTTCTGGAAAAGTAAGTTTCTATTAGTATAAATGGAAATCTGATTTGAACTCAGATGTGATTTTTTGTTGTCGTCTAACTTTTCCATGAGCCGAAACAAATGATAATTAGTAGAACTAATACAATTATTAAAGTACATTAATTGATTAGCTGATGACCTGAAACCTTTTCACTAACAAACTCAGCCACTTTTCAATTGACAAGAAAAAAACAAACAAAAAACATTTATTAGCTTATTACACAGCGACTTAATATATTTATGCTTTTGCTGTTGGTTCAATAAAAATTTAGAGAAAGAATTACTGATCTAGCAAAATGATAATATGCAAATATTCAATCATGTTTTTGGTCATTCATGTGTTCTAAAAAAGTTTCCAGACAGTTTTCCAACAATCTAAAACTCAAAAGACTGAAAATAAAATACACATTTTTCATTTCTGTCTTTAAAATATATCTATTTATAATTGTTGTAAATTCAATTTCTATTGCTCCAACATATATCTGATTTACTAATAATTTCTTATTACCAATATGACAAAGATTCTTCAAATATGTACTAGTCAATATCGCCTAATCAGAAGGATAAATCCACTGATAAATTCATATAGAGGATACTTAAAGGATGAGCAAAATAAATGTGAAGGAAAAATTATAAAAGGAGTTTAACTAATAGAGATATGTGACTAAAACACAAATCACTCAATAAATAAATAACACAACCAGAAGATACGGTGATGTCATCACCTGTCTGAATTTCCACAGTGCTGCTGATTTCACTGTAGCACATGCTACTGTATGCAGTCACGGAAAACTCGTAGGTTTCGCCACATTTCAAGCCAGGGAACCGGCAGGTGGAGTTGGTGGAGTTGCATTGCAGAGAGTTTCCCGTGCTGCAGGTTGCAGTGGCCATATAGAGCTCCACATCCTCTCTCTCCTCCCAAAACATGTTGGCTGTACTGGTCCCACACTGCAGATCCACTCCAACACGCAACGTTTTACAGGGGCCTGGATAACAAGTTTCATTCATTAATACAAAAATAACATTAAAAAATTCAAATCACGATTATAGAATAAATTTAGGATAACTTTTCTCTAAATGTTGCTTGACTCACGCGTGCGAAAGGTAACATTAGTGTCTGTCTCAGTCTGGCAGTGCTCGCTGATGGTCACGAGTGTGACACTGTACATCTGACCACACTGAAGCTCTGTCAGGTCACAGTGGAGCTCATCAGTCTCACACGAAGCCCGGTCACCATCTGTTGCTACTGCAGTTAACATGTAAGAGCTGGCTCCACTGGCTGAGCTCCAGGAGACTTCAACTGTGTTGTTGTAGCAGTCTAAGTCAGCTGCCACGTTTCCGGCTGCACATGGAGCTAAAGACAAAATAGGAGACATAGCAGAGATGTACAAATCTTTATACATACGGTATATAGCTCCAAATCAAAGCTTCTATATAACTTTTGGCTTCAGGACATAGAAACGTTCCATAAAGTAATCAATAGTTTTATTTTCTAAATAAAAAACTTTGAGCCTGTCTCAGAAATTCAACAGTTTAAAACCAATCAGCTGAGAAGAAAACTGAAGGTGTAAGGTGTGGGAAAAAGAGTCATTCAGTAAAATTCTGCCATTGTGTGAGTTCACAATACCTGAAACCAGCAAGACAGTGATGGACCTGCTGCTGTTAAGCGTCTCCCCAATGGCAATGACGGTGGTGTGGTAGATGACCCCACAGTGGAGGTCTTCTACGTTGCAGAAAGTGTTGTTAGTGTGGCAGGTCAATGAGTGGCCATTACGCCCAGCGAGCTGAACCTCGTAGCTCACAGCACCCCAACTGGCCTCCCACGACACAGTTCCCTGGTCTGTCTGGCAGTTCACATTCGTCTGCACGTTGTTAGGTGGACAAGGCTCTGAAGCAGAAACAAATGAAAATATTTCATTCAAAGCACCCTAAAACACCCCAAAAGTGGCACTTTAAAACCTCCAATACATACTGTTCCTAAAAAAAGGTAATGTTTCAGATCCTACGTTTAGGATGAAGTGTCTAATTTTGTTATATGAACACTTATATTTACTCTTATTGTAGTAAAATAAAAAAAAAAAGGGGAAAAAAAGGAAAATGTGTAGCTAGGGAAAACAGATTTTTTTTCTAACTAAAAACAGAGCAAATGATTTTCAAAATCCATCTTGCTCTGCTGACCAGCAGCTCAGTTAAAGATCTCTTCAAATCCCCACACTTAATATCCTCACATTTTTACTGTTAACGCCAACAAAACTCCCTCACCTGTACAAACCAAGCAATTGCGAAGACAGAAAACGAATTAAAATGTTTCCTTACCTGTAATAACTGTAACTGCTTCAGTAGAGATGGACACATCTTTGCACACGTAATTATGCGCTGTAACTGTGATGTTATACATCTGTCCACAGTCCATGTTATACAATGCACAGTAGGTGTCGTTGGTGTTACAGGAGGCTGTGAGACCCTGGTCTGTTTGCCCCCTGACTGTGTAGTAATCAGCGCCATCAGCCATGTCCCACTGCACCTGGCCGATAGTGACGCTGTACTGAGAGGTGATTTGTTCAGGGATGCAAGGCTCTAAAAGAAATGATGGAGGAAAGTGTAACTGAGACATGTTTGATAAGCTGCAGTTTAAAAAGCAAAGATTTTTTTCAGCATTAAATAATGCAGCTTCCTTGTAAAGAGAACAGCAATCTTTTAAATGCTGACAAGCCACAGGTAGGAAAAACATGGATTTAATATCTTACTGACTGGAAAGAGGGGACACAATGAAGACAAATTACTGTAAAATAACTGTTATTTGTGACTTTTATTCCTTTTAAATATTCATTTATGAAAAAATCTAACTTTTTTTTATAAATTCTAGGATGTAAATATTAGCAAGTACTCTAAAAAAGGTAATGTTTTTGTTATTTCTTTAATTTAAGTGTTTTTCCCCTTAACTCTACTGAAAAACTTTGCATTGGTGAAAAAAAAAATCTTTAACAGATTTTATTTGTGTATGAATAGTGAGACTTTGGATTTAAACATTACTTGCTAATGCTTATGTTAATGACACATGCAGCTTTGTGTTGCTCACCTGTGACCAACTGTCCTTCCATGTCAGCAATGCTGCTGCAGGTCTCCCCCACAGATCTGACAGACACAGAGTAGCTCTGACCACAGACCAGACCTTCCAGCTCACAGGAGGTCACTGTGGTCTCACAACTGGCATTGTGGCCTAATGCTGTAGTGGCAATGACCTCATATTGAACAGCTCCATCACTGGGATACCACGACACCTGGGCTGTGCCGGTGTAGCAGTCCATAACCGCTTTGATATGTCTGGGCTGACAGGGGGCTGAGAGATAGACACAGGAAAGACAGATGAACTTTATATGAAATATGAGAACTGTAAAAGAGATAGCTTGGATATTTACAACAGTGAAAATTATATAAAAAACAAAGAAATGAGGCCAGAGACTTTGCAGTGTATATTAAAACTTTTTCCTGTCTAGTTTCTCTCAATTAGTCTATCCATTTCTGTTTCTAACCTGAATACTTAAGAGGGTCTGTCTCCTACCTGAGGGTGTGTCAGTCACAGGAGTGGGTGGGCTGTTGCAGTATCCATCAGAGGAGACCACAGAGACATGGTAGATCTGACTGCAGCCGAGTCCGGTCACACTGCAGGAGCCCTCCACTGTGCCCAGACAGGTTGTGCTCTGACCGTTGCTGTCCTGCAACGTGGCGATGTAGGAATCGGCTCCATCGCTCTCAGACCAGGAAACAATCAGAGAATTGGCCTCACAGTCCAACACAGAGGTGGTGTTTTCAGGAGTGCATGGCACTGAAGAAAAGAAAGAGTTTAAAAATGACTTTCTTGTTCCATTTCGATTTTTTGTATCGAGTACTGATTCAGCTTTCAATGTGAGAATCACATCGAGGACCACAGCTACAGCTTACAGAAATTCTTTGTGAAAACTGTTTCTGATTCATTGATGTCCTTTTGAATTCAAGAACATACCTGTCTTGATCGTAACACTGTCACTTTCTGTGCTCTTGCACTGCATGTCCTCTGCAATCACAGTGGCATTATAGTGCTGTCCACAGTGAAGACTCGTCAGATCACACTGGTTGTCGGGTGACCTGCACTCATCCACATGTCCATCGGTTCCCACTGCTCTCACGCTGTACAGTTGTCCTCCCCTGCTGTAGTCCCAGGACATGGAGGCCACATTGTTGCTGCAGCTTAGACTGGATTTGAGGTTCTCAGGAACACATGCCACTGAAAGAAAAACAAATTCAACTGAGCTTTTCTTTTTTTACATTTCAGATGTAAACATCTCTGAAAGTCAGAATCTTGTAACTCTTTGTATCCATTTCCTTCTATTTTTCAGATTCTTTCGATTGTTTCAAAAACAGACATATGTGTGAATATGTTTTGTGTTCTGGATGTAAGGTACCTGTCCTGGTGATGCGCCCTTCACTTTCTGAGCTGTTGCAGGTTCGTCCCTCAGCTGTGACGTGCAGGATGTACATTTCTCCACATGGCAGATCAGTGATGCTACAGCCAGTTCCAGATGTGGTACAGCAACTGGATCTACCTTTGTTTAACTCTTCCAGAGTGGCCGTGTAAAATACTGCACAGGGAACAGGCGACCAGGTGATTGAGATGGTGCCATTGTCGCAGCTTACAGACTCTCCGACATCCTCAGGAGGACATGGAGCTGTGGAGAGATAGGTACAGTTTGAAAACAGCATTTTGATGATCATGCTCACCCTGCAGGAGCAATGAACCTGTTGATTTTAACATCGAAACAAATCTGCATGAATATGAGAGAGGCTTTAAGACTTCAAAATGGCTACAATTATTGGCTAGTTGTTCTAAAATGTATTAATCAGTGATACAAAAAGATCCTATTTCATTTAGAGTCTTATGAAGGGTTTACATGACTTATTATTCACTGACTTTCTTAAAAGACAATTACTTTCAAAGCACCTGAAACCTTTAACACTGTGTATCATATTTAATACATGGAGTCTCTGAGACCTATTGCATCATTTTATGGTTAAAACTTTGCTCAAAAGCCTGTTGTATACAATCTGACCCTTATCTTCTGCCCCCTGGTGGATACTTTTTGCACTACAATAATTTAAACCAATAATAAACAGTACATTTATGCAAATAGTTTTTGTTTATTTTCATGTTACATTTTGTTAAACATTAAAAGACTTCAGATTTAAAAAAAATTCTGCCATTTATTTCTTGGGTCAGACTTTAAAGGGTTAAGACTAGGTGAAAGTTTTAATGTCTGCTTTTAAAGTCAGAATATGGCTTATATAGAGACCACTTAAGTGGTTTTGGGCCAGCCAAATACGTAGCTGGATGTGTGAATGTGTATGAAATGTTGTATTGGAGGTAAATATTAAGTGTTTTAGATAAAAAAAATACTTTATAAATCAGCTGCATACACAAGCTTACATGTTACCCAAATGTATTACTATTTATTTATTTATTTTATTTATTTATTTATCTATTTATAGTCAGACGGCAACCAAACGGTTCTTGAGTGTGTTTCAGAGTAAAACATTTTAATTTACATATAAAATTCCTTTGAATCTTTCATTTACCTGTTTCAGTGTTCACAGCATTACTTGCTGCACTTGTGCACTGCTGGTTCTGGGCCTTTAGCGTAAAGTTGAGATTATGGCTGCACGCCAGCGGTGGCAGAGAACAGGTACCATCTGATGTGGAGTTACACTCGAATGTCTGGACATCACCATCACTGCTTGTTGCCACAACCATGTAGTTTTCAGCTCCAGCAGATTCATTAAACATCACCCATGCTGAGTTTGTCAGGCAGTCAATCTCCACCTCCGACAGGTGAGGCACGCAAGGAACTGAAGGTGACAACAAGGGACAGGTCAGAATATTAGCTGGGCACAGTTCTCATATATGCAGATTTACATTTGGAGAATTCAGGTTTTTCTCTTTTTGACATCTTAAAGTTATAAAAGTATTATGTTCCTCAAACTTTATTTTGGAGATAACTGAATATCACTTGTGTGGGTAAATAAATAGACTGGTAGTTTGAGAAATAAATCAAATATACTAAGTTATTTAATTTAGGTAACCATCAGCATACGGCGCTAAACTGAGAAAACCTAAATTATCACTTAATTTCAAGCTCATACTGTAGTTCATAAACTAATCAGAATTGAACAAATAATGAATATACTTTATTAATTTCCCTCTTTTTAAATAGAAATATCCTCCTTACCTGTGGTGATCATTTCTGTAGGGCTGTCTCTACCGACACATCCATTCCTAGAGGGTGTGATGGTGACATTGTACTCTGTCCCACACTTCAGTGTGTAAAGATCACAGCCGCCGTTTGTGCTGCTGCAGTTATGTCTGTGACCGACATCATCGACAGCAGAGACCATGTAAACAACCCCTGACACGTTGTCGTCCCAGGTGACAGATACAACTCCAGTGTCGCAGTCCACGACGGGAAGGAAGGACGCGAGTGGACACGGAGCTGAGAAGAGACGGAGAAAAGTTGAGGAAAACATGAATAATGATTAACAAAGAGTAAAGTCGAGATAAAAATCTCTGCTTTATATATAATAAAGTGACATTTTGTTGAAAACAACAGGAAAACCATTTATAGAAGTTTAAAAAAAACAACCTGTAGTAACTTGCTTCACGGGGCTGAGGGAGCTGTTGCAGAACTCATCTTGGGCCATCACCGTCACATTATAGGTCATCTCACACTGCATGTTACGGACTACACAGTAATGCTTATCGCTCATGCAGACGCTCACGTGACCTTTGCTGCTCACCACAGAGGTGCGGAACTGTAAGTAGTGACCCGTCGATTGCCACGTAACGTTGAGGACACCAGACAGACAGTCGAGGTGGTTCTGTATGTTCTCTGGCACGCATGGAGCTGGAAAGGTAGAGAAAGAAGAGTGGTTGGAAAAGGCATCCTGTCACTACGTCACTACGGTTACAGGAGGAAGATTCTAAACAGATAATTTCACTGTAAGTTTTGTGAGTTATGTGTGGGCGAATGTGATCTCAAGAGCGGAAAAACATTAAGTTTGGACACCCAATGAGAGTGACTGAGAGCTGAGTACAAAGCTTTGTTATTGTTAGATTAAATCTAAACAAAATCTAGACAATAGTGGGGTGAGTGCATGTTATATTGAATCGGTTATCACTGAGTAAATAAAATTTTTTTTGTTATATCCACTTAATGTTGTTACTGTTTATATCTCCCAGGTGTCACACAATAAATATAAGCCCAGATTTATGTTTTGTGGGCTCTAAAGACCTTTATTTGCAGTGGAGAAGAGACAGGACAGCGGGAGGAGATTGGGAACTACATACAGCAAAGGAGCCATGGACAAGGACTTATCTTTTCAACAAACTCATTTACTCCACAACCCAATACATTTTTCTTTCTGCTTGCACTGTTCCCTGTGGTAATTGGGTTTTTCTCTCTACCCATCATTAGATTTATCATCACTTTTTCCACAGTATCTTCTATAGATAAAATGTAGATTAACTGGTTTTTAAAGTTAGTGTGCAGGTTCAATTAACCATAGCACAGTAAAATAAGGCGTGTGTTTATATCCTCACCAGTATGGATGGTTTTAATTTGACTCTTGGCTCCAACGCAGTTCTCATCAACACCAGCAACATAGACCTTGTACTCCTGTCCACACGAGAGATCTGGTATCTGGCAGGTGGTGCTGCTGGTGTTGCAAGACCACTGGCGGCCCTGCGTATTTTCAGCCACAGCAGTGTAGGAGACCGAACCCTGCGAGGCCTGCCATGATACCGAGATGTCGTTTGATTCACAGGAGAAGTCTACTTTCAGCTGGGTGGGAGGACAGGGAGCTGAGAGAGTGACAGAAGAGCAGTGAGTCACATTATTTACATGCATCATCAAATGCAATAAAGGAGGAAAACACATTTTGGTTTCTGTTTGGAGACGGATGCCGACATTTAAAAGAAGGGGACTCCTTTTCTATATCGTATTTCTCTGTTGTCAGTTATACAGCTCGCATGCTGCACAATTAATAGAGATAATAATCTAAACATTTAGGTAGAACTGCATAAACAGCTGAAATTAATACTAATAACTAAAAGAAAATCCAAGATTTCTACTTTGCAGGAGTACAATATTAGAATTCTGACAATTCAGCTGAATGGGGGAAAAAAATACTGAAGTATGAGTTAAAGATCATTTAATATTCTCGAGCCCTGTTCGTTACTGTTGACAGGTTAACTAATCCTCCTGTGTCAGTAACCCCGGAACTTCTATCCAACCAG
>JBBBVU010000015.1:5551965-5591547 GCA_037177055.1 Atherinosoma microstoma | reverse complement strand
TTTCTGGCAGTGAACGATTGGATTTGAAAAGATGTCAAAAGACGTCAAAAGACGTCTTTGGCAGCCAATGAGTTAATCACAAACTTTGTTGAATCAGGGACAAAACATCAGAAGTGGAATTAGGACATCTAGTGGTTAGTGAAGGAACTGCATCAAGATTTAGCAAATATTATAACACACCATGGTGGAAATGATCATTTCTATCTTAATTTTATAATAGACCTGCATTAATATCTAAATTAGACCTGGTTTTTAAATTAGGTTTTTCTGGTTCTTTCTTACCTGCTATATATGTGTATGGCTGGCTTTCTTGACCTTTGCATTGGTTAGAGAAGGGGGTGATGGTGATAATGTAGGTCTGAGCGCAGTGCATGTTGGGTAGCAGACAGCTGGAGCTGTTTGTGTTGCACTGTTTCAGGTCTCCATCTCTGCCCGTTGCCATCACATCGTACGATACTGCACCGGGACTGTGTTGCCAGCTCACCTCTGCTGTGTTGTTTGCACACAACAGGGAAGCACTAACTTTCATGGGAGCACAGGGGGCTGATGGAGAAAAGAAAGGAGAAACACCACTGAGTCTTTATAGGAAGGCACACATAGTGTATTTAAATGTTTTTCTTGTGGTTTTTCAAATTTAAGTTATTATAGTCAGGCCACATAAGTGCTAATTTTATAAGTACTGCAGCTTATAACTAAATATATACTGTACAAATATTAAGTCACACTAAATCCAAAATCTCTATGGTACCATTTATTTAAAAAAAACCTTACTAGTGGTGTTTTAGATGGTTATTCCAACCCTCCCAGTCTTACCAGTCTGTATCTGTGCCACACCAGGCACACTGCTGTTGCAGTTGTCAGCCACAGCAATGACCTCTACAGTGTATGTGCGGCTGCACAACAGTGAAGGTAGAGAGCAGTCAGTGCCTTGGCTGGTGCTGCAGGAGGTCGTGTGGTCCTCAGAGTGGGCGTGGACATGAAAACTTCTCCTGCCCAAAGCATCGTCCCAGCTTACAAAGGCAATGCCAGTTGCACAGGAGTATTGGTACTCCACGTTTGCAGGGGTACAGGGTGCTTTGTGAAAGAGACGACCATCAGTTCATTAACACCTTGCATTAACCCAGACGTTATTTTAACCCAATCCTTAACCATACAGTAGCAGGATGTCTTCAATGTTGAAGATTGTTCACATTTTTTTTAACTATGTAAGGCCACTTGGTCAACAGAGATAAACATATCTTTCTCTACAGCTTGATCTCCTCCATCCTTGTTCTAATCACACTTGAAATACTAAGACTAGTTCTGAACTGCATTATAAGTGCTTGTTAATTGTCACGTCTTCTGTGTGCAACTTTAGCCTCAGTCACATGCATTTCTGATTAGTGCACATGTTACAAGGTTCTCATTTTAAAGTTAGTCACACTAAAGCTTGTATTGAGAAGTTTTTACCAATTCATGAGGCAAATTTAACTTTCCTGTTGGAGGAGATGAGCTGCCTCTATTTTCTTATTTATTAAAAATAAAAAAATTAGATTATCAATCATTCTGTATATTGAAAACCTTAAATAGCTAAACTATTGTAAGGATGTTATTTCATAATTAGTGCATGCCGCATCATCAACATAGAAAACTGAAAATATGAACAGAAAAAAAACAACATAGCAGTTATCAAAATACATCCTTATAGTTAACAAAAACATGTTTTTTGCAAGACACTCCTTTTGAGATGATACAAAAACTCTACCTTTATAACATACCTGTGACAATCTGAAAAGCAGAGCTGGGTTTGCTCAAACACTGGACTCCTTGTGCGACAGCCTGAACAGTGTAGGTGTGTCCACACCGCAGATTATCCAGCACACAGCTGCTGTTGGTGGACGAGCTGCACGACAGCGAGTGTCCCAGGCTGGACGTTGCATTGACAGTCACGCTTACAGCATCCTCATCCTCAGCCCAGGTGACCAAGGTGTGGTTGTTGACACAGTAGTGAGAGTGGTCCTGGACCACCGGAGCGCAGGGAGCTGGATGTAAGATGGACAATACAGAAATGTTATTTAATGGCTAGATTTGGAACCCTTTTGCCCAAAAACCTGCAGCTATGATACCTGCGCCTTTCTAGATCTTAATTAATCTTAATTTAGTCTATCTTAATAATGATCTGAACCTGGTAAAAGTGAAAATACTCTCCACCTGTCATTATTGTAGTTGTAGCGAGTATGGAGCTGTTGCACTCTGTGTCCCCAGCCAGTACGGTCACCGTGTAGTTCTCCCCACATTGCAGCTGGGTCAGCTCACAGGAAGTACCGGTGGAGTTACAGGAGTCAACGTGTCCGCCAGCCTCTGCGAGGACCGTGTAATGATTTGCTCCGGCGCTGGCGCTCCAAGTCACCGTCACCACATCAGAGAAGCAGTTCAGAGAAGCAGAGACATTTGTGGGGTCACAGGGAGCTGGAGGTTGATGGAAGAACTGAGCATTAGTTATTTGATGACTTAAACGTATTTTCAAGTTAAACTTGTTGAGGTTTTTATGGCTGCGGTATGCATGCTGCAAGGGATTCAGTTTTATCTGATATACTGTAGTTTGCATTGGATTCTTCTTCAGATTTAATAAAAAGGAAATATCACAAATATAACAAATATATATTACAGAAGGTTTCATTCTGTTTGGAAACCAGTCCATGTTGTGTGGTGCAGCTAAAAGTATACAGAAATTTAATTTCATGAGCAATAATAAATGCAATCTGAAAGAAAATGTTTTTAAAAGAGATAAAACTGTATATGTGGGCATTAAGCAGCCATTTATCCATCATGGCATGTTTTTTAATGGATAATTCTTATTCCTTTGTAGCATATTTACTCGAACATGTTCCACTCACCAGTTGTTGCTGCAACCACAGAGCTCTGGGAGCTGTTACACCTCTCATTGAGGGCCACCACACTAAACGTATACGTGTGAGCACACTGCAGAGCAGGGAACAGGCAGCTTCTGTTGGCTGTGGGACATGAGGCAGAGAAATCTCTGTCTCCAGTCAGTGAGGAGATGTAGGACACGGCACCAGCAGCTGCATCCCAGGACGCCTCCAATGTGTTAGTGGAGCACTCCACAACACCTTGGACATTCTTGGGAACACAAGGAACTAGAAAAAAAAAGTATATTTTGATGATTAAGAGGTGTGTGAAAAGGAAGAAAAAAATGTATTCAGTGTCCTGTAAATCCAGAAAAGTTGAACGACTGACAAACATACCTGAATTTACCGTCTCGGGGACACTGCTGTGGCCTTCACATGTGCTGCTGATGGGTTTCACTGACACCGTGTACTGCTGTCCACATTGTAAAGTGCCCATTTCACAGCTAGAATCCTCTGTGATGCAGTGGAGTTCAGCACCATTTGCGGGCACAGCGATGGCGCTGTAGTTTACTGGAATGGATCCAGGTGCCCAGCTGATGCTCATTGTGTTGGTGCCACAGTCAAGGGTGGTCTGCACACTCTGAACTACACAAGGGGCTGACACAAGAGACAAAGAATCAGACTTGGTTGTAGGTGAAATATTATTGCAAAGTGATTACACAGTGGAAGAAATGTCCCTCATTTCTGTCCAGCGGTGCTGTGGTGATGATGAGAGAACTTGATTAATACATAAAAATCTTTTCCAGCACATCAGTGGTTCTCAACGGGGTTAAGGTCTGGACTCTGTGGTGGTTAATTACCTTTTTTTCTGTTTCAGAGTACAATTCTTATGCTCCCTAACCTATTTTTTCTTTCCTTTCTTTTTTTTTAGTAGTCTCACTTATAAGTGGTTTTCTTAAGGCTCCACAGCTGTTTAGAGCCAACACCTTGAGTTCTCTATACATTATGCATGTGGAAATGCTCCTACTTTAACTACTAGACATTTCCAGGAGTTCTACTGATGATTTTTTTGTTTTAATTTCACCAACTGTTCAAGTACTCTTCATCTTTCAAAGTGTTAATTATTAATTTGACAGTTCCTAACTCAATTTTAGTTTTTATCTGGATTTCCTAGAAATGTTCTTCTTTTGTTTGTTTAAATGCCATCCATCACTGAAATGGAAACTTGGACATTTTTCTGTTCTCATTATTGCATGATCAAAAACTTCAAGGGATCTGCTTAAGATCTTTTTTTTTTAAATACTCAGATAATCAGATAATGCTTTGGATTTGGGAAGAAGCAAGATGAGCGAATTAAAACAGAACTAAAAAGAGTTGAAGGTAAAACTCTCACCAGTTGTATGGATGACTGGTTCACTGTCTAAAGTTCGACATTCACCGTCCGATGCTGACACAGTGAACGTGTACTCCTTCCCACAGTGTAGACCTTCCAGCTCACAACCCAGTTGCAGCCCTGTGTCACAGGTTACATTGTGCCCATCTGCGCACACTGCCTTTCCAGTGTAAGATGCTGCATTCGGGCTGCTGTTCCAGGTTAACTTGGCAGAGTTTTTAGAGCAGTTCACTGAGACGATTAGTTGAGACGGAGCGCACGGTTCTGCAGAGGAGGGTTAGCGAGTTAAACAGCATATTCATACACTTCAGAGATCCGAAACAAGCTCAATCTGCCAGTTTGTACCTATTGTCAGTTTTTCTGATGGGCTCCTCGCACTGGTGCACGTGTCATCCACAGCAACAACACCGATGTCGTAAACATGGCCGCACATTATGCCATCCAGCCTGCATGACGTTTGGTTGGATACACACTCCAAGAGATCTCCATGCTCATCCTCAGCAGATGCAGTGTATGTTGTGGCCCCTCGGCTTGCCTGCCATGTCACTTCCACAAAACTCTGCCCACAGTCTCTCTTTGCCACCACATTAGTGGGCAGACACGGTGCTGGTGAGGTAAAAAACTTCTGATCAGCTCCGTGTATTTATGTTAATCGGTTACATAACAATAAAAGACTTCAAAGGAGAACATTTCTGCCCACCATAACTCTTTTCTTTTTCACTTTATGTATATTAATTATCATAGTACAGCTTTTCTTTTTACTGAACAGCAACACCAACAAGTGTCCGATCAGAAAAGAAACATGTTCAACTCCTCTTACCTTCTTTGAAGTTTAACTCTGACGGGAAACTAACACAGCTCTCACTGTAGGACATGACTTTCACTGTGTACTCCTGCCCACACTGGTTGGAGTTAACACTCAGCTGAGGCTCTGTGCTGTTATAGCGGCTCATCTGCATGTTGCTGTCTGAGATGACAGTGATGTAGCCCTCTGCATTGCTGTGCATGTCCCAGCTGATGTTCACGCCGCCAGATGCACAGTCCACATAAGCGTGCACGTTTTCTGGCCCACAAGGAACTGAACAGAGAGAAGAAGGCTGAGTAAAGGACACCTAAGAAACAAGCTTGTTTTATGTGGAAACACGTTAACATGTTGGCCACTCATGCTTCATCATCAGCCATGTTGACATATTAGATTTTTAAAAAATATGTGTGTGATATATACTGCTGTTTCTAAGTCTCCAAATTAATTTGTCATTTTATTCAGAATATAAGAAATGCTCTTCAAGTGATTTTGTTTTAAAAACATGTTTGGAGTAAAGCATTCCTACCAGACTCCATGTAGATGGGCTTAGAGGGCATGCTGGGGCACATGCCATCATGATGGCAGACAGTGACCGTGTAGAGCTGGCCACATTTCAGGTTGGGCACTTTGCAGCTGCTTGAGGTGGAGCTGCAGCTGAGAAGTCCGTGACCTTCATCTGTGATGGTGGCAGTGAAGGAGTTCATTGAAGGTTGTCCATGCCAAGAAATCAGAGCCTCATTGGCAGCACAGTCCAGAGAGGCGGTGAGGTTGTCTGGTGGGCACGCCGCTGAAATGGCAAAATTCAAAACACTCCATCTTTATTTTCTTTCCAGACATTTCTGAATGAAGATTTTGAAACTTTTTTTAAAAAATATATTGGTATTGAAGTTTTCTTATCCGTCCACAAGTCAGGAAAAGATTTAAAAACCTCCTGACAGTACCTGTCTCTATGGTGACCATCTCGCTTTCAGAGCTGTTGCACATGAAGTTGGAGGCGATGACGTAGACTTTGTAGTCAGTGCTGCACTTCAAGCCACTGATCTGACAGGACGCGTCTATGGAGTTACAGTTGTGAATGATGCCGTCACTGTCCTTTGCCATAGCGACGTAGAAAAGGGCCCCGCTGTTCATGTTCCAAGTCACCTTGATGGAGTCGGCTCCACATTCCTTTACAGCGGAGACGTTCTGGGGGGTGCACGGGACTGGAAGAGAGGAGATGATTTATAAATAAAGCTTCACCTTGATAATAATCTCACGCATGATGTAAACGCTG
Source organism: Atherinosoma microstoma (assembly GCA_037177055.1). Classification (NCBI taxonomy): domain Eukaryota; kingdom Metazoa; phylum Chordata; class Actinopteri; order Atheriniformes; family Atherinidae; genus Atherinosoma; species Atherinosoma microstoma. The sequence continues at coordinate 5,585,227 of JBBBVU010000015.1, read as the reverse complement.
TTCTCCACACTGGCTTTTTAATGTGACATTTAGCAGATAATACACCATGTTAGCCCTTTTACTTCATTTTAAACTTGTTCTAGATAGCTTAACTGAGTAAATAATGTGTAAACTTCCCCCACAACCACTCTCATGCTTCCTCACCTGTCTCAGCAGGAAGCCCCAACATCTGAGGACTGGCACATTCATCATCAAAAGCTGTGATGGTGATTGTCAGACTCTCTCCACAATGGACGCCCTCCATAGCACAGCTGTTGGACTGTGAGCTGCAGCTGTAGCTGCTGTTTTTAGTGTTGCCTTCTGCCTTCACAGTGTAGCGCAGAGCTCCTTCAGCATGGTCCCACTTACTGAGCAGAACATCAGTGCTGCAGTTGGCTGATGTTTGCAGATTTTGGGGCATACATGGTGCTGGACAAAGATGGGGAAAAAATAAAGTGATTTTAGCAAATTTCCAAAATAGAAAATAAATCTGTTCAATCTTAAAAGAGTTTTTAAATTATGTTTAAGCATTTGAAGGAACAGATGTTTATCACAGCAGACATCCATGTTAAAGGATGGTGATCCAAAAAGTTGGATTATATTTCCACCAGAGGGCACTGGCGTGAAAATTTACACGCTGCGAACAATGGTTCAAACTGTACCGTGCAAAAGCTGCAGCCAGCTACTTTTCACTTGTTACACGCATTTTCATTCCAATAAATATTTTAACTAAAGGCCCAAGAAGATGTATTTAACCAATAATTAAGAAAAAAGCTAAATAATTACAAAAAAAGCATAAAATTCTAATTCTGCCTGATTCTGATGCAGATGGATGGACGTCCTCTTACCTGTTCGGATGTCAACAGTTGAGCTGATCTCACTTTTGCAGCCCCCTGAAGCTGAGTAGACCGAGAAGTGATAATGTCGTCCACACTCCGTATGAGTGAAATAACACGAGTTGTCTTCAGTCAGGCAGTTTTTGACCAGTCCCTGGGTACACAAAAAGAATTGGAAGAAAATATTGTTTGGGTTAAAGTAAATGTATTATTGTATTGGAGCATGTTTGTTATTAAAAGATTTTTTTATTTTTTTTTTATGGCTCAATAATTGATGTAGGCCTCATAACCAGCAGCCATTAACCAGCAGCCATAACCGTTAAGGCATGTGCCACTGTCATAAGTTCATATTTAAAATGTGATAACGGAGTATAATGGAATAAAGTAAAACACATGCTTGACTGAAAAAATTGTATTTTGAGATCAAATTTGTTAAGTTATTCTTCCTGATTGGGTCGAGACATGGCAGGATGATGGGATCATGAATCATGATCGGCAAAACTGTGATAAATATACACAGAAAGGAGGATTTTAACCCCCGAAGACCTAAACCACCCTTCAAATAAGCATTTGAAAAGCTATGTTTGAAAACAGGCCGTTAAACCTGAAGGATGCAAGAAAAAAAATGACAGAATTGTCAGTGACAACTGAAACCAATAATCTAACAAACCCTAAAAATGATGAATATGAGATAAAGCCATTTGCATTCAATGGATCTGTAATTATTAATTATACTTTTCTTCATATACACTACTCACATATTCAACTTTCAGGTCCAATTTTATGGAAAAATCCAGAAAGTAAAAAGTTATCACTGTGAGTAGTTTATATACATAGATAGAGAGAGAGGGGGACAGCGAGGGATGTTTTTGATACTGAAAAGAATTGATCAAAATGAAGCTCGAAGTACTACCTTGGAGTCGACTGCCTTAGCCATGTAGTGGTCTACGTTGCTGGTGTGATTCCATGAGAAGATGATGACATCACTTCTACACTGTCGCAACAACATCAGGTTGCTTGGAGGGCAGGGAACTAGAAGGAAAAGACATTCATAGTCATTTAAACCATGTCGATGGATCACATACTGTATGTAGGCTACGGAAAGATAAATGGATGACAGGAGAGGTAGAAAGAAACAGGTTAGATATCACCATCAAAGGTGAATGTTTCACATCCCTTTTCAGGTTAAATGGTCTGATACTGCAGATAGTGCTCCAGATCGTGTTGCTTTTCACTGCATTCAGGTTTCATAGAAACACAGGCCTATTCTTAGCAGGCAGAACACAGCACAATATGACATAGATAGAGGAGCTCAATGGGAGTCCCAGTTTTCAAAGATCATTCAAAGAAACGTGTGAACCTGGACAGAAAACAAAACTTGTAAACACATATTCCCCGATGGCCTCGGGCCAACATGACTTCAGCAACCCTTAAGTAGATAGAATTAAGACTCAAATTATGTTTTCAATTTTAAAAGTTTCAAAAATATAAGATTTTCCCTTAACTCAGTTTCCAAAATCAACTTAGTTTTAGTCATTAGGCTCTTACACCCAATGTGATTTTTCTCATGTTTTATTTGAACATGAAAACATAAAATCATGTTTAGCATCATTCAGGTCACATCAGCTTAGCAGTCGTGTCCTATGTGACCCGTGTGGGTTGGGCTGGACAACAAGTCTCCGCCGTGTCCTCAAACAGAATGGAGTGATATGTGAGATAAGAAGATTAACTGCCTCCACAAAGAAGATGCCAGGGTGGAGCGGCAAAATGTTTATCATCCCAGATTTTAAAAGAACATCGTCAGTCTGTCTCCTGGCATCGAGGAGTCAGATTACATCTGCAAAGCCAATTTATTTTTGCACTGAATGTGGCCGAGCTCGTCTTTTTGTCAAACACAATCTTTAAGCATCTGTTTACCACTTTTTTTCTGCTTATATTCAAGCTCTTCCCACAAAAATACACATTCATTTTAGTTTGTAGTTTACCTTTTCAGGGAGATATCTAAAACCTGCAGGCCTGTGGCCCTTGAGGACCAGAGTTTGAGATCACTGCTTTAAGGCTGGAAGGCTCAATCTGCTCTGATATGACAGCTGACTGGCCAAAAATTGCATGCCAAACATGCTGTTTGGGACATGCCAAAACAGCTATTAGACAAGACAATGTCACTGTGCTTTATGTTTTCATTAAATAAAGGAAGAAAAGCCTGGAATACATACAGCTGATAAGTATTGTCTGTATTTCATGTAGATGTTAGGATTTTTAACTCTGCAAACCATTTAAAAAGCGACATAACTCTCTGAAAAAAGAAAGCAGTCTGAAGTGTGTCTTTTGTGTCTCACCAGTCTGAAAATAGGCTGAGGTGGCGTTGACCAAGTTCTTGCAGTTCTCTGACATGGGTGTCACGTGCACCTCGTAGTGCTGACCGCAGTTGAGTCCGATGATCAGGCAGCTGGTGCTTTGGCTCGTGCACTCCATCTTTGTACCGTTTTCCCCCTTCGCCGTAGCCATGTAGGAGTCGGCCCCAAAAACAGGCGACCAGGACACTCTCACCGAGTTAGTGGTGCAGGTGTAGTCCACTGATACCGATGAAACTGGTAACAACTCTGCAGGTAACACAACATTGTAAATTGGATCTTTTTCAGTATGTGAGAAAACAGTTGTTCATTATCTCATGTAGTTTGGTTAGCAACACATTCTAAATCTTTATTTTTTAATTATTAAATTTGTTTCTGATGGGCAGTTTACCACATGTTCATCTTTTAAATTAAAACAAGATCAAAATAGATTGCTTCAGCTTAATATTTCTCAGGTTCGTGTTTACGTGACAGCCTTAACAACAAGTAGGTTGTCAGACCATTTGAATCCTTTCTACCCTGAGGATCATATTCTGCATGTCTGAAAGGGAGCCCTCAGAGAGAATAGCTGACCTAGATCCTTATCAGCAAGTTATTGATATTGGTTTGGCTCTGCTGACTCACTGTTGGTGGTGTATGTGTAGTTCGTGGGTTCGCTTGGCACCAGGAATTTGCTGAATGAGGACACTGATATCAGATAGTTGGAACATGGGCGGATGCCTCCAACTTCCAGCTTGGTGTCTGACACATTGTAAAAAGTAGACTGGTTGATGGGCTCATCCAGATCCCTGATGATGACCTGATACAACAGGACCCTCTCCACCGGCTGCCACGTTACTCTCGCCGTTACCTTGTTGGTTTGTTGTGCCATAACACCCACTGGAGGCTGCACCACTAAAAACACACAGTACAAAATCATTTATGATACACTATTGATTTCAAGAATAAAACACTGAAGTTACTATTCTAGAATATGGTCAACTAAGATGTGTGAAAGGATCAAGCAAAGAAAAATCCAGAAGATGCATCTAATTTGTCCAAAATAGTATATCGTCATGATTAAAACTTTTACTTAATTTACTTCTGTTGTAACATTCTTTACATGCCTTTTAAATCTTTCATATCAATTTTAGAGAGCAAAATCACACAGAATGACAAATTACAGCTGAAAACTCAAAACATTTTAATGGTTGGATTAAAGAAAATCCTGTAGTATTGTAAACTCTTCAAGTGCTCGGTTAAGTTAATGTTAAAAATCAACCAATAACGTAGACGATTCAAGCACTTTGGGCATTTTTGCTACAACTATGCTCCATTTCTGTCATAGTTCAGTTTATTCCCATGTGGATTAATTTTACGTGCAGTCACTGAGAATATAACGTATGTGATGTGGGGACATGGAGGGTGTACAAAACAACCTAGACTTGGAAGTTCAGTCATCTTTATAGAAATGTATATAATATTCTCTCATATTTTGGAGTATCTAAATGGGATGAAGGCGGTCACTCACGAGTTGTAATGGTTCTGACTTTGCTTCTGCTTCCCATGCCTGCCTGGTTGACTGTGTAGATGTAGCAGTCATAGTTGGACGAGGGCTCCAGGTTCTGCACCACAGCCATGGTGTTGGTAAGGGTGAAGTTGAGCATGCTTCCGTTGGCCTGAGAGTACACCTGCAAGAGGTAGTGCTGTGCAGAAGGTACTGTACTCCATTTTACAGTGACTGAAGTACTTGACGATGACCAGCCCGCTGAAATCTGCGCTGCGTCCGGGACTGGGAGCAAAGAGCAGAACATAGCTCACAGCACAAGAGTCACATTTCTGAAAGGTGTTGCTCTGACTGATCTTTTTATGAATATTCTTTTACACAAGTATTTATACATGAATCCTAGAAGTGCCACAAAAAAATAGCAAAGTTCTCACTTGCTACCACCAGCACAGTTATCTGAAGGTTGAATTTACCTGTGAATGTCAACGTTGTGTTCACACACTCCATAAAGTAGAACCTAATAACTTTGAGCGTGACATTGTACTCTGTTCCCGCTGACAAACCCTGGACAGTTTTCTCAGTCACTTGCCCGGGCACAATAACAATAATCGGTGCAGTATCTGAAGAATTTTTCTTTCGGATGTCTAAAAGATAACTTGTTGCTGCAGGATATTTTTCCCATTTTATCAAAATGGAAGAGGCGCTCGAAGGACTTGCTGACAAGATTTTGCAGCCTGAAAGAAAGGGCAACACATAGCAGAGTTTCAGATGGTCAGCTGTTATTTATGGTTGCATAGACAAAAACATACCAAAATAATGTACATTTATACAATTGTGCCAATATTTGATCTCTTTGGGGTTCATTTCTTTCATTCTCTTACCTTCTGCACTGGACTGAGGTATCTGTAAATGGAATAATGCAGTCAATAATATGCTTTAAATATTTTCTGAATGAATTTTAACTACATACTCTATCAGTGTTATAAGTAGTAACATAGAAATTAGATTTACCTGTGTGAGGAATACCAAAGCTATGGGAAAGCTTAGCGCTCCCAACAATCCCATCTTTGACATTGACAGCGGGGTTAACAATTACTTTAGTATTCAAGGGAGTCATATGCATAGGATGTGGTGGATTCTTTTGAACTAAAGCTCTGTATGTGTGGGAACCAATCAGTATTCCCCAAATTGGGAGAAGGCAGTCCCACCTGCAGCCTGAGGCAGTCAGAGCTGCCCTGAAAACACAACAGGTGGGAGGAAAGGAGGGCGGGAAGGATGGGTGGATAAGAGTTTGATGAATTTATCTAAGCTGAATCCACAAGTTTGCATAACTTCTATTAGGCAGTCTAGTTTTGTAACTCATATGTTTTTTTCTCTTGTTGTTGTCTGTTTCAGCCCTGTGATGGACTGATGACAGGTCCAAGGTGAAACTCCTTGAAAGCAGATGGGAAAGGCTCTGCAATCCTAAAGTTGATTAAGCAGATATAACCGTGTGTTTATGGAGATTCATTAATGCTTACTTAAGTGTTAAAAGAAGAACCCGGCAGTCTAAAGCTTTCCCCATATATTCTGTTGTTATCAAATACAAAATTGATATACTTTACCAAAAAAAGGTAAATTGACATTGAAAAAGTTGAATATTTGAATATTCTGAACAGAATAAAAGTTTAAATGATTTACAAATCATGACACTGTTTTTGCCAAATTTTTCAAAAATGGGGTTAAACAATCAAAATCTTTGTATTTTAGTACAAAGATTTGATTGTGTGTGTGTATATGTATGTATATATATATATATATATATATAAATAAATACCTTTTGAACTCAAAGGCTTTACACGTACAGTGTTTTACATTTTAGATACATAAAATATGGCTGCATTTAGGGTTCAGATATCTCTGTAGGTCTCCAGTGCCGATCATTTCTGCCACAATTCATTTTAAATAGGATCTGTTGATATTACTGTGGTATTATCTCATAAGATTGTGTGGGGTCAAAACCTTTTCTGTAGCCTACTGGTTGAGTTTAAATGTGTGAACTTGTGAAAAATGTTCAATATGTAACATATACATCCAACCTGTCACTAAACTGACCATACTTTGTTGAAGTTTTATTGGAAAAGTTTTTCTATGTAGAATATGAAATGATCCATTTAAACCTCGGTGATTTAGTTCATGATGATCGAAGGAACCTGACCAACATCCTATCGTGGCAATGTCATAAGTTTAATCCTTGGAGGCCATAGTTTACATTCAGCCTAACTTTACTGACCTACTAACACAACCCAACACATACTCTCATACTTGTAAGAGCTTTTTGTAATGTATTTATTGTTTATTTCGCTTTAGTCAGAGGGCCTGTTTTTTGTTTGTTTGATTTTTGTTATTTTTTTTACTTTATCCCTTCTTTATCTAAGTTTCTGCAACTGTAAGAGCTCTGAAGGTATGCTGCAATTTCACACATGTTCATGAGTTTACAGTTTTTTGTTATCCTTATAACAATACATGAGAACACAGTGAATGACCTGGACCACAGAGATAAAGGCTTGGGAGGGGCTGCCTAAGCAAAAGAGACAAGTGGCTCTGAAACTGTAGTCAGGAATGCAATCTTGGGAATTGGGACTTCATCCAAACGGGATGTGCTAACAAAACATGCCATGCTGGAACTCTGATCAACTCATCTCTTTGTTTTTTTATTCTTCTGAAGATGTCCATAATGTACTTGGGCAAACAGTGAAGTTAATTTCCTCCTAGATTGTTTCATTCCCGAGTTAGCTCTATGTAGGCTACATGCTGGGCTGAAAAGGATCTTTTATCACAGGAGAATAAACACCTCTCACCTCCGAGTTCTTTATCGAGAATTAGAAAAAAAATGAAGTCGATATGAAAGGGATATGGGTTGTAAACCATGCACGAAACTCAAGCTGCCCCCGGGTAAACAAAAGAGCAATTTTGAAGCACACTGAAGAAGGACAAGCGATGTGAACACCTTGATATGCCTTTTGTATTTTCGTGCAATTGTTATATTGTCCTGAAGTAGACACAGTTACAGGTCACAAGCATTGAGCATCTTGTGATGCAACTTCCCACAAGTCCCTTTAAGTTGTTTTTTTATGATTTTTACCTCTTTCCAATGAGTGTCATTGCTAGAGGCACTGGTAAGAATAAGTGTGGGTGGTTTTGTGCTGCTGACTTATTAGAAATCAATATCTTTGTCTTCGTTTGAGACAGCAAAGTCAAAAAGTGTCAATTCAGTCACATGTAGAAGTGTTCTTGAAGAAAGAAGATGACATTTCTTCATCAGCTAAGATAATAGAGTCTCTTGTGAAATAACCACCACAGTTTAGTTTCATGGTAACTTCAATTTGCTTGGATAGAATATCCTACATCTCACCATTAATGTTCCTGCATTGACACTGTTACATTTCAGAGTGAGACAGTCAAACTAATCACTTAAAATCCCTTCTTCAAAGGGCCAATGGTGTTTCTTTCCCTTCATTATCTGCAGTGTTAAAACAATGTACAGTATAGTTCCCAGATATTCTAGTGTGGTCAAGTTCTTCAGGCAGTAAGCCCCAACTAGAGCCTGCAGGTTGCCATTTTTTTTAACTGTGATCCTTAAAAAGAGAAAACAAGGGATGTCTTGTTAGACAAATCTTTGGCTGTTGTTAGAAGCACCAATTGGATTTGAACAGCCTTTAATAGAAATATAAAGAGTGAGACAGATATATTAGCTTATTTTTATTAGTTAATCTTACTTCTCAGTGACCTCTTCAGGAGGTCAGGTGGTTTCGTGTAAAAAAGAAAGAAGTCGGTGTTAACACAAAGTTGAAAGGAATGGGGTTAAATAGGACTTTCATCCAGTAGATTGGGGTTCATGTCGGCTATAATCACTATGACTAATGTTTTCTAGACTTTTTGTTTTAAAATGTTCCTTCTTTTTCATGTTCATTCATGGTTTTATCTCTTTGATTGGCTTTACTTTAATCTAAATTAGGATTATTTCCTATTTTGTGCCCTGAAGTCTGTCTAAAGTGCCTCTTCATCACAGCGCAGAGCAGTAACACTTTGCTCCTCCTCCGTTCTTTTGTGTTTTGATGCTGAACCGTGACATGATTCAGCTACGCAGGTAAATGAGCGAGCAAACAGGCAGCAGCCAGCTGCACCCACACCACCAACTGGTAAGGTGTGTGGACCAGAATGTCCAATGCAACGACTGAATGGTTAATTGTAATATGTGTTAAATAGGTCATCCTGTCGCCGTCCTCTAAATGTAAGACTTGAAACCATCAAAATCTTCATAAAACAGGACGATAAAGAAGTTTTTGGTTGACTCGGTTCACTGCTGTAACGAGGAACCTGTATGCACAAAATCAGCTTCTTCTGCCGAGATACTGCCAAATATGGCACGAGTAGTAATAATAATAACTTGTTGTTTATGGAAAAAATGAAAATGTTAATTCCACAAAGTGATCTTTTTGACAGAGTATCGGTATTGATGATACTAGCCCTTTATTTACTTGGTATCAGATCGATACATGCAGTATCGCACACCGCCAATGAGCAACAGTCCTGCCGTAGGTCCCGCCCCCATCCCAAAGCAGTCATAGGAGGCCCATGTTGGGTCAAAATAAGCACCCCTGCCGTGCTTATTTCGGCACACCAGCGTAAGAGACGTCAACTATGCTTCACACCCAGACTGAAAATGAACCGAGCTGCCGCTGGCTGATCCCACACTGGCCTACAGTCAGATATGTAAACTGTAGACATAAAAATGTAAAAAAGTTCAAAATGTTCATGTTTTACTGCAACAAAGCAGGGACGGTTTGACCTCAGTGCAATGAGTTATCGTGTTAAATAATCGTGATTTTGATATTAACCCAAAACAATGTTGATCATGATATTTTCCATAAAAGAGCAGAACTTGTGTCTGTCTCCCCGGCTGGTTCCATGAGAGAGGCCTGATAACTGAAGCCTCTGCCTCCCCATTCTACTTTTATACTCTAGGAACCACAAATAAACCTGAGAGCAAAGTCTGCATTTAGAACAATATGGAACATTGAGATCATTAAGATGAAGTGGAGCTCGGTTAATAACAGCTTTATATTTGAGGTGAAAATTTTTAAGCTTTATCCTGGATTTAAGAGGGATTCACTGAAAAGAAGCTCAAATTTAATATATGAAATATGTATTGGATATATGATCTGTCCTATTCTCATCAGACCTCTCACTGAAGTATTTTAGATCAGCTGGTGGCTTTTCAGCAAAGTTTTGATACAGCCCAATAATAAGGAATTGTGGTAATTTAATGTTGAAGTAAGAAATGAATGGACTAGTTTTCTGCATCACTTAGAAACAGGATCTTCTTCATCTTGACAATATTACGTTGGTGAAAGAAGGTGGTCCTAGAAACGTGCTTTATACATGAATCAAACATCAGATTCTGGTAAAAAAAAATAACTCACTGTAGTATTAGAAGCCGAGGTAATGCCATCCAGTGTAACTTCATAGCTAGACACTGCCTTCCTGAGCTGCTTAGGTCCAGAAACAATAGCATCTTTGTCATCTAACCATCCATTTGGTTTAATCAGGCTTTATCCGTGGAGCAATGAACATTATTGCATGCTGTCTTATAATATTACCTAATAAATATAGTATATATATAGTATCAGGTTAATTGTAATGAATCAAACTTGAATTTTGAGGTGGCTGTGACTTGTTTTGGGAAAGTAATTAGATATTCATGATGGGCTTAGTTTTGGATTAACAAGGAAGTGCAGTGACAAACACACACACACAAACACATGTTACGTAAGCTGCCAAAAGATCTCCAAGATCTATGCAACTCCAAAGAAATGTTATCTCTTTGGCTCAGTCATGTCTCACATATTAGCTTTGAATGGCAACTATTCCCTACAGAGTGGCACAGTATCGTTATCGCTCAACCACACTGTTTACCAGAGAAGCTCCTTTTATGTTTTGAGGGACTTAAGCCAACTGAAACTTGTGCAATGAAAAGTACCGGTTGAGGATAGTGTTGGTGGTTTTGTAAAGGGACACATCAGCACACACACTAGCTCTATATAAGATAAATAATAATCTGTGCTTTATTTTTAAATAATGAATTTACTTTGGTGATAGACGTCTGTGTCTTGGAGTTTAGTGGGACTTGTTTACAACAATATCTTATATAAACAGTTTTCGATAGCTCCTCCTAGTGCTGAAACCCAATAACATGTAGGCATAGATGTATTGTATAAGACAGCCCATTTCAACATTTCAGTCAGACATCTCATGAATTATTTTTGTTTAAAAAGAAGAGGAAATATAAAGAATGAAGTTTGAGCCAATCACTTACTGCACAAATTTTTTTCAATTTGATCATAGAGTGATAAGGAAACCTCCCTAGAGCCTACGGGTGGATGCTGATGTGATGGTTTGTCAGCAACAGAGGAAACAGCAGAGGAACTCGTCGCCTGCCCGCCTATCTAGCAAGCAACCCTTCATTTCAAGCCTCACTCAAATTTGATTTTTTTTTTTTTAAAGTCTAAATTACATTCTTAATACTCAGAATAATAAATATATTGTCAGGAAACTTTTTACTATCTAGGACTGTATTACGCTGTTAAGTTCGTACCCAGTTTCCTTAACACAATTAAGAGTCAGAGTCACAGCTTAAGAATAAAAAGATTTACTTGCAAGGAGTGCGAAAGACGTTTTACAACCAGAATTGGCACTGACATGCATTGGATAGTGTCAGAATATATACACATGCAAGCTCACACACACACCCCCAGCTTCACAGAGAGGACTACCTCCTCCAAACCAGCCTTATCTGGCTTCTGCAGTCTAGATAAGACCTGTGTGAAACTCAGAGAAACAGTACTTTCCCACTCAGCAGAGCTGTTGCTCTTTAAGCACACAATGTTTTCACTGCAATGTAGTTTAATATAACAATTCAGATAATTCAGGTTCTTAACATATATTCACACTAACATTCTTATAAGTATAAATTTAACAACATATCAACAATTTAGATTGAACTTACAAATACCGTGTTTAAGAGAACTAAAAGATTGTTTTTATTTTTTACTTTTATTAGACACACTGGATGTGTGTTTAGATATTCATAAATAAATGATTCCTTGTGAAAATTATGACACTTTTCCCATTTATGTGTTTTAGGTTTTCACTTGATATCTAAAATGATTTTTAAAAATAATACTTTTTACATTCATAAAATAAAAATCTTTATTTTAAATTTCAGACAAATACGATTAATTTTCTAAGAGCAATAATTTTGTTTTCAGATTTTCAAAATGGGAAGAAAAAAAACTGATATCTGACATATAATTGTGAAGTGCTGGCCAGCAGCTGGTCCGAGTGGTCGTAGATGTGGTTAAGCATCCTCGGTCTGGGCCAGTAGGTCAGCTGGAGGGGGTTCAGAAGTGGTCCCACCATGAGTCAAAGCTGGTCTAGAATGAGTCTCTCTGAGGTGTTCATGGCATGTGAAGTTGATGCTGCAGGCTTCTAGTCTCTTCAGCCTCTGGGACTCAGTGACAGACCTCCAAATAAAACATTAATGACAGACACTGAACCCTAAATAAACTCAGGTTTGGTTTCTGGTCAGCTGTTTCCTGAAGGACATATCTAGATTTAAAAAAAAAAACAACAACACACAACACAAAACTGATGCTGGGAATTTTTTAATGACTGAAATATGAATCAGTTTGAAACAACGACACAAATTCCAACACTTTAATACATCCTGAGATTAGGAAAACACCACAGATCAGTGTGTGCTGCTTCATCACCAGGAGGTCTCCTACTTGGGGCTGACGCTATAAAATACATTTTTAATTCAAGTTTTTATGAAGACTTTGTATAATGAAGACATATAATGTATTATTTATATTCAAAATGTTTGTGGGACATAGTTACCGTTTGAACTTTTATTATCAGTTTAATTATTATTGTTATTAACTCGATATCTTAGGCCAACACCTCCTTTATAGTTGTCGGTCAGTGTGATGACATCATTTTACAATACACTTGACTCCTGTTTTTCTTTTCTTTTTTTTCTCAATAATTAATCATGTTGATAGTACAGCAGTTCTTTTGCTTGGCCTCAAAAAGTAAACATCATTTAATGACAAATAATTAATTTAAAATGGATTTCTCTTTATCTTGGCTGAATAGTATGTTTGTTTAGCAACAGGCATGGTTTCGTTCCAGTGGGGAAGGATGATGCAGGATGAAGGTGGTGAAGGAAGATGTTGCATCTGTAAAGGAGAGCATCAAAACAAAAAAGTAAAACTTCTTTAATTGTAGAAGATGAAGATTTTTTATGCAATTTAGAGTTGAAACAGTTACCACACTACTAAATAAACATGTTGTATGTGTGTAAACTCCTCCTGTACAAGAAAGACTTATGTTGTCCTAATTAAATGTATAATAAATACACATTTTAACTACTTTCTGCGGTCAGTCTTATTTTATGTTTTCTTAAAAGGTTAAACTAGATGTCCCCAATGTATGCTTTTACTCATGAATAAAAGAAAATGTAAAAATTGCTTGCTTTACTTAAGCAGAAAGACAACTGGATGCTGTTCATCGTGATGTAATAATCCTTCTAGACTGATGTAAAAGCTGTATTTAACTATAGATTACTTTGCAATGTAAATGAATATGAATAAAGAATTATCAGAACAAGTAATATGAAGGTAATTATATGATCTCTTTTATGGATGGTAGAAATATTCAAAGAGCCACAGATTAGTATTTGTTACGTTTTTTTTTGTGTTTGAATCAATGAAAAGCCAACCAGTGAGCAAATTGTATGTTTACTTGGTTTTTTAGAAGTTTTTTCTGGGCTCCGGTGGCCTTTATTAAAAGTAGAGAGATCAGGACAGCAAGAACAACCAAAAGGGGGGGTGACATAAAGCAAAGGAACATCATGTGTCAGGACGGGAACTTTCAGCTTCTAGCGATGTCTTCATGCACTCTAAATTCATTGATCCATTTCCTATACCTTCCTTTTCCTATTTACAGTCATGGGAGGGCTGGAGCCCATTCCTTCCCGTTGTGCTGTGGGAGGATGCCGGAGAGAACCCGTCTGTGGGTCCAATCCAATATCCAAGATTTGAATCAGAAATTTCCCTGCTGTGAGGTGATGATGACATTCACCACACCACCTTCCAGCCCACTCCGAATATAAGAAAAGGTCAAACTTACGGTATCCTAGTCAACGCTTCTCTTCCCTCTGTAAATAACTAGAAGACAAGAGATCGAAGTGACATTAGATAAATCATTAGTACAGCAAATATTAGGCTAATATAAGGTTTGGGAAAGTGAGATTTCTTTAGAAATCTTCAAACTTGTTTAAAATGTATGTGAGATCACACACTCACCTGTTCCAACCTTGCTCCCTGAACAAGTCACTAAAAGAGCACAAATACAAAAACTCAGTGTGTTGTCATCTGCCTGAATAGTTTAATGTTTATTCAGCATTATTATCTAATGCTTTGTTTTATTCCAAGTTAAAGTTTATTTATTATGAAAACACATGTTTGCGTATTAAATCTTTACACTGATGGCATAAAAGAGGATCAAGAAAGGGTTGTACGGTGATACCTGAGAAGAGTCTTTGAGGGCAGAACAGCACTTTGCTGCCATCTGGTGTGAGCGGTGCCACCGTCACATGATAGACGTCTCCACACTGGATGTTGCCGATGTCACAGCTGTTCTCCCCGGGAGCAGCAGCGCAGGTGTAGTTGCTGCTGCCTCCCACCATTTCTGCGATGGAGCTGTGGCTGCTGCTGGTGCTGCGCCAGTAAACTCGCAGGGCGTTACTGGCCAGCCTGTACAGCCTGATACCTGATGGGCAGCAGGCACCTGGAGGAGAGACACAACGCGTTTGTTGAGGTTTCGTTATTTCAAAATTTCCTTTTAGAGTTTATGCATTACTACTAATATCATTTAGGTTTAATGCTACACCATGAAAACAAATTTACACATAAGTTTTCTCATAAGCTATGAGAAATTAAATGAAAAATACTTGGGTTAAGAATGAAAAACATCACATTTGAATAAAAAGGAAAGTGGGACACCAGTGATGGACTGGTGTATCCAGGTTTTATCCTGCCTGTCACATTATAACTGGGGAAACCTATAAATAAAGTAAAAAGGTACGGATGTGATGATTTTCACTGAAAAGAAATGAATGCCACTCCATAAAAGACGTCATTTCTAAAGGTATAAAAAAAAAGTAAAAATTGTCAGAAATTGATTAAAGTCTGATGCAACATATGTTAAAATCTAACACACTATATAGAGAGTGCATTAGATCTTTACAGAGCAAGAAATGATTATAATACAAGATGTACTGAAATAAACCTTAAAATAGTTATCTCATATATTTTCTTCCCATTTTAACAAAAAAGGTTTTTCATAAACCGCTTATCTAAAGAATGTATTATGAAGGCAAAATAACGAAAAAGAAGTGCTAAAAAAATTTTTTTTTGTTTTAATTGTGCTAAAAACCTTCAATTTATTTTCACTGTAACAAAACTTAAAAGCACAAGAATGAGTTTTTTTTTTTTAAATATCAATTATTTTATATTAAATTTAATTTCTATTGAAAAAAGATAGCAGTCTTTTTTTTTTTATTAAGTGGATTTACAACCTGAGTTTAGTTTAAGGAGGCAAATGGAGATTGCAGGGTTAAATAACTTTCTCAGAGTGGTTTATACAGAAAAAACATTATTTCAATTCAGTCATAACTTATAGAAGTTATTGAAACTGTGTTCTCTATAGTATTTAAAGTAGAAGCTATAATTTGTTCATTTATTAGTGACTTCTCTTCGAGGCACTGACAGGTTTATCTTCCACAGGTGGTGTTACGCTAAGGACTTATTCAAGGAGTCAATATCGGAAATATTGTTTTCTCTAATGATCATTAGTCTGTGCTCATTTAATCTTGTCTATAACTTTGATTTGGTTCATTTTTTTCTGATGAAAGACGAATTTACATGATTCAGAAAAGCACCAGAGCAATGACGGTCAGATTTATAGTTTTTGATTAAATAATTAAGATATTTTCTTACTACGTTTTAAGAAATACAGAATAGATATTGTTTTGTGTATATTTGCTCAGTTAGGCCCAATTCCTTAGATATTTGTCAGATTCAGACATTAAAAAAAGATTTTTCTAAATATGGCAAAAGTTCTGATGAACTTTTAAAATACACTGCTTAAAGTTTTATTTTTAGTACTTTTTTTAAGTATTATTTCATCTAGTATAAACTGAGGTTTAGTTTACCCATTAGATCTAATTGATATACATTTGTAATAAAAGTTTGAATCAAATTAAATGATTATTTATTGTATTAATGTTTTCTAAAATTGAATGGGTAATATCCAAATGCGATATTATTAAATAAAATATGAAATTTGTCTTGTAATTCAAAGTATACGGTAGTTTACTTCTGATTACTTTTGTTTTTTAAATCTCATCATGGCCTGACTGTCAGACAGAGACATGACTCACTGGATGAGAAGCCCTTATAGGTGCAGTTGGACACGCGCCCGCTCTGGCTGAAGGCCTCCATAGTGACGGTGTAGTTCGTGCCACAGGTGATGCATCCCATCAGGCAGTGGGAGTCCTGAGTGTGGCAGCGGGCATGACCACGCGATGATGTCAGAGAGGTGATGAAGGAGTGTGCCCCTTTCGAGTGAGACCACGAGACGTTGGTCATCGCCTGAGTGACCTGATCTACCGCTAGATTCACTGGGCAGCAGGGCTCTGGAAGAGATGATGATACATGAGGATGCACGTTTATAGATGTGGAAACATTTCTTTATGTAGAGAGAAATCAAACTGGGCTGAAATTCTTAGCAAGTGACTGCTGTAAGTAGAAAGTTGGAGAATTTAAAATGGCGAAAAAAAGAAAAAGAGCATTGAAGCCTTTTTCTTAGTATGTGTCACCCATGTCCCACTAATAAATAATGTGATTTAATCTCACTTCTTACCTGTTTCCAGTGAGGCAGAGTAGCTGGGTAAACTCTGGCCAGCAGTGCTTGTTGCTATTACGCTGAATTCATAAGTTGAGCCACAGCTCACAGTGATATCACAGCTGTTTCCGCTGGTGCTGCAGGTCTGTCTGCTGCCTTCTCCGTCTGCACTCACGGTGTAAGTAGCAGCCCTGTTGTTCACGGTCCAGCTCACACTGACGGAGGACGAGTTGTTCGGATTCAGCTGCAGATTTGTTGGCATGCAGGGAGCTGATGTAAATAAAGGAAAGAGGAAAGATATTTAGGGGTAGCTATGTTAAACAGTTTTAGCCCCTCCTTTTTATTTTTGGATATTATAGCATTGTCTTACAACTGGTGGGATTTCATTATCTTTCTAATTAATTTAAGAACTGCATGTCAGTGTTTTTGTACTGAACTGCTTGTTTGAACTTACTATACAGACAGATGATTTGTATTGTGCTTAATATTCTGTCTGAGAAATGTTGTTAGATGAAGATCAATTCCATAAAGACAGACGTATGAATTAAGTGGAAAACACATCAGGATATCCACTGGATGCATACGAGTGAAAGTTCTCTACCTGTGTCTTTGGTGTGAGCTTTGCAAGCACGGTTGCATCCGCTAATGTCGTTGCAGGGTGTCACCACCACAGTGTAGGCACTGTCGCAGCTGAGATCAGAGAGGGCGCACACTGGCGCCGTGTCATTACAGAGAACAACCTCTGAACCGTCTACAGCCCGAGTCTCATACAGCTCTGCCCCCCGTGAGGCCGTCCACATGATCTCCAGAGTGTCAGTGCTCACCGCCGACACCGACACTTCCTCTGGACAACAGGGTACTGAAACACACACAGTTTAAAACACATGCATTTATATGACTGTGAAGGTCTAATTCAGACACCACATGTGCTGTTGCTTACCGGTGGTATAGTTGAGAACTTCTCCTGGAGGACTCCCACCGGCCAAGTTGAATGCCAACACAGACATCAGATATGTGTAGCCACAATTGCAGTGGAAGGTGCAGTTGTTATTGGTGGTGTTGCAGGCCTCCTCGTTGCCATCGCCCTTCTTGATGAAGGCCACGTAGCTGTCGGCATAAGTCACTGTGTCCCACGTCAGGGTGCAGTTTCCTTCTGATGACTCCACAAGTGCCAGAGACTCCGGTGGACAGGGGACTGACGGCACAACACAATCCAGCTCAGTCATAAACATTTGGCATTTATCTCTAATATATCTAACAAAGATAGTATCTATCTATCAGAACCTACAGCTCAACACATTCCTATCTCTGCTACTTACAGGTGATGAAGACCACTGGGGTGGAGGGGTGGCTAGGCCCAGCATCATTTGAGGCGGTGACCTGGATGGTGTGTACTTCTCCACAGCCCACTGCAGACAGGATGCAGGAGCCAGAGGTGGTGTTACAGGTAACGTTCTGGTCACTCCTCACATGATACTCAATGGGTCCATGAACCTCCTGGTCCAGTTGCCAGGATACGGAGAGTCCAGCCACATCGTTATTCATCTCCACAGACACGTTGACAGAATATGGTGCCGGAGGTCCTGGTCAAAGACAAAAAATACTGTGAAGATAAACCCAACAAAGGACAGAAATGGAGCAAACTTAGGTACCATATTCAGTTTTGACATACTACTAAGATGTTTATTTATTCATTTTTTGCCTTTAATGGAACATCTTACTTATCCTTCCACTTATTTCTCAGAGGCGTCGGTTCTTAGGGATGTTTTTAGGCTCTTGAGCTGAATAATTAAGATGTGACTGGAAATGTTTTTGCTAATGCTGAAATATAAAAAATCCCATACATAGAGGGTTTAAGTTAAACTTGGAACTATTGAGTATTTTTCCATTGCTGTATTACTGCATTAGAACACAAACAGTGCTCATTAAGGCATATTCACTATTTCATATTATAGAATAGAATTCATATATGATTGTACTGTGTGGCTTTTTGAGTCAGCTCACACTGTATTACTGGCAAAGGCTTGGTGGATCTTTTGTTTATGGGTTGATCTAAAAGTCTCTTCACTAAATGCAACTGTTCTTTTTGTTGGTATACTTTTGTTAAAGTTTTGTCTCAACCTTGATGCACTGGTGTTTTTGTCATTAATTTGCCCTCAAAACGGGCAAAATGCAGAATAAACATAACTTTATGGACTCATTTATGTTAATGTAAATTATCTTTAAATGTGATTTCAGGGCTCCTTGTGTTTAACATCATGTTATTGTAAACACATTGATTAAAACCACAGACACAGAAGCGTTTCACTCTTCCCTTACGTGTTGTCTGGTTGACGTAAACACTGCCCTCTCCCGATCGGCCTTCTGGGTCCCAAGCAAAAGCCTTGATGACGTAGACGGACCCAGCATCCAGGCCAGGGATGGTCAGACTGGTGTCGGTCGTGTTGTGCTTCATTTGGTTGTTGAAGCCAAACTTGAATATGGACACAGTGTATTGGACGGCGTGAGCAACAGAGGCCCAGGACACAATGATGCTGTCGTTGCTGGGAGAGGAGGTGGAGAACTCAGGAGGAGGCAGAACTGTGAAGGACATTTGACAAGTTTTAACGTGCGAGATCATTTTTGAGAATGACGGCAATAGTTCAGGAATGTGGTTTTTCATCATGTCTTTTTCATCATCCATATCATAAATCACAAAAAAATATTTAAGATTTGAAGCTAAGTTTTCTGGGGCTATAAATCTTGAGTGACTTTGGTCTGACTCAGATCTTAGTCACAGCACCGGGGGCCACATATGACACAACATTAGAAATATGAAACTCCTATTCAAAATCTAAAATGTATAATATGAAGCAGTAAGAATAAAAATGTGAAACTGATTTGTATGTGGTTTTCTTTTGGACTCTTTAGGATCAAATGGTCCCCTGGGGTGGGAGTGGAGATGAGCTACTAAAGATGAGGTCACCTCTTTGTGTTTGCTATACAGGGGGTCAGGTATAGTTACCACTGATTCAAGAGAGGTCCCCTCAGGGGTGCTGATGCATGTCTTGGGTAATACAAACCTAGAAATTAACTGATGATGTGTGTATACAAAACTGTATATAGAGGCTCTGCTATGGCACATTATGGCAGATCAAGTGACTTCTGCAGGGCATATGGGACTGATGAGAAGAGTATTAAGTGTATCTTAATAGATATGACTTTTTTCTTCAAACAGACCAGCCCTTGGGAGTTTTTCCTTCTTTTTTTTCCTCCAAACTATTTTGTTTCCAAGCATTGGAAGAGGAATCCCGTGAAACTTCTTCACAAGGATAGATACTGTAAGATGGTGACAAACAACAGTACCTGTCTTTGCAGTCACAGCGGTTGATGGCTGGCTGCGGCCCACGTTGTTAACAGCCATGATGCTGAGGGAGTACTCGGTGTATGGGCTGAGAGACTCAATCTTAGCTGGGGAGGAGGACACTGTGTCTTCTCTGAAGAAGCCATCAGTGTTCATAATTCGAATGATGTAATGAGTTGCTCCAGATTTCATGTTGAACTTTGCCATCAAGGTCCTGCTATCCTTTGGCTTAACGCTTGTGATGGGATCCATCATATCAGGGGCTAAAATAAACGTAACAGTTTGAATCAGAGATGACATCAAAGACACATGTGAAATAAGAATTTAAAAAGAAAAACTACGACAACATACAATTTGCCTCAGGAAAAAAAGAAAGTATTCTTTATTTTATTTAATTTTCATTTAATTGCAAAATTATTCTAGCAGTTTTTGTATAGAGTGTTTCAATCTCCCCTGATATTCACATCCATATCCACATATGTTATAGGGTTACATACCCCCCCCCACCCATAGGGATATATAGATGTAACTACATATCCCTATATTAATATGTAGTTATATAGGCATACATATTATAACGTCCACATTTCCTGTGAATTGTCTTGGAACATTTTGGAAAATAACTACAAGAATGTATGAAATGAATAAATTTTTAATCATAATTAAAGTTTAAAGTCCTGAGCAAGCGACTTTGTCATGCTCCTCTACTCAGTCCTCCACAGGAACTTCCTACCTCAGCCTCTAATACTTAACATTTAGATTTTCTTTCATTCAAATATTAAGAATATCATTCCATATTTGAATCTACTTTTAAAATCAGTTTTTTAAACAAATCCCAACATAAACTGTATTGAACAAACTTTTTAAGTATAATAAGTTAAGGTCCAGGATATTGAACCAGAATTAAGGCAGAATAAAAACAAATATAAGGTCATAAAGTATCTAAATAGAACTGGTATGGACAGAAGAGTACCTCACCTGTTGATGTTTCAAGAGTTACAGAGCTCAGTGTAGTTTGGGAAGCATCCAGAGCTTCAACTGTGAAAATATAAGGCACATCCTGGGACAGGGAGCTAATGGAGCCCATCACTGTGTTCGGACCGAATGTGGTAAAAGCAATGGGGTTCCCTGGTGAGCTTTGGAGAGCTGTGGTGATCTTGTAAGAAGCCGCTCCGGGGTACCTGGTCCATCTGAGAATCACAGTCTTGGATGTTGCAGAGAAGAGGGATACTTCGATACCTGATGAGAGTGATGCAAGATATGCAGATCATTATATCCAATGTTTATAATATCCGACTCTTTTACAAGCCGATGTGCTTTGTAATCAAAGATTTATCATTCTTTATTCTCTTTATAATAAAACATCCAGAGAGTGATGTATGATAGAAGAGGACATACAGTACCTGACTGGGCTGCAGCCTGCAAATTTACAGAATAGAATGTTATTATTTCCAAATAATTGTTTAAAGTCAAAGTTTTATTTTATATGTACTCTAAGGTGATGATCCTATGTAAACTACTTTAAGGTTGTTTTCATGGATTATATATAGATATATATTTAAAAGTTCTGTAATTAAAATCATTACTGTACCTGTGAGCATATGCTGAGTAAGACAAAAATCACCAACCACTTCATGGCACCCATTCTTCACAATCGTTTCTGGGAGCTCTCCTCTAGCTTCACACTTTCAATACCTTCTGGTTGACTTCAAAACAGTTCTCTTTAATGGTTTCGCCTATTCCTAAACATACATAGTGTCTGTGCAAGGTCTAATACCAGCACGTAGCTCCTCCTACTGAGTGGGAAATATCCAATCACTTGAAACTTGGGACAGGTATGTGTTGAATAGAGCAAACGCCTTTGTAGCTATAGGCATGATATTCTATATTCAAGGATGTAGCAACCAAATGTGGCATGCACAAAGGTCTGGAAAATGAGCTGGACTTTCCCTCACTAGAGGGGGTTTGGATCCATTTTGCAGAGCTACTCAAATGTATACTGTAAACAAAATAATTGAGGAAAAAACCAAAAGGCTGTGGTTTGTAAAAAAGAAAAAAGTTTTGACATAATCAGATTGAAACTAATACTGAATTGCATGAGTCACACTTCTCACTAAGAATGTGAGAAAATGTATTTATTCTATGTAATAAAAAAAGTACATTTAGTCTTTTAAAGTCAAACATCTAATTTTCTTTACACTTTCATATAGTAGCATACATTATATTTTTATGTTTGTGAATTTAAAAGTAAACCTGTTAATTCATCTTTTACTTACCATTTGCGACTTGCTTTTATCCTCTATATAAACTTTGTAATTTTCATTATTTCTTTCTTTGTTAGAGTTTTTCATGTTTGCCCATCTTCCAACAATTTTGGATTTTAAAAAAAACCAAAACATTTCTATTTCTGTAGTATGAAAAAAACTACAGTTGCGCCTCGTCGCACACTTGTTGACGCCGATGACGTCAGAGTCCGTGGACACGGGACCGACAGGAAGAAGAGGCGCAGTGGAAAAAAAGAAAAGCAAAAAAAAGAAGCAAAACAAGATGGCATCGGGCTCAGAACACGGACTGAAAGGAATAGTTTGGAAAAGTAAGTCTGTTACCCCCTTATAGCATTTCGTGGATATGTAAGGCAGTGTAGGACTTGGTTATTTTCTCCCAGGGCTAGGAACTATGTGTTGCTAGTTATAAATTCGTATTGAGTGACTTTGCATCTGAGGAATTACAGTAAAGGTTTCATTTTACTATTCTCTGCAACGGAAGTTCCCAAACGTTGTAACAAGCGAATAATCGATAGAGTAATCAACAAATGACTCAACTTAAAACTTGTTTATCATGCTTCTTCAGACTTCTGTAGCATGCACTTTGTGTGAGTGGTCTGCGTGAGGTCACTTTGAGCCCCACCTCAGTTCTACATGCCAACACTGTCAGAATGACATCACGACCTGACACAAACCTTTACAAACATGCTCATAATGACGACTGGATCCTCTTATTTCTAGTTGTTTGTTGAGTAAAGTGACATGGCGTTAAACTGACCACAACTGTCTCTGATATGTTTTTTTCTGGAATATTTTTTCTGAAGATATAAATATCTGCATTCAGATAATGGAAGTGATAGATGTAGATGAATGAAATTTCTCTACATCTACATCTGACAGGGTTGGAGCATCAGCAGTCTAAATCCTTCCGTTTTTGCATAACAAAGGAAATCATTACATTGAGCACTTGGTTAAAGAAACACTCCTCAGAATTTGCCCTAAATACTAAAATCATATCAGACACACAACAAGCACATTACTCATAAAGCTGTAACCAGAAATCTTATTTAAAAGTGCTCTTTATAATGCATAACATAATATTTTTTATATTACAAGTTTTCTGAAATGCTTTAATATGCAAATTAGGAGTTTGTACTGTTTTGTTTTGCTTTACTAAAACAGACATTTGAACATTGAATAAAACCTGGTTTGCAAATTAAAGTCAAAGAGTTTTACAGGAATGACTGAGTATCCCTTTTTCATTACTTCAGTCACAGCCAACAACCAGATTAAAGTGTTAGTTTTACTTTCCCTTTTTCTAAATATCCAGAAGCATGGCATATGAAAGTGCAAGTAAGGGGAGAGATCTGTCTCCTTTTAAATAATTAGACAGTGTCATGCAAATTCTTCATAAAACAATTGGGGAGAAATAAATTCATAAAGCTCCAGGTGTCACTGTCTTATGTGTCATTTATAATGCTGCAGCAGGAAAAGCGGGTTCAACAGAGAACGAGAGTCTGCAGAAGTTATTTTACCACTCGTTTTTCCTCCAGGATCGGTTTTACTCTACTCAAGATCTGGGCCTGCACCCCTGTCAGCCCCTGCAAGTGCCCAACGCGTGGACAGTGCTTGCATGAAAACAGTTCGAAGTAGCCTAAACTAACTCTCACCTCATTAAGACCACAGCTGGGTTCAGGCTATAACCTACAACTGGGCTACTCAATGCGGTCCTACGAGGGCTGCTGTCCTGCAGGTTTTCATTGTATCCCTGCTCCAACACACGTGTCATTGTGCAGAACTTCATAGGCTGTTGGGTCCATTTAATTTAAGTCAGGTGTGTTGAAGCGATGATATATTGAAAACTTGCAGGACCGTGGCCCTTGTAGGACCAAATTGAGTCGCCCTGGCCGACACTAATCTTCGCCTGGAGTCAGTTTGGGTTCTGCAGAGTCTTCATAAACATAAAATATGTGTTTTATCTGTCTGGCATTGGTCTTAGATGAAAGTTAACTTTACTTTATTAATCTGAATCATTGAAATATGAAGATAAATGTATATGAAAGTCAGAATATACATTTCCCTAAGGACATGCAGTCCTTTAAGTTCTCTTTGTTTTCATGTTCTGTGTTTCCTACAGGACTAAAAGAAACAATTATCACAGACTGCAGAAAATCGGAAGTATGGAAGGTAGGACAGAACTACACGATTGTAATTGCATGGAAAGATGACCTTCATATTACAGATTAAATGTTTATGTGTTTGTTTTTTACTGGTGGACTGTAACTGAAAATATTCACATTTTAAGGCTCAATTTACTTTCACAGATATTGATTCTGGATCCCTTCACCACCAAGCTCCTCTCGTCATGCTGCAAAATGTCCGATTTGATGGCAGAGAAAATAACAAGTAAGTTAAGGGTTTTCCGTTGCTGCAAAACCAGTATTTATAACATATGTCATCAGTTGGGAATAATTATAGTCTGTATGTGGATTCTGGTGCCGCAGCTACTGTTAAAATAAATGTTTTGCTTCTTTAGTTGTAGAGGACCTGTACAAAATCAGAGAGCCTGTTCCTGAAATGAAGGCAATCTATTTCATGACGCCAACGTCCAAGGTTTGCCATCATATCCCTGCACTGACCATATTGCATATTAATTCAAGTTTTTCTGCCACACCCTTATTTAAATGTAATTTGTTTTCACAGTGCGTGGATGCCTTCATTGCTGACTTCAAGACCAAACCCAAATACAAATCAGCATACGTTTATTTTACTGACTGTAAGTAACTTATACTCGCTGCTTAAATCAACATTATCGTAATAGAAACTAAAATCTTTTTCTGTTCCACAGACTGCCCTGATGACCTGTTCAACAGCATGAAGCTGTACTGTGCCAAGTACATACGCGTCTGCAAAGAAATCAACATCTCCTTCATGCCACAAGAGGCACAAGTGAGTGGTTGCAGCATGCAGAGCGTGCTCTTCTTGTTTTTTCTTGTGATGTTCCATTTCCTCTTTGTTTCCAGGCTCTGTGGTTAATTGTTAACTGAGGGGAAGTTCACTTTGTTTGGTGTTTTCTAGGTCATGTTGCTATTGAAAGAAAGAGATTTTTAGTGCTCTGAGCAAATAGTTCATGGGTGTCGGCTGCTTTAAGTTATGATGCAACTGTGTATTGGCTTGAGATCAGTAGCTGGTTTCTTTCTCTACTTTAACTATACAGAAACATCTTAATGTTTTTTCATATTCCTGTTAACATTCAGGCATTTACTCTTTGGGTTGGGGGGTATCATTAAGGATTAGAAAAAGACTGACTTTATCATATACTTGCATACAAATGATATACTATGTGCTCTAAAGGCGTTCACATTTGATAATCCGGGGGCTTTCCGAAGCATCTACAGTCCTCACAGTCAAGACAAAAAGAAGACACTGGAGACACTCGCAGACCAGCTCGTCACACTCTGTGCCACGCTGGATGAATACCCAGGGGTCAGATACAAGAAGTAAGCCAAATAAGATTTAGTTTCTGACCTTGCAGCACATCTCAGCCCTCAAAATATAAGAGCACCTTTTATGAGAACAACATAGAATATGTTACCTAACAGTGGCAGGAAGTAGGCTTGGGGGGAGGTAAAGACTGAAATAACAAAAAGAAAAAAAAACACAGCATTGAAAATAGGGGGGAGAAGATGTGCCAAGTTTTATTTCTTCTCTGCACAGCTAGCCAATCATTCATCAAGTGGAAGTGGATGTCATGCTCAGTCTCCACAATCTGATGTCGGAGTTAGGGGAGGTGGTAGTTTTCGGGGTAAATTTCTGCTGTTAACTGGCTGATCAAACAACACCTTTTAGTACAAGAGACCTTCTCCCTCAAACCACCTCACTTTGCTCTTGTTTAGCTAAAAAGGCAGCGGATTACAGTTGAATATAAAGCCATGGAAATACTCTGTGTAGTATAAAACAAACATTTTGAATGCATACAATAATTAATAAAAGATTTCATTAATATGCTTTAAAGGTGTCAAACGCCATTGACTGAATTTGTCACAAAATATTTTTGGCATTTAAAACTCTTGCTAATAATTATATCGTAAATAGAGACGGCAACATGGACAACGCCAAAACTCTTGCCGAGTTGGTGGACAACAAGCTGGCTAGACACTACGAATTGGATGACGGCGGTAAGAAGAAGGTGAGACACCAGCTGAACAAAGACTGTTGATAGAATAATCAAAGTCTTAGCCATGGGAGTAAATGAGAACCTTAAAGTTCAGTGTTATTTTTCACGTCTGCCTTACAAAAGCTATGAATTTAAAAAAAAAAAATTTATGCAAATTTTACCCAAAGCCCGTTGGATTGTTCCCTTTTTTAAAAAAAAGAAAAACAAATGTTAGAAGTTTGGCTCACAGGAAAGCTCATAAATGCCTCCTTTCTGCAGGGAAAGACCCAGGCCCAGCTGCTGGTTGTGGAAAGAGGTTTTGACCCCGTCAGCCCAATCCTGCATGAGCTCACCTACCAAGCCATGGCCTATGACCTTATTGATATCCAGGATGACACCTACAAGTAAACCTTTTACTGCATTTCCTGTACTTAGTATTACACACACATACTGTTCTGCCCCACGTTTTCATGCTGACAGTTAAAACCACTTCTCTGGGTTATCTTGTGGCCAGGTACAAGTCTAAAGACGGCTCAGAGAAGCAGGCCCGGCTGAACGAGGAGGACATGCTCTGGGTGAAGCTAAGACATAAACACATCGCTGAGGTTTCAGAGTACGTGTGCAACATTCGGGTTACGGCAGTCTTCAGTTGTCTCGTCACTCACTGATGTTTGTGTTTGCCTAAAACAGACTAATCCCCAAGATGGTGAAGGAAATATCTGCTAAAAAGAAACAGCCAGATGGGAAGGTAGGGTGTTCGTGTTTCTGCTGATGCGACTTCCTGATCACTTTAAATGTCTACTGTGTACTTGAAATGTATGTTTTACGTTAAACATTGTGTTTTCCTCAGATCTCTATTAGCAATTTAGCACAAATGATGAAGAAGATGCCTTCAATCCGTAAACAGCTGAGTCAGGTATGAAGCACCGATAAAACGACTGAAACACCTGATTTATTCTTAAAGTTAGCTGTTTTAATTGAGGTTCTTCCAGTAATTGGTCTTTACATTGGTTTTAGGCCAAATGAAGCACTACTAATATTTTTTTTCTGCAGTTATTATAGAAAATTATAGATATAAGTGGTCATTATTTTGTGGTTGGGTGTGGTGCCTCCACAGCTTGGCATTGTGGAAATGAGTTTGTCATGATTTTAGCAGCAAAACAGACTGAAAAGAAATAACCTCTGATGGATAGAGTTTTATTTTAAAAGAAAACATCTGTTGTTAAAGAAAGTCATAATAAAACACTATTAAAATACAGTAAATATGTTTCAGCTGCTTTTTCTCCATGCCTTATTTTTTAGAAAACTACTCATCTACAGTTGGCTGAAGACTGCATGAATCAGTTCACAAACAACGTGGAAAAACTCTGCAAGGCTGAACAGGTCTGATTCTTATGTTTTTTTTAACACTGCTTATACAAATCCATGGCTGGGCGGTAGCTGAATGGCCCACACCTACTGTATGTAGCGTCTAACAGTCATTAACCTGTTTCTCATTCACACTTCTCATATATATGCTCCTTAAATAAAGTACACAGTCTCAACAATTAATTGGAAGATAACGTCTTGATTGATTCAGCAGCCTTGACTCAGCTGGTTCAGCAGGAGAGTAGTTTATAGCCCCCCCGTCACTGCTTATATTACATATCCACACATAGACTCCCCGATTGTCTGACTGGACGTACATTGTGGCCCACCTAGAAACCGTGTCTTATAATACAAAATTAGTTCTGTGAAATGGGACTTAAAAACATTTGAGGCAAGATAATCCATGCTTTGGATCTTCATCTTAGATCTACAGTGGTCAGGTTTTCTTGGGAGTTTCCAGATGTGGTTAATTGTGCTAAATGCGCTGTATTTACACAAAGTAACCTATTCCTCAATTTAATACTTATTATAAGGGAACCATTGTGACCTGTCTCTCAAAATGCAACATTGCGCCAGCAGAATTAATGGTATGAATACTTTCCAAGTGAACGGTAAGTGTGGAAAAGACAGAACTTGTAAAAGTTTACCAAGACTCCTCATGATGAGTACTTTTCTGTAGCAGAATCTAACCTAAGAGTCAGGATAAATGTGTTTGCTGTCATAGTAATTTCCCAGATGTAAGATATGCTGTATATTTTCTGCGTAGGACCTCGCAGTAGGTTCAGATGTGGATGGGGTTAAGGTGAAAGACCCAATGAGGACTCTGCTGCCTGTGCTGCTCCACCCATACAGCACCCATGACAAAATCAGAGCTGTGCTGCTCTACATCTTCAGCCTCAGCGGTAAAAAACCCCACATTTCATTATTTCATATACTAACATAAGTTTTTATTTGTTTGTTTAAACCATGAAATTAATTTAAAGCCTAAAATGTTATTATTTATTATAAATCATGACTTGAGGTCACTTAGTTTTCTATGTCTGGTGTGTGTAAACGCAGGAACAACAGATGAAAACCTGAATAAACTTATCCAACATGTCCACATTGAGAATGATCGCGAGTTTATCCTGAACTGGAAAGAGCTGGGCGTCCCGATCATCACATCGGTTTGTAAAGAAAATGGTCGAATTCACGTTTATTTATTTTAACCACAATTTTCACCACATATTGTCGTACGTTTGTCTCCAGCCTAGTTTCTTCTCTCGAAAACCATCCCGACGGGATCGTTCCCAGGAAGAGACGTACAACCTCTCAAGATGGACTCCAGTCATAAAGGATGTCATGGAGGTCAGTAACTTAGCTCTAACTTTGCTCTATTCACTTTACATAGAGTTCATTCTTACAAAGTCTCAGTTTAACTGACTTGAAGATGTAGGTCAGTGAGCTAGCCCGGCCCCTCGCTCAATAGTATTCGTGAGAAAAGTCTTCAACAGAACTGTGACAACAGAACAAAAGGAGGTTATCAGATCAAGGTCATCTGATATGCACAGTGACATATGTTTGTGTTGTTCTGCACTGTTTGTACATCTTTACATCTGTAGTGCACAACAAGGCACCACTTTTATAAAGACCTCTGTTTCAATGTCCACTGTTATCTGCAGCCTTTTTACAGTGTCAAAAGAGAGATGCATGTTAAAAAGGTTTTCTCATTTTCCTTTTCACTCTGTCTCATGGTTACGATTTCTAGTGACTGTTTATATTAAGTCTGGTAAGTGATAGAAGCTGGGAAGTATAAAATATGGGGGAGGGAATCAGCTCTTGAGATATTTGATTCCACTTCTCAGAACAAGATGGGGAACTGAGTGGAAGAAGAGTTACTCTAATTTTATGTTGAATCTTAATATTATAATTCCTCGTGTTGATTATTTAACAGTGAAACTCTTAGACATCAAACTTTAGATGTTATAAGAAGCATAATCAGAAATCTCTCCTGTTTTAAAATGAAAATAGGATGGATTAGTAAGATCTTATCTGTAGCATAACTGTATGTGTGTTCTCCTCATGTTCACCTCTGCACCTGATATCCTGTAAAATGTGGTGCATACATTTCCTGTCACAGCAGAAACGGATTAGTTCCTGATATGTGGCAGCATGAAACCCAGATGAAATAAGTTGAAACCAAACTGCTTTCTGTGTCTGTTTGTGACACTAAAGTGATGATCCAGTCTAAATCTTTCAAGTCTCTGAGCCAATGAAAAGCTTCACAGCTGATTCTTTCCTTATTCCCTGCCTCGGTTTTGAATGCATATTGTAATTAGCAGCCGTTAATACATGTGCAGTGGTAATGTACCGTTGCCAGTGTAATAATCACATTTAGGCCATGTTTACACGACAACACTGTGAGAGCACGGCGCAACGTTTGTGTTGCCATCTGGCCTCTCTTGCACATGACAACACGATGTTGGGGGGGGGGTGACGACTCTGCAACGTTTTGATGACGGGCTCCAGGGTGGAATTTGATCGCGACGCAGGGTGGCGCGGAGCCGTGTAAACCCAAAGTGGAAGTGAAATGATTTTAGCTTGAGTTAAGATGGATGGATTTTATTGGTTTGTTTCAAAGACTACATTGTTTTTGTATTTCACTCAAGTGAAAGCTCCGCTTTCTTCCAAATGTAACTTAACTAGTCAGAAATCTGAAGTTTTCCATGTCGTTCAGACCTAGTTTCTGAACAGTTTTGGTGCTGTTGCTCTCATATGATGCTAAATGATAACTGAACTATTAAATATAAAGAGCTTCTAGATCCACATGCATGTAATTAGAATACTTTCCATATTCATAAACAGAAGTCTGTATGAATCTGTGTCATGGGATTACCTGTTAGATATTTCCTCTTTGGGGTTTAAATGATGTGTTCCTATTCCCTTCTTCAGGATGCCGTGGAGAACAAACTGGACATCAGAGAATGGCCGCACCAGTCTGAGTGTCCTGCTGCCTGGAACGGCTCTGGGGCTGTCAGGTGGGTTTTTCTAAATGACGACACGAGACATGAGTCTGCAGTTTCTGCAAGAGATGCTTAAGACAGGATTTATTGTTTGTTCATTCATCCAAATTAACCAAGATTAAAAGCTTGTAAGGCTGACCATAACTTGTCAGTTTCAGCTGTTAGCTGTTGTTTTCTTGCCAGGATGCTGATTTTTTTCAATGAGACCACTCGTTTCCATAAATTTCTGTTAAATTTCATCTTAATTTTCCGATGCCCTCCCTTCTGCACAGTGCCCGACAGAAGCACAAAACCAGCTCCCAGGATGAGCGCCGTTCTGGCTCACGTCTTATCATCTTTGTTATTGGAGGGATGAGTTACTCTGAGATGCGAAGTGCTTATGAAGTCACACAGGCGGTGAAATCCTGCGAAGTCATCATAGGTGAGCAGTAATACAGTGGTACACAAAGATAATGCTTTATTTCTCCATACACTGAGTTTTTATCATTCAGTAAATTTACATATTGCTTAGATTATGTTGGTAAATTTGCCTTTTGGCCTCTTTACATTGCATTGTATTGTCTGTTTTTTTTCCTGCCTTTTTTACACCCCCTGCTGGAGTCAGTCAGAATTTTAACAAGTTATTTATTTATTTTTTACCTCAAGTTTTTAACCCAATGGCTCTTTATCATTTGTATCCAGGGTCGTCCCACATTCTGACCCCCACCGGTCTTCTGAACGACATCAAAGCCTTGAGCAAAGGCCCGATGGAAACCTTTACAGTAGAGGAAAGGAGCAATGCCTGAAAAATGTGGCCCCCGATATAACATCTCCCCAAACTCCCACATTACATCTCATATCACTCAGCACAGTGCACTCAACTCAACTTCCTCAATGGAATACTGAAGGGAATTTACCTTATGATCCTCTTTATACCTTTTCATGCCTGGTGGACATTTATAGTATTAGGTATGCAAAAAACTTTCTTTTTCTTTAAGCACTGAGAATGTGGCCTGCTTATGACATGTATAGCGTTGTAATGAGATTTAATCAAATTGAAAGTCAGTTGTCTTTGTACTAAGAGCATTATGTAAAAGAACTTGCCTGATGTGTTTGTCTTTATCCTTAATGTTTGATGTTGGTAATATTACAAGTTGTATGGCCTCTAGGAAACATTCAGAGACAGAAAGTTAGTGAAAAAGAAATCATAAAGGTTGCTGTATATACTGTTTGTATGCACTGAGTCTCTGTTATGCTTTTCTGACTTTACTTTTCACTACTGTTTATACACACTTAATGTAATTTGAAGAGTGTTTTTAACAAAGTATTTACATTTTTGAATTGAACAACTGACTAATAAACGAATGAAGTGGTTCAAATCTTTATAGTAATGCTGCTATTTGTGGACTGCTATATAGCTATTAGCAATGCAAACAGTAATTTTACATTTGGGAAAAATAAATACAAGGAAATCCAAATACTCGCATGAGCAAGGTACAATAAAGAATACATTGGTAAAGGTTTTTTTTTTTTTAAGGGGTAATTGTTAAAATGGTAAGGGAAAAAAAAAAATCTGAGTCCAACCTTTTAGTGATACAATGACACTTAAGTTTTTAAAAAAAAAACCCTCAATTGATTCTTTCCATAAACAGAAAGCCATATGCTTCATGGACACATACACAATCGCATCCTAAATCTAGTGAACACATTTCTCATGTAGCTGCTAAACAGACAATAGGTGAACTTTAAGGCAGGAAATAATGAAGCTTCTGTGTTACAGATCATATCTGGCCTACTTTTCTTATGTTGTGCTTCAGTTACATGCCATTTAGATGCATAACATGTTCAAGACTGGACAATACTGAAAAGAATACACAGTTCCTGTGTATTCAAAAGGCAAAATGCAAGAGGTGTTGAATCTTTAATAGGACAGGAAGGTTTATGCTTTAAGGTAATAAAGCCAGCACCACATAGCTTGGACATGACTTATGGAAATGAAGAGAGAGAGATGTTACTATATATTATTATATAGTTATCTTTATGAAGGTGAAGAATTACACTTAATATTGTAAAACATATTGTTAATTTGCTTAGTATGATTGATAAAAGACTTGACTCATTGTCAAGTCAGTACTTAGCCGAGGTGTGTTGAAAACTGTTTTAAAGTTTATTGTTGTGAATAAAGTTAAGAAATTGAGAATTTAATGGTAGTTAATCGTAGGTTTACTCTGAAGCTAAAGGAAAGAGTTCAAATCATTTTAAAATTTGTGTCACTTTCTTGGCCAAGACTCCAGGGGAGAAGAGCTCTTTAACCTTTCCCAGTTATATAAAGGATAAATAAAATGAAAATTATGACCCGATTAGCTGATTATTAGATCCAATTAAGTTTAGAAAAATAAATGAACAGCGTGACTCATACAGTGAATATATATATATATATATACAGTGAATATATATATATATATTCATACAGTGAATATATA
>JBBBVU010000015.1:5515367-5527780 GCA_037177055.1 Atherinosoma microstoma | reverse complement strand
AATAAATAACCTTAAACAACACTAGACTGGTTTCCACTATATTGCCAAACTGGTTCATAAGAGCTTTAACTTAAATCCCCCAAATGGCTTTAACAAGGCTAGCCAGAGCTCAGCCTTTAGCCCGAGTTTTATAAAAGGACTGATCAGAAGTCAGCTGACGTTCTGTCAGATGAAGTTTATTGTGCTTTCCTTTTTCCCCAAGTCAGCAAGTAGTGCATTGAATTTTATTACCTCTGGTATGTTATAAAGATGCTGAATTTGCTCCTCTGTGCCATGCGTGACACTGTGGTCAAAAGATGGCCCGCCTGCAAGGTCTGTGCAAAATAGCTGTAGTTATGATTCATACACAAGAATTAAAAAAATTAGCATCAATTTGAACATTTCCCTCTTTGGAGGAGATGACCTAGTATTTCCTTGTTTTTACTTCTACCACCAGTCATCTCTGTATGTTTCCTTCTCTCTAGATGCTTGAATTTTTTCTGCATACCTCTTTCTTCTTCCTTGTGTATTTTTTTCTTTTACTGCATTCTGTTTTCATGCACTTGCACCCTGAGTCAGAATGAATCCTGCTCAAAGTTTTGGTGAAGAGTAAACCAGAAAAGAAAATATTATTGATTAAAAAAGAAAGAAAAAAAGATCCTATCCAGTACCATAAAATAACAAACGTTTCCCTTTTTTTTTCTGAGCTGTGTTAAAAATAGTTTCTTGATGTTGCACCCTGACTCAGTCCTGATATTCAGACTGAATTTCAGTTTTAATACACAGTTCAAATCCAATTATAGCTTCCTGTGTTCGAGCAGATGGGACAGGCAGAGCTGGCCTGCTAGTCGGAAGCAAGTTGGGGTTCAGCGTCTTGCCGAAGGACACTTTGATATACAGACAGGAGGGGCTGGAGATCAAACTGTCAACCATGAACTTAGCAGATAACCTGATATACCGTTTGAGCTACAGCCATAGATTAATATATGCTCCTGTCAAGATTTAATGTGTAATCAGTATATCAACTGAATTGCAACAAGATCTGGTGGCTGTTTGGGCTAATGGCTCTCACTAAATATGCCCCTCAAACATGAGCAAGTGTTTGCATTCACTGCCCTGTGTGCTTTTACTGTCTATCTAGTCTGCCTTACTCTAGATCTCTCTTTCTCTCCCCTGAAGTGTTTCTTAGCTGTAGCCGAGGTTTTCCATTTCATGGCGGTATCGTAGCTCCGACACTTTGGCTTTGTGCTGCTTGCTCTCCAGGTGCTGCCTGAAGTCTGTCTCCTGCTCAGCGCCACAGTTGCACATGGAGCAGTAAAACTGTCCACTGGGAGTCACACACATGGCCAAATCCCTGGGGATGCGCTGTCTCGGTCTGGGGTTGTAGTATGGCCCTGGGGGGGACGAAAAGAAGAAACGACAAACAAGAGAGAAATCAGCATTAGCTACACATTAAGGGGGTAATTTACACAGTATTTATCATGACGGCAGGAAGGACACTGCCATGCAAGGTAAAAGATAGATAAAGATGTGGAGTGAACGGGTGAAAATATATATTTCTTTATTTAGAAGTGTTTATAAATTATAAAATATATATTATCATGTACATTTCTTTCATTTAGGAAACCAAAGCCATCCTATATTTGACAGAAACAGTGCTTCAGTTCTCTGCCTGATTTATGACTTTTTCCTGAGCGAAAGGTCTCCACAGCTATTAGATGGATTAACCAGGCAAATTGCCATTTCACATTTTTTACAAACCGTGGATACATAATCTCCAAAATGCACAAATGTTATCTTGATCATTGTGCAAAACCACTTTTTTTAGTCTTTGTTTTGCCTTTGACACCTTAGTTTCTGTCTCTTGCTACTCAAATATCCACAAAACAGTTGTAACAACGTTCCCATGACATGACTCTGTCAGCAAAATGCTTGTTTTTTCATTTCAAACATAAACAGTTTAAAATATATCCCCTAAACGCCAGGATGTTAATGTTTAAGTATGACATTATTCTTATGTCACGTGTAAAAAATATACCCAAAGTGCAGCCTCACAGAATCAGCTCGTACCTGTAGGCTCTTGGTATTTTTCCTTAGGTAATTGTTGTTTATTAAAGAGCCCATATTAAGAATATCTAAATACTTACAACTCTATTTTGGGGTCCTTCTTAATAGGATTATAGGCTTGAATGTTCAAAATACACATTACTTATATCGTACAGGACCTCTTGACCTTCTTTAATATGTCAGGAGAGCCTTTATTTTGACCACTGACATCTTGCCGTGAGAGCTGTGGATGTGACTGAGGCTGCATAGCCATTAGGTAGCGGCTTCAAAGTCACATTACCCTGCCTTAAATTGCACTGCTTGATCATTAGGAATTCAAGAAGACATAAAACCAGAAATTAAGACTGAAAACTGGAAAAAAAAATTAACTTATTGAGTTAAAAGGCAGGTCTTTTTTTATCATATAAGCAGTCACCCCCTATTGGTTCTTAGACAGAATGAAGGTGTGAAGCAGTTTCTGCATTGGCTTCATGTTTCAGACCCTGCAGACCAGGTCCATGTTTTACATATTGCACATGTAGAAGAAAACTGTACATTTCTTTGGTTACTAGTCAGGTTTTGTGCAATGTGGTTTATGGTGAGAGGGGAAAACCATGGTAACCAAAAACAACATTTCAGACTGTTTAAGAGCAGTATCCTTTGTAGAGAAGAATAACCCCCAAACTATGCAACACATTGACGGAAAGGGGGAAAGAAAATTAAGAAAATTTAAAGCTGTTGTTGTTGAACACTTCTGAGACCCACAAAAAACTGACCATATCAATCACGACCTGATATACACTGCTGTATGTGATAATGTTTCATAACAGTGCACAGAAAGACAAGCAGAAAAGCATCTGGGATAACATCAAGGTGGACCTCGGAACAAAGAGAATTATTCGTTTGTTTGTTTGTGTGTCTGTGCAAAAGTTGCAGATAACAGAAAAGAGGATTGAGAGAGAGAGAGAGAAAAAAGGCAGCGAGAATGCAACCGCAGGCAAGAGGCCAGCTATTTTTGGGCTTGTCCATCAAAAAAAAGAAACTCATGACATCAGCAGAATTTTGTGGTGAAAAAAGGGAGAGTGTCTGAGAGACGGTGTGTAAGAGAGGAGGGGGGGAATTTGCCTTGCTGTATGATTGATCCTTTTTAATCTTCAGCCGAAGTGTTAATGTTTTTGTCTGTGGAGAGACACAGTCGGAGTCAGACGTGGTAAGAATGAGAGGATTGACGTAAGCCGAAGGGCTGACGTTACCTTACACTGTATCTGTTTTCACACGAGCACAGGTGAAAGCAGACACTGACAGACATACCATGAAAACGTGACAGAATTCCTTTTGAAAAATCAGTTACTGGTTAGTCCAAAATATTACAAATTGGCATAGAAAAATCTAACGACTTGACAAGGATTGAAGTAAAAAAGTCCAAAACGGACTAAACAATGTCTCACACTCTTTCTGCACCCTGTCAGCTACGGCTATAACAAGCTAATGCAGCCATCAAAGGCTGTTGAAAATAGCCACTGATGATGTGCCAAATATAAAAAGTAAACAGTTTTTTTCCCTTCATGACACTCATGAAAATGTCTGAATACAATATTTCCATGCACAATAGGTTTATCAAGTGTTTTTCAGTTTCCTTCACTGACTTACATCAGCAGATAAAAAAGTGCCTTTTTCCTCTCTGTGCCCCAAGGGCGTTCACTAACGCAAAGTCAGCTATGGGAGCGTAGTATGACATTCGGCACAGCAAAACTGACATCCAAGTATGTTGGCCTGCACACAAAGGGATGTTTAAAGGGTGTATCACATATTATGCCAGAAAAAAATCTAATCTGAGTAGCAAACAAAGTGGTGGATAGTGTGTGAAAAGAAGTTAAATGTTGTTTGAAGCAAGATTTGTGTAGATTAAAAGTGTCCTCAGACAGAGGTTTCTTCATTTCCATGCAACATAAATGATACAGGATGATGCATTCTTGCCCAAAGCACAACTGTTGTGTTTATCCAATGTTTATTCATATTGCATGCATATAATTTCCCTTTAGGGAAGAATAAAGTGTGATATAATGTCATCAGGAACACTTTTCTCTGAAAACTTCTTCTGTGATTGCATTTGTGCTCGTGTTCATGATGTTGTCTGCTAGCAAAGTTTCCCCTGATATCACAACAAAAACACAAATCCTGATAGATCGGTTTAATACCTGAAGAAGTTCGTTCTCCTGTTTGAGTTTCATATTGAACGTAGCGTGAATGGAATATAAACTAGGTTTTGTTCTCATTTTAATACATTTGTACCTGGCATGGCAGCGGCCACCTGTGGGCTTCTGCGGTTTTTCACCAGTCGGTATTCGCTGCCATCTTTCCGGTTTCTTCTAATAGCTGCTTCATTGCTGCCTTCCCTGTAACAATCAGAGACAGCATCACTTCAGTTTGGACCCCAAAGTTAATAACAGTGTTTTATGTGATATTCAGCATGTTTAGTGAATGTCTTGTAAAAACTAATAATAATTTTTTTTAAAAAGCACAATGACATTAAATATTTCTTTTGCAGTCTCAAATATATATATATTTTTAAATAAAACATATTGTAGTGATCCTCTTTTTTTTGGGGTTGCATTTAAAGGTAATTAATATGCAGAAAATCTGTCATGAACCTCCAGATTGGCACTCAGTAGATTTGCAAGATTTAGTCTTGCATAAATCTGAATAAGGAGGAAGCCTGCTGCCAATACAGCAAATATTTCTCTGGCCAAACCCACATGTTATTGGAGTTTTGCTGGGCCTCGGCCAGCCGTAGCTTCTTGGCATGGTTCTTGCCCTGGTAGTGAGCCTGTGCAACTGCTACTGAACTGAAGGAGGCATCGCACAATTTACAATAGTCGTTCTCTGTCGCCAAGATGACCCGAGGCGCCCCCTTATACAGCGCCTGCAGACACGGAACAAAGCAGTACAGTGTTAGTGGCGAGAAGAGTTAGGCAGTAAACAATGAGAAAGCAGCAGAAATGTTAAGGACCATCAAGGTTTTCCACACCTCAGCCTAGAAAATGTCTTCATGCAATCAGTTGTCATCTCTTTAGATATTTGAGGATTTATTTCGGGTTTAAGAAAAGGTGGATAATAATGTTTAGAGAGAAGGATGTGAGTTTGAGCTGCTGGGTGACTGCTGTTCCCTTCCACGTCCTCAGAGGAAACAACCTCAGTGATCACCCCAGCAGCCGAACACCCACGTCCTCAGATAAAACCGTAACATTCAGGTAAGTCGGGACTGAGAAGATGAGGTTGGGCCTCACCTGCCTGCCTACGTCACTGTCACCAGATCCTGAGCTGACAGCTGTCTGGCCAGCCCCCTCGAGGACTTCTGGGATCCTGATGGCTGGTGGCTGCTGACTGCCGGCGTAGAAATTTCTTAGCTTTTTACTGTGATTCTTTCCCTTAACAGAAGGAGGCAAAATGTTGTTTATGTATCTTAATATTTCATGTGTTGCATATTTATATGAATATGGATTTCAGCTGACCTGGTAGTGAGCCTGCGCCTGCTGAGCAGAGTTGAGTGTAACGTTGCAGAGTTTACAGTAGAGTGGTTTACACAGTTCTTCAAGCCCCAGAGAGTCCTCCTGATCCTCCATCCCCAGAGAGGAGCCCTCATCCTGGGGCTGCTCGCTGGCTGGAGCTGCTTGACCCGGGAGAGGACCGCAGATGAGGTTGGAAACTGGGGCCGGGACAAGAGAGAGTCCTGGGTGCCTTGGAGGCATCTGTGAAGGGTCGGGGCCTGGAGCAGGAGGTGAAGACAAGGGACTGGGAGGAAGGGGAAATCGGCCGGCTCCAGGCGCCACTCCAGGTGGGGGCACCAGTGCCTGGGCAGGGTTCAGATGTGGAGGCCCCAGTGGCTGTGTGAGGTCCATGGTGGGAGGTACTATTGCTTGTGTTGGATCGATAGGTGGGGGCCCCAAAGTGTGTGCCATTGGTGGAGGCCCCAGTGGTTGAGTTGGGGGCATCGGTGGGGGAGCTAAGGTATGTGTCGGTGTAATAGGGGGAGGTCTTAATGTATGAGTAGCAGCTATGTGAGGAGGCCCTAGAGTCTGAGCAGGAGCTATAGGTGGAGGGCCGAGAGGCTGCGTCGGAGCCATCGGTGGAGGTCGCAAGTGGTGCAGAGAGTCCATGTGTTGGAATGGCTGCTGGGGATGGCTGAAGAGACTTAGAGGAGGCTTAAAAAAGGTTTCTGGACCTGTGGGTATAAGAGGCAAGGCGATGATTCAAAGTCAGTTGGACTCTGTAATGATACAGTTTTTCAATACTTGTGTGGACTTTTGACAAGACAAGTTTATTTATATGGGGCATTTCATACATAAAAGCAATTCAATCATTAAAACGGGTGTACAAAAATCACAACAGAATATATACAATCATATAAAATGACTAAATTAAAATGATTAAAAGCAAACAGCAGTCTAGATAAGTTAATAGATGTTGTGCAGATTTCATGCATAGACACATGAGAACAGAAATGTCTTTAACTTGGATCTAAAAGTGTATTTGGTGAAAGTTTAATCTCTACTGGCAGTTTGTCCCACTTGTTTGCAGCACAAGTTAAAACTTCTTCTCCATGTTTAGTCTGGACTCTGGTCCAGACTAGCTGACCTGACCTGGAGAGCCCTATTCTCTTTTCTCTATTCCCTCTATTATTCTCTGAACATTACACAGATGTATTCTGGGCCTAAACTGTAGATTTGTAGACTTTCAGGAGGATTTTAAAATCTACTCTGTGACTGGATAGAAACCAGTGGAAAGATGTTAAAACTGGTGTGATGAGTCCAGATCTCTTAGTCCTGGTTAAAAGTCTAGCAGCAGCGTTCTGGATGAGCTGCAGATGTTTTATGCTCTTTTTAGGAAGTCCTGTTACACCATTACAGTAATCCAGTCTACTGGAGATGAATGCATGGATGGAGTTTCTCCTGGTCTTTCTGGGAGACTAAACCTTTCATTTGGTTGATATTTTTGAGTTGGTGAAAAGCTGCCTTGCTGCCTTTTGTTTCATTTCAAGAAAATCAACATTAATTTAAGAGAAAATGTAATCATTTTATGCCTTTGGAGCAAATTTTTTTCATACCGAAATACTTAATCAACTCTTGTCGGGACTGTCATGAAATAAGTGCATAGTTCCAGGATAATGCATCCTGGTGATATAGGTGATCATTTGTATTTTCTTTTAGAATCACTATGAAGTTGTGCTTTTACTAAAAGACTCTCACGAGACTTTGTTCAAATAATCGTGTGTCTCTCGGGGTGAATTGAGCTAAATTTGGAACTCCGCTGGATTCTAACGAATGTTAAAGAGGTGTGACTGTAAACTGAGATGATAAACAGAGTGAACTTTGGACTCTATATACATTAGCGCTTTAACATCTCCACTGTGAGCATCTTAGCATGATGATGCTGATGTTATCATTTAGCTCTTAGCACTGCTAAGTGCATCTTCGTAAAGTGGCTGCAGTGGCTGTGATCCTTATCTGGTATAGCATTAAAAAACACACACGGAGGAAAATATCAAGACTTTGTGCTCAGATTAATTCCACCAATATTCAATCGGTCAGAAAAAGGAATTTTTAAAGGCTTGAATGTGTAATGTGCTTAATCGTGATATTGAATAGAACAGATAGAAACTACAGCAGAAATGCATGGAAACTGAAGATAATCTGTTAATGTGCACATGGGGATGACCTGTTCTGGCAGGTCTGTCTCAAAGCAGAGAATCCAATTGTTTTCCTGGCTGGATGCAAACACAATGCAATATTAACTAGATTAGAAAGTTAATGAATGTGTCAGACTTTAGACATTGTCTAATAACAGATGTACAGTGATTAAGGACGGCGTGGATTTCTTGAAGCCCCGAAGCAGGAGAGATGTAAAGAGATGAAGGAACAAGAAACACATTCTCGGACAGTGGAGCTTCACACTCCAGTGGGCATCACCAAGATCTGGCTGAGCCTGCAGTGCCTGCAGTCATGCATGCAGGACATTACATATACACACACACATAAGGACAGTGACAATGAAATCCTCGCAGCCTGGAGTAAGACTGCTTGGATAAGCTGATACAGAGTGGGTGTGTGTGTGTGAGTATGCTCATGTACTGTGACCTATAAGAAACACAGGAAGAAAAAGCCTGAAATAACGGAATGGCCTTGCATTGATTTGAGTGTGTTGTGTGGTCTGATGGTCCACTGTCTAAGAGCCAGGGTGTGTGTGTGAATGTGTGTGTACAACCGGACATATTGTCAGGTCAGTAGTAGGCCAACAGCTGTGTCAAAACTCACTTTGCTGGAAGCTTTCATCTGGAATTCAATTGGACGCCCCGATAGAAGTGAATCATGGACCCAAAATAACGCCTTGGGGTGTTTGTGTTTCCGACTGCTGCACGTTGTCAGTTTGTCTGTCCAATGTCCAGCTGCCTGTCTGTCACCTGGTCTGGCTGACCTCAGTAGAAAGGTATGCTGAACAACGCACTGACCTTACTATTAGTCATATCAACTGCAAGATGATCCCAGCAGATGTCTGGTGCCAGTGAAGTTAGGTTATGTGGCACTTGGATATAATTAAATTTCACTACTTATTGGCATTGCAAGTGTTGTTTTTATATCTTGCATGTGGATGATTTCACATTCCTGTTTTTGGAGCACCTTATTAGGAAGTATTCTCAGTCATCCAAAGGGAGTCTCAACAGTGATTTATTTGTAGTAAACACAAGAGGGTTAATATTGGCCGCTGTGGGTGGATAGTTAAAGTGAGGCAGCTCTAGCAGTTCCTCAAGCTTCATTAACCAAGAGTGCGCGGCAGAAACATCAAAACAAATGGCAGATGTAAGACCAAAGATGTAGAAAAAACCCAGGAAAGTGCGGTTTTGATGTTGCAATGATCCTAAAAGAAATGAAGTACATGAACGCTGTAGAAATTTAAAAGTTGAAGGAGTTCACAAAAGCTATTACAAAAATGAATTTTGTGCTTTCCATGTCATGTAGTCCTCAGTGTTGATGAATGAAACAAGCTCTGCTTTCTCTCTTCCAGAGCCAGATCCAATGATCACAGGTTTTTTTACTCCCAACAGCAGCCTCATCAGAAACCAACAACCCTGACTGAGACAGCAACATTTCAGAAACACTACTGCAGGGCAGCTGGCCCCATTTTTTTTTTTTGCTTGATCCCTTTATCAAGTCTGCATATACAAACACATACAGACAGCATAAGGAACATCCAGCTATATGGACTTCACTTACTCTATATCAGCTTCCATGTAAGATGAACTGGTGAGCATTGCTTTAAAGTCTTATTTCATTGTATTTGACTTTTTGATGACCTGCTATTTCTCTTCCTCGTATATTCAAAATAACTTTACGCTTTAATATCGTGCAGTTGATACTGTGTCTAAAAACAAAATAGAAGTCAGACAAGGTCAACAGGAGCCGCCACTTTTGCTGTGGTGGCCTTTGAAACAATTTCATATTACATTTTCATCTAAATGAACAGACAATGTCTTTAAGAGTACATTTTTATCAGTTTGCTAGTGTCACACTACTACATTCAATATTGAGTCTTTATTTGCATGCAGTTATAGCTTCTGTTGGATTTTCTCAGCAGCTTATGCTCTGTTGGGCTTTACTTACAGAGCCTGAAGACCTTTAAAACATGATCACGTTACAGCCCTAACAGTCAACACAATAACTATTGGCTATGAGTGTGAAACCTGTAGAAATGTGCAGCCAAAACTGTTTGTATTTCCCAACATCACAGCCAATATCCTAGTACAAAACAGCCCTATTAGAGCAAATATTCTGAGCAGATTGCATCTTTGCTGCAAGTGTTGGGTTTTCCCAGCTTTTCTTAACATAAATATTGTAAAAAAAAAAACAACTAAATTGTTGTTTTAACTTTGCTTCTTTGGCTTCCCATAGATTTAATGTGTGCTAGATAGGTCAAGGTTAGCTTCCTCCTCTCCTGGGAGAACTGGATCCGTGGACACATTGTGCAGTCTAAAAAGCTGCAGAACATATTCACATGGTCACAACTCCGGACCTTGCTGCAAAGTCAAGAAAAAAAAAGAGCATTTGTTTTTAATTTAATGTATTATGAGGGGACAAAATCACTTTTGTGGGTCAAAATCAGGCTTATGTAATGTTACCCCAAAGCCCAAGGCAGCAAGTATCAGTATATTTACAATACTGTAATATCCACCACATATTTTGTCTGATATTGTCCTAAAAGTCTCAAAAGAGCCCATCGGAGCAGGAAAAAAACTACGTCTGACTTGATTTTAGATGAGAGGTGATTGATGAATCAGTTGTCAGATGTTTTTGAGTTTGACACAAGTTTGTAATCTGCAGCTTGAGAATAAGGAAACAAAACACTCCGCTCTTGAAGTCTTTTAATTTCATGGCCTCCACGGAGAATTTTTAAATAGGCCAAGTGTTCATTTTCTCTAGAGTTTCTCTAGCCGTACTGTGTTGTGTCACATCAATTATGGAGCGATGAGAAGCACATGCCTCCTGCACTTATTCCATCTGCTTCGCTGGGCACTGGACAAGAGCAATTCAAAAACTGCAATTCAGTCACTGTATCATCGAAGCAAAGCATAAAGCTTCTACTCTTATATCTAAATAGTCCTTTTTATCTTTCCTCAATTTCATCCTTTAGTGAAGAGCTCACGTTAATCGTTTCCTAAAAGGTATTAACTTTAAGATAAAGTGAGAGCTATTCCCCTTTAAGGACTCTAAACACTAGTCACCTGGCCTATGCTTTATGCTGCTATTACTATATTGATTATAATCCATCCCCCACTTACAGAACATTTATAGCAATCTTCCCTCTGAAGGGTTAGATGTCTTGCTGGAAAACAAGAACATATATATATAGTTGTATATACTGTTGTTGATCATTATGTATTTCCTTTAAAAGATGGTTTGACATTTAGACTGTAGATTTGCACTGATTATAAACAAAATCACATTTGAAAAGATTAATTCAAAAAATGTTGAGAAGTTACACTGCTGGAAGGACAGTTGGGTCAGAATCTGGTTCATTTTCTGATAACTATCTCATTTATCAGATTGCTGTAGGGTTTATTCAAGATGACAGGCAAATGTGAATGAAGGGGACAAACGACTAGACTATGTAATGACATCAAAATGACCACGTGGATTATCAGTTTCCTGTCAGCCAATTTGCAGTTGGATGAAATGTACACTTTCTGTATAATTGCCACAAGACATTGCCAGTTGTGCAAAGGGGGGCAACAACGATTTCTTCACTTGTTCTG
Organism: Atherinosoma microstoma; assembly: GCA_037177055.1. Classification (NCBI taxonomy): domain Eukaryota; kingdom Metazoa; phylum Chordata; class Actinopteri; order Atheriniformes; family Atherinidae; genus Atherinosoma; species Atherinosoma microstoma. Next base: position 5,516,451 of record JBBBVU010000015.1, on the reverse strand, counting down.
ACCACTTGACTGACTGGCTTCCATGCTTGAGGGAAAAGAGGGCATTGCATTGAGGCTGTTTCATATTACAGTCAGACATCAAAGCAGGAGTATCCCAGAGCATGGCATACTGGGCTCTCCTGCGGTGCAAGAGACCATCAGATTTATATCGACAACCAGATTTTTTACATCGCAGCATCTGTGCTGAACAGAATGGTGGCTGGTGCACCCCACAACATGACATTGTGGTATGACAGCTGCGCCAGGGCAACACTTCTTAGCACCAACCTTCCTCCGTAACATCTGCAAATGTCTCGCGTCAGATTTTCTCAATCCTTGCACATTAACGCATGACACTCCTGACAGTCAAAGGGAAGCTCCCGGATGGCAAACCCCCTTCTTACCTGGCAAACGTGCAAGATAATGGCTGCTGTCACCGTAGCTGACAGGCGGCGAAGTGTAGTTTCTGCAGTATTGTGCACTCTGGTAGTATGCTGCATCCCCGCTCCTGAGCTGCAACGCCATCATCACAGGAACATCCCTCTGCCAACTTCTTCTCTCCAAAAAACCGGGCGGTCAGGCAGGATGACAGTCCCTACTAACGCACAGACACCGAGGCTTTTATCGGAGGGGAGACCTCCGGAGGAGAGCAAAAGTCCGGAAGGTGACAGATAGTAAAGAATGACGGTAAATCACCAGCTTGTAAACGTACTGCATTTGTATTTTCACATGGAACATAGACAAAGATCGGGCTATTCACGAGATCAGATGTTTTAACTCTTGAATAATGTCAGGGTTCCCTCTGCATCCCTTTCCTCGTTGGTACGGTCCATTTCCGATGCCACTGCTGCTTCTTTGCATATATGGCAATAATGATACAATAAATAAATATGTTACACCTCTGTGGTACACTCAGATCACCCGAACTGGCAACCCGAGTCTCAGATCTGAAGCAGGCGGCGTTGGGTTAGAAATAAAATATAACAAATAAACAGTCATTGGAAAAGAATGTAGCTTGTAGTTACAAGTGAAATTATTATTATTATTATTATTATTATTATTATTATTATTATTATTATTATTATTATTATTATTATTATTATTA
>JBBBVU010000015.1:5493112-5514802 GCA_037177055.1 Atherinosoma microstoma | reverse complement strand
ACACACACACATATATATAACCTACACCATTTATGGCATTTTGGTGCAAACCCAGGATCTTTACATTACTGTTACTGTTCTTAATATTGAAACACATATGGCCACATTATTGCTTAAATGAACACCACAGCAACATATTGCTCTACGTTAGACTTTTTGAGTTGTCAAAGCTCTAAATAATCACTCGAGAACATTAAAATTGCATAAAACATTTCCTATTATGATGCCTCCTGATGGCAGCACACGTCTATGAACATTTCCATATTTATAACAGCTTATATCCAACATAAAGTGTTTTGAAATCAATCAACATCATGTGTAAACCACCTTCACCTACAAGTGCAAAATGACTCAAGGGGAAAATACCTTAAAAACATATAAGAATTATTTGAAAACATTCCTGCATTACTCTGTTTTCAATAAGAAAATCACGTATTCTGGTATTGTTTTTATCATATAGCTAGATATCTTACTTTTCTTTGTATACCCTACTCCTAGTAGGCCGCCTTTTTTGTTTTTTTATTTATAGCTTGCTCTTTATGTGGTCATGTGTTTTCAATAGTGTTTCCCATCCTCCCTATTCCCGCTCGGCTACTGTTTTTATCCTCATATTTGAATGAATTCCTGTGTGTGGTGGGTTTAATTTTTCTTTTTCAATTACTTTTTACCCTGATAACAACTTTGTGTTGCAGACTGTATAAGAAGTACTACACAAATAAAGTTCAACAGATTGACTGATACTTTTTTTGATGATGTTTGGCTACAATGATACAATCCATGTTTTGTGTAGGCTATTTATAGTTATTATTTATTTGAATAGAGTTTCATCTGTTTCCTGGCCTGTTTGTAGTGTTGTAAAGAGTGACCTTTCATCAAAAATCTACTGTGTTTTATTTCCCCATATTCTATCTTATTTTGATCGTGTCGATATGGAAATGTGTGATTAAAAAGCTGTGGTTTGTGGTTTAAACCATAACTGAGGAGACATATTACGCCAAATATTACTTTCACTGTCTGCGTGTGTGTGTGTATGTGTGTGTGTGTCAGAGGTAGGGAGGAGGGCTCCAGACAGACAGCGTGGCCGCATTGTCGCAGTAACACAACTTGTCCAGTCGACCAACACTTCAGCTCCTCACAACATCCCTCAGGTGGAGCCTCTCTGACTGGACATGCTGGTCTCGTCTTAATCTCTGTCACCGTAAACGTTACTGTCCACAATACAAGAGGATTTACTGTCGGCGTGGAGTAACACGGGGCCGCTCTCGCGCATAGCTCGCGCAGAGGAAGCTGATAGACAGATAACAGCTTGCTTCGCCCGGCGCCGGGAACCTCCAACCGGCCGCTGGGTACAGGAGGGGTTGGCTAGCAGGACGCTAGCTGGCATTGACCAGGAATATCCTTTTAACCCCTGCGTCCACAAACAGCTTTGACGCCCAGTCAAACGGGTAATTTTTTTTAGCTAAATTGACTATATTTCTACCTTTCTGTCGACGCATGCTCTGCTTTGTATGTTGGGAATGTGTTGTCTAGCAATGGGGATGACAGGCTTAGCGTTAGCCTTTAGCTAAATTCTCAAACTGGTGAATATTAATCTAAATATAATGTTTGTAAAAGGGCAGAAGCGGCATGGTTGGAGTGGTTGTAAAGTGGTCAGTTACATTATCTAACAGATGTTTTTTTTTAACGCTGGATTGGTGAAGTGCAGTTGTCATCGCTGAGCTGTCATTTCCAAACACCCATCGTTTGCTAGCCAGTGTGAATCTCCTTTGCTGCTATGCAGACTGTTGTTGATGTTTGGGTTTTAAATGACTCTCCTCCAAACTAATATTTCAGTGACAGCATGAAGATGGATTAAAACATGAAGGGTGGAACTGTCCCATCATCAAAATAGGAGGGGGTGTCTCTCAAAGGTATGTTGGACATATTTCTGTCTTGATCACATCTTTTGTTGACTGTCTAGCAAACACATTGTCCACTATTGACAACTTTCAATTAAGCAGAGTTTACAATTGTAATTTTATGGAAACATTTTTATTCACTCACTATGTCATAACAGTTTCTAGGAAACCGCTTTGTCAGAAATATGGTGCAAATAGCTAAAACCACAAATTTCTCAAGCTATATGTTGTAGAGTCTCAGCATATGTTTGATCCTGCCAGGCTGCCCACTGAACTATTGTGTAGTTGTGTGTCAATACTCAAAGCAAGATTGTGTCTAGGCCAATGTTTCCCCACTCCCCACATCCTGTGTTTTGAGGAAGCTTCCTCTTTTGTCCTAAAGTGTATAACTGCATCCTGATCAGGGTCACAGATCGCAGAACAGCTCAAAGGGATGTTTGTTCAAACTCAGGGGGGGTTTCTGCTTTTTAGCTTGTTTTTTTTTTGCATAAATGCATTAGTATCGGTATTCACCCTTTTCTCAAACTGCTATACTTTTGTCTAACTTTAACTGAATGGACAGCTTTCCATCAGCGGTACTTTCTTTCTCTTACTGATCATTTTCCACATCCTTCCCTCCATTTACTTCCCAGATACCTAAACTGGTCAGTTTAGTATTTGCAACTGAGCAAAAATATATCCTACATGAATCGCTTCATCTGATCTCGGACCACCTTAACATACTTGAGTGCTAATCTTAATTAAATTTACATAGTTAAATAAATCTGCTTACCCAGTGTATCATTGCAGTTATTTTTCTCACATCAATCCATTCTTGAGAAAACTAGATTAATTATTGTTCAAATGTCAAACACCTTTACGAGTTCTGGATCGGCTCATAAAACTGTTATCAGTATAGCTACTCAGTGAATGAAAACATCAGTAATGTAAGGCAAGGCAAGTTTATTTGTACTGCACATTTCATGGACAAGACAATTCAAAGTGCTTTTACATAAAACATTAAAAGCATTACAGCGGTGTGCAGAGGTCATTTAAAATAAAAAAACAAGAAAGGGAGACGGAAAGGACATTAGATTAAAAACAGTATTAAAAACATGATCAAGCATAAAAAAACTGGTGTGGATCTGGATTTTTAAATAAAAACTATTGAAATTCAGCAGAAAACAGGAGGGTCTTTAACCTGGATTTAAATAAACTTAGTGTTTCAACTGATCTGAGGCTTTCTGGGAGTTTGTTCCAGAAATGTGGAGCGTAGAAGCTGAATGCATCTTCTCCATGTCTGTTCATGCCATTCATATTTTAAACTGGACTATTTTGCTTTTTTAGATTATCACCACTAGTTGTTTGGCTCAAAAATGGTCAGTTCTTAGATGATATAGTTTAAACAGTTATTTTGATCACAGCTGAGTTGCTGCTGATATTGAACACCCAAATACCAACAAAAAAGAAGTAAGATAGCACGCAGAATGAGAGAAAAACACTGAATTAGTTTGAGAAATTACAATTAAAGTGTTTTTCCTCTCATCTACATAATTTGTCCTGATACTTGTTGATAATGACGATAATAATAAGGCTTGTGAAAGCTTACACAAGCACTTATCTTGTCATTCCTGTGTCTTTATCTGCAGCTGAGTCACTGTGTTTTTGTGTTTTTATGAGTGTTGGACCTTAGCAGTCTGCCTTAAGTGGTTTGTCACTGAGGTCCCCGAAGACTCCTCATTTCCCACCACTTCATGACTGAATGAGCTACTGTGATCTTGACTCATAAAAAATTCAACTACTTTCTTTCTTGGCAAATTTTATTCAAGAACTTTAAAGTACAGATGTACACCAATCAGCTACAACATAATGACTTCTAGCCTACTATTGAGTTGGTCCTCCTTGTGCAGCACAAAGAGACTGCTACTGTTCAAGATGTGGAGAAACCATGTGTCCAGTACTGGGACCTTAGGAATAGATCCTTTGGACCTTATGGGTTGTTTAGGTGAGTCTTTTGTGGATTGAAGCTCACTTCCCACAGATGCCATAAGATTAGAATCTGATGAGTTTGGAAGCCAGGTGAGCACTCTGAGCCCTCTCCAAGCATTTTCCTTTTTTGTGGGATCCAGTGCTGAAGGCGATACTGCTGCTGTAAGGGGAGTGCTGTTGCCATAAGAGAAGGGGGGGTGATTAGTTTCTAGAAAGGTTTAGATGATAATAATAATAATAATGATGATGATGATAACAGAACACTAGTATGTGTAGGTCTGTGTGCACATTGCAGAGTTCCAGTAGATCTGTATGCTTGTACTGTGTTGTTGTACTTGGTGCTGGTTGACATCATCTTTCTGACAATATCTGGCTGATCATAAAACTGATTTTATGTAGCCAAAAACACGCAGTAAAATGTCAACATTAATGTCACAGTAAATATGACGGGGATAACTTATTTCATCTGTCTTGTGCCTGGCTTTGAAAAATGTCAACAAAAAAAAAGAAAAAGAAAAAACTGACTGGGTGTATGAGCCATGCTCATCTAGCCACTGGGATTTTTGCCCATTCTATGTTCTCTAGGCAGGTTTGTTGTGGTGCCATGTTCTTTCCGTTTTGTGATAATGGATTTCAAAGTTTGATATTGTTTTAAAACCCACCCCTGATATGTACTTCTCCAAAACTTTGTCTCTGACCTGTTTGGAGAGCTCCTTGTTTTTCATAGTGTCACTTGATTGGTGATGATGACGGCTTAGAGGTCTTTCATAACAGGTTTATACATAGTGAAATCATGGGATATTTAGAGTGCATACAGGTAGACTTTGTTTAACTAATTATGTGACTTCTGAAAGTTATTTGAAGCACCCAGAGCTTATTTAGAGGCTTCAAGTAAAGGGGCTGATTGCATTTGCACACACCACTTTTCAATTTGTTTATTTATTTTTCTAAATTAACTTTAAGGGGGGATAAGAATACTTTTGCAGGACAATTATTACATTTTAGTAGACCATTATTTGTCAGACAAAAGATTTTGAGTAACAATTTGTTTTTATCTCTTTAGTTTTGTGGTTCTATTAAATTATAAGCCTCCCAAAAATTTTTTAACGTACGTGTTCCTTGCAAAGAATTACCACTAGTCTAGCTGTCAGCCAGGTATTAAATGGTGGGGAATAATAAAATATGTAATTTCTCTTATTTTCAACATGTCTTTTCATTCAGGGGGATGAAAATAATTCTGAACAACCATAATCGTAATTACTCATAATTGCAATTACAAGACTGATAGTAATTCTGGCTGCCTTAAGGATTTTTGGAGACACATTTCTTGGTGGATTTGATTACACTATTGAAGTATTAGGTCATAACTTGACCATACTGAATTTCCAAAAGGGAAGTACGTATTTCCTGTTTGTATTCAGTGATGAGACACAAGTCAAGTAGTGTTCAGTGTTTAACCTGTTTTTCAGATGGAATTAGATATGATCAGAAAGATAAATCAATATCACCCTGATAAATGGCTCATATTTCATATCAGAAGCAAGATTTCTGTCACACGGTTTGCTAAGCTATTTTTAAAAAGTTACATTTAATGATTTTCAATGGTAAGTAGAGTGGTTAGTTCTGATTGTCAACAAATAAACGGAAAGTTTTGCGAGATAATACTTAGAATATAAGTGGTACAGCTCTTCCGGCAAGTCATTAATTGGAAAAAAAAGTGATATTTCAGAGGTTGAAGCACATTATTAAATGTTGCTTTAAGGACTTCATGATCTACTGATCATGAAGTTATTCACTGAACTTGTTTTACTTCTGCTAATGTGTGGTTTACCAATAATACTTGTTCTCCCAAACTCAGTAAATGCTGCAAAGTCTGAGTCACGGTGAGTAAGCAAAACTACAGGTTCAGCCGGCATTTTGGCAACTCTCCAACCAAAAGCAGCTCACACTGGCATTGGATCAAAGTTACCACCAACCTTTACTAAATAAATCAGACCAGATTTTAAAAAGCTTTTGAACTTTGCTAGATATATTGAAAATAAGCTGCTTAATAAAACTTTTCAGGTCACATGACTAAAACATATACTTCCTCTTACTGGATATGTTGCGCATACACCTTTTGAATGGTGAATGTTAGTTGATCTATTCCACTTTTTAAGTGACAATGCAGAAGACAAAACCTAACAATAGCCTGAATTAACTGTGTTCAGATATTTGAACTTGGTATCATCATTGGGACTGAGGCTGAACAGAGTAAGTCATTTTCTGAGAGTCAAGCTAACAAAGTGTTGTTATGTTTCAGGTTGTGCTCTGCAGTTAAACTGTGTAACTGTGCTGAGAAACTGAGAGGAAGATGCCACCCAGGCCATCATCAGGGGAACTATGGGGCATCCACTTGATGCCTCCCAGGTATGACACACTTGATTGATCATAAATACAAATGCATTGGTATTTCTGTGTAGACAATACTTTGACTAGCTCAGATATTTTAGAGATGTGGACTCCTGCAGCTTTTTCTGCTTTTTTTGTAATTGTATCATCAAACATCTAAAAAAAGATTCTTTGCAAAGTGACCATAAAGAGGTATAGTACATAAAAAAAAAGGTTTCTCATTAAAATTTTCTCTTTGGTGTGTCTGCAGGATCCTGGTGGACTGTCTGCTGCCCAACGGGATGATTCTGACCCTTGAATGTCTCCGTGAGGCCACGCTCATTACCATCAAACATGAGCTGTTTAAGGAAGCCAGAAAATATCCTCTTCATCACCTCTTACAGGAGGAGACATCCTACATCTTTGTCAGTGTTACACAGGTGAGAGCTCTGGCATGGCTCCAGACAGATGTTTTTTTTGTTTGTTTTTTTTCTTAAAGGAAAGCAGGAATGCGTCTGACATTTCCAGGTCAGACTTAACGGCTAACTAAATAACACAAGCTCACATCAGATGCTGTCCTTACAAAGCCAAAAGGTTCTTTTTTTCCTTCAAAGATTTAGTGGAAAGTCGATTTAATGCAGGTGGAAGGCATCACAAAATGGAACAAATTCTAGCTTTAGAAATGTTTAAATGTTTTCATATTTCCAGCATCCATTCTGCACCTGTAGGAAGACTACCAGCTCCCACAGTTATCCATCAGTGGCTTTCATAAATAAAAAGGACCTCACCCTTTTTTTTTCGCCCCTTCATCAGGAAGCAGAGCGTGAGGAATTTTATGATGAGACCCGCAGACTGTGTGACCTCCGACTCTTCCAGCCTTTCCTCAAAGTCATTGAACCAGTCGGCAACAGAGAGGAAAAGATCCTCAACAGAGAGATAGGTGAGATGTTCTTTTCCTTATTGTCAGTCTAAATATTTGCTGATTTCCATCATATTGAAATCTTTTCAGCCAAAGAGCATTTAAGTAGAATCTCTGGTGGATTTATCTGCAAGTTAAGCCGATATAATAATTACCAGAAATGTGCGAGGGGAAAAAAAGTGTTTATTTGGGTCTTCTTTTTACTTGGTCAGGTTTTGCCATCGGTATGCCAGTGTGTGAGTTTGATCTTGTGAAGGATTCTGAGGTTCAGGATTTCAGGAGAAACATCCTAAATGTTTGTAAAGACTCAGTGGAGCTGAGAGATGCCAGCGGACCCCACAGCAGAGCGCTGTATGTTTACCCACCCAATGTTGAATCCACACAAGAACTTCCCAAACACATCTATAGCAAACTTGACAAAGGTAGGCAGCAGTTCTTGTCTACATGTTCATTTATTTCTATTCCCAGCAAGGAATCTATTGAAGGACACTCCAGTGAAGTGACACCAGTGTGATGATATGGTATTAATTGGATAGAAAATAAGCCGTGTAATGTCTACCACAGCCTTTTTCTGTAGAATGATTAATGTTGGGTTGCTGTTTCTGTGCAGCTCCCTTAGAAAGAAATGTTTTTTTTATTAAATTTTGCTTCTCAGCTTCTGTCTACTCTTTTCTGTCTGTGTTTCGCAGGTCAGATTATTGTTGTGATATGGGTGATTGTTTCCCCAAACAATGACAAGCAAAAGTATACACTGAAGATCAACCACGACTGTGTGCCGGAACAGGTGTGATGGAAGCAACATCCGTTAGATTTTCTTTTATTCATGCATATTTGTTCATTTAATGTTTAAACAATTACTCATCTTTATGAATATGAATAAAGTATATATATATATAATATAGACTTTGAGAATATACACTAAGCAAACAATAGATACTCCAGCTCCAACTTCTAATGCCTGCATCTGCATGTCTTAAAGGTGATTGCAGAGGCCATTCGTAAGAAGACACGCAGCATGCTGCTGTCCCCCGAGCAGCTGAAGATGTGTGTTCAGGAATATCAGGGTAAATACATCCTCAAGGTTTGTGGCTGTGACGAATACCTGCTGGAAAAGTACCCCATCAGCCAGTATAAGGTAAGAAACTTTTGATTTATTCAAGTCAAAATTTTAATGACTCGTCATTGATGTAGAATCCGAAATGTCAGAGATGCACAGTCAGTCTTAGTTGTGATCCGTCTCTGCAGAGACTCATAAATCCGTCCGCTATGATCAAATGTTGCAGTTATATAAAAAATGAAGTTGGCTTATGATTGCAGACTTAGATTATTATGGACCAGAAATTTCACTGTAGATCCTTTTGTTTAGTTCAGCTGTTGTGTTTCCATTGTTTTCACTGAAGTGCCAGAAACATTTGCGTATGTGCAGTTTTGTGAGCTCAGAGATCAAAGACATTTACACATGGCACTGTTTCCTTTATGGTCACTCAGCAGCTGTTGGAAAATGACCAGTTGACATTATTGGTTACAGGTTAGTCACGGTGTAACTCTATCATCCCTGTGTCAACTTTATACCACCTGTTCCTTTCTTTGTCTCTCCCTCTAGTATATCCGTAGTTGCATCATGCTGGGCAGGATGCCTAACCTGATGCTAATGGCTAAAGACAGCCTGTACTCACAGTTGCCTACAGATAACTTTGTCATGCCATCATACTCTCGACGCATCTCCACGGCAACGTCATATATGAACGGCGAGGCATCTTCCAAGTCGCTGTGGACCATCAATGGGACTCTACGAATACGAATTCTTTGTGCCACATATGTTAACGTGAATATACGGGACATAGACAAGGTGGGGACATCCGGTTGTTTACAGAAACATACCAGAATGTTGATCAGTAAATTAAAACAAGAGATGCTTGACTCTAGTCTTTACAATGGTATTGATGATGTGCTGATATGGATAGTAGGAGAAGATAAGATCAGGGAAAACTATGAGGACTTCATTTTGAGTAAGAATAAAAGTCGTATTTGTTGAACGTTTTTTTTAAAAAAAAACTCACCAAAAAGACGAGTCTGTAAATGTACAAGTGTGTTGAGTGAGACTAAAATGTTTTGGAGCAGTATCAGTTCACTGTTTTTTCAGTTGTTCTCCATGTCCCATCTTCCTACTTCCTCACATCCTGTTAAAACAAGCAGTCATTGTTGAGGTGCCGTGTGAACAGCTTTAACCAAAGGGAAGCAGTTGTGTTAGTTCATGCTGGTTTGTTTTCTGGAGTTGTTTTTAAATGGGACTCAACTACCAGACTGAATACCGCTTAAAAGAATTAAACATTTTGTGTGACACCTGTTACGGATTATGAGTATTGTATTTCTGGGCTAGAGGCCAGTGTGACTGAAAAAAACTAACTTACGAGAGATAATTTTGTATTTTGTCATTGTTCCTACCATTTCTCAAAATTTCTCTTAATTGTGTCTCTCAACTTTGTTTACAGATATATGTGAGGACTGGCATTTACCATGGAGGTGAACAAATGTGTGACAATGTCAACACACAGAGAGTACCCTGCTCTAATCCCAGGTAACTGACCATCCTTCAGGAAAAGAATTTCCCTACAATAGATTTTTAAAGAAAGATGACACTTTCTTCTCCAAAGTTGACACAATTTCTTGAGCTCTTTTGCAAATCTCTGACATGCTTTGGTCAAAAAAGATAAAGAAACACTGCAGCAGCTCCTTTTTCTGACATTAGGTTGTACCGTCATCCAAGTGGATCAGTGGATATTCAAGCGGATCAAATGCTCTCCCTAATTTGTTTCCCTAATTAGCCCACTTAAAATGCATGACCTTTTATAGAGATAGCAATATAAATAAGAGTAAATAATCAATTAAAGCACATAAAGGAACCAAAAGCATTAACATTTCATGTTATTCTACTGCAGTAGTCCTATTTCCAGCCTGCAACAATTTACATTAAGCAGTCAGACGCAGGAGGGTAAGTTAAGAGTTTATCGCTGGTAGTAACACTAAACTGCTGTATTGCATTACTGTTTAACCTGTCTGGATTGCCACTTACACTATAAGTAAAATACATTCTGTTGTGGGAAATGCTCATTGAACAGTCTCTAACTGAAAGAAAAAACTATTTGGACATCTGAAATTTTTTTTTAGCTCAGGCTAAATATCTGCAGTTGCAGTGGTTGTGAGCATTCAGTTTAATGTCTAGAGTTTTTTATTTATTTATTTTTTTAATTTTAAAGTCACCCCTACAGATGATCAGATGTTTACTGTACTGTAAAAAGGTTTGTCTTATAAATGTATCTTTGTATCTCTGTTTTCTGCAGATGGAATGAGTGGCTCACCTATGACATGTACATCCCAGACATCCCCCGAGCTGCAAGACTCTGCCTCTCAATTTGCTCTGTCAAAGGCAGAAAGGGAGCCAAAGAGGTAGGACAGAATACGGTGAAAGAAAGGACACATTTGTTAAAGTTGAAGGTTATTATTGTATTAGGGTCTTAATGAACCCTAATGTAAGTACTTGTTAATTCTAATAGGCAGATAGTGGTATAGCTGTCACCACTTAAGGATACAATATTGCAGATTTGTCTCATCAACGGCATGCTAATTCATAGGTCCATTTATATCTTCACAGACATCTGTCTGTCTCGCTCTCAGCCCCCCCACTGATGGATACTTTTTCAATGCAGATTGAAATACCTGCATTCCAAAAAAGCTAAAAGCACACAGTCTTTGGAGATGACACGATGCATTCACTGAATGCTGACAATAGAATAAATAAGAGAAAAGAATGGGTGAAAAGCTTAGAAACCGCTGCACTGGATCATTTTCATTATTTTAAACACCGAGTTTCACTCTATCACAAACCAAATCTTTGTCTACTTTAAGCTCTGTTTTACACAAAAAGAGCAAACCTGATGGACAAACAAGAAAACAGCCCACTCCATAGAATGTTCCACATATGTCTGATAGTGCCTCTAAGTGAAATCCAAGTGCCATCCCTCGTAGACGTGTGTTAAGCCCAAATGCAGAGTATTTGAACAATTACACGTATAGGTGCCTTTTGTTTGCGCCTGTGTGTTGCACGTGAAAAAACTCCATGTCTCAGTCTGAGTATATGTATCCAAGGTGAAAGGAAGCCGTGGTGTCGTCTGTTGGCTCTGTTTAATTACTAATCAGTCATGGGCACTGTGGTGGCAGAATACATGGACTGAGACACAAACAGCAGGATGGACTTTTCCACTGTGCAAGCCACATAGTGGCTATTCTGTGAAAGGAATGAATTCATGTAAAGTTATTTAACCAAAACATTGAACAGTTTTTAACTGAATACATAAAATTGATGTTGAATGTTCATGTTATCTGGTCTGATACTTGAAACAGACACCCTTAAAGGTTGATTTCTTTCATTTGCATCTGTTTAAAAAGCTGTACGAGGAAGGTGTGTGTGTCGTGTACCAATGAATGCCAGTGATGGATATTGTAACAGACACCTGGGGTGACTCCTGTCTCCTGACGCGCGATGCTAGGTTGATGTCAGGTTAGCAGATGCTCTTTCGTGCCCCATTTGAATAAAAAATAAACGGCATTCTTTGGCAACCTTTTGTTCCAGCACTTACTAATGAAGAGGCCCGTTTTGACTCGCTGTCTGCACGTAATTCTGCCTGTTGCTCTTTTGTCCTTTGATATCTGTTTTCATCTGTTTTGCCCTTTAGTGAAAAATCACACCAAGTTCAAGATATCTAAGACTATTCCCAAGCCCTGTGAAGGTTTAAAAGATGACGTTGATAGAAAGAGTTAGATTACTTTATACCATTAAATGATTACTGCCACACAGATAAGTAGCCACATTCCCCTACATTTATAGTCAGTTGTTGGAGCTTTTTCACCGTAATTATGAAGTGGACATTCAAAGGTTTTGCTCCTAGAATTAGATAGAACTGGTTTATTGCTTTGAAACTGGAACACCACAATAAAAAGTCTTATAGCCTTTTAAAATGGTTAAAACCTGATACAATTCATGTGGTGTGTGCAAATTATCACTAACCTGCAAAACATCCTACAAAGGATTAGCATCCACCTATTTTTTACATTTTTTATACATCTATCTTACTAAAAATGAAATCTTATCTTTGGGATTGGGAAGTGACCTTCCCCAAAACCACATAGATTAACAGCTTGGAAAATAAATGATTATCTACAAGACTTACTGAAGAAACTGAGAAACTTATGAACTGAAAAAAGCAGGAAAATCTTCAAATCTTATTTGAGAATATGTTGTCCCAGTTCCTTTGTGTGTTGGGTTACCTTTAGAAGAATACATGTATTCTTTATCATTATTTCTCGGAGTATAGCTTTCAGTGTATTGCACTGAGCTTTATTTAGGGTAAAACTTTAGTTCTTCTTCAGGAAACCATAAGACTTTACAGCAATCTTTCTTATGAAGTTTGTGTAGTTCACAATAATTTACTGTCTGGGTTTGTGTTTTTGTTTTCAGGAGCACTGTCCGCTTGCTTGGGGTAATATCAACCTGTTTGATTACACCCACACTCTGGTGGCTAACAAGATGGCGCTAAACCTCTGGCCTGTCCCTCATGGCCTTGAAGACCTCCTAAACGCTATTGGGGTCACTGGATCCAACCCCAATAAAGTAATTCATATTCAATACCTTGTATTTAAAAGTAAAAAAAAAAAAAAATTCATTAAGAATATAAAATGAAATAAAACTGAGTAAAATTGCTACATGTTCATTCAAGTGATCAATAAAAAATGTAATAAGGTTATAAGGAAGTGAATGTTTTACTTTTAAAGAAGTACACTGGTTTATGAAAGACTGCAGTGTGATAACGTTCTTCTTCTTCTTTTTTTAAACTTATGTTGTTCAGGAAACACCATGTCTGGAGTTGGAGTTTGACCATTTTAGCAGTCCTGTCAAATATCCAGATATGAATACAGTAGAAGATCATGCAAACTGGATCATCTCCAGGGAACTGGGGTTTAACTACAACCTCTCGGGACAGGTATGATCAGTATTTTTTAAACCCACCTGATTCAGTTTAATAAGAGTGTTTCATAGTTTTACTGTCTGTAAGAAAGACGAGTGTACAGATGTGAGGCCTTTTTGGAGTGTAAGGCTTGTGTCTTTTGGAGAAAACAAACATTGATGTCATAGTGTCAGACAAATGATAATATAGGCCAAAAGTCTTAATTCTCGTATAAGAAATCCATTACAAGAGTCAAATATGTATTTTCTTTTTTAGGTAGAGTATATGAAATTCCTCAAAAAGAGGGATGCTTTGATAAAGGTGTTTGAAATTTCCCTTCCTTTAGACCCATTTGTGGATCGGTATATTTTGCATGCTATACTCTGTTGTTGAAGACATTAAATGCAATTGGACAATCTGTTAAATCAGACGTGATAGTAGCCTGAAGATGTTGTCATCACCCCACATCGCATCATAAGGGCACTCCCTACATTTGACACACTCGCACAACATGAATAACTTAACACATCATCTCACACTATTTACAACCTCTCACATGGTGCAGTGTAAGCACAGATATTTGTGTTGTGCATGTCACCCACTCTCATGTAATTATAGTAGAGGTGTTTTTGCATATCTAGTGTCTTGTATTAGTGTTTCAAATAGGATATGTCTGTTCACAAAATTCAGTTAGCTTGAGTGTAGATATGATTGCATTTAGAATTACTGGCAGTATAGAAGTTATGGCATGTGTCACAGCCAAGAAGTTGGACGCCAGCTGCTGTGTTTCCACTGTATGTGGGATCTATCATGACACACATTTGCAATTTGGAAAGCCATTAATGAAAATCCACTCATTCTTCATTATCTGAAAGCTCTAAACCCATTTAACTCCAAATCACAGACACAGGGAGATGCAACCAAAGTCCTGAGATTGAAACGTAAAGAGACAGATTTCTGCAGTCACTTACACAGATGAGGTGTCGAGGACAGACGGGGTCAGTATGGGGTGTCCATGAGCCAGAGCAACATGGTCGGGCATAGCTGTCTCTGGCCAACCTCTCGGACTGGAAAATCCTGTAACAAATTAAACACTGAAGTCTTTATAGTTTTCAGTTTTCACTGAATTTGATTGAAAATGTAGAAATAAAGAGATCAACACCATGGCCGAGTGTCAGATCACTTTTGCTTTGTTAACTGAGTTACTCTGAACACTTTGCTCATCACTCAGTAGTGCCAGTGTAAGTTACTGTCTTCAGTTATTCATGATGGTGTAGATGATGCTCTGTCTTATCAGATTTCTAGATGATGTCTGGCTTGAGAACTGTGACTTCTGTGGTGTTAATGTGACATGTAGTTTGCCATGTGAGAGAATGTGAATATTGGGAGTTGATGCATTTAGCAATTCAAGCTGCGTATATGAGGAAGGTCCATCAGGCACTACATAAAGTCATGAAAATATCTGGCTTCATAGTAGCAAGAAAAATGTCTGATCTTGTATTAAGCATGATTTAAAATCTGGATTATTCTCCCAGATGTGCAGTCAGACATCAAACTTATTTTTGTAAATGTGTCTGATTGAGCAGGGGATGACAGAACTTGTCTAGTAAAACAAGATTAGTAGGTGTAAGATAAACCTATACAGCATGAAGCTGCATTGTGTCCCAGCTGCACTGCAGCATAGTCTCACAGAGCATATAAACATGACACTAGAAACATTTTATTACAGCGTTACTCGGACCAAAACTGGACTTTTAAAATACTTGAAAACGTGTTAATCGTGCTGACATTGTAGGAAACTGAAGCTCTCAAAATTTGACTACACCTAGATAATAAATTTAAGGGTCAACTTACTCCTGCATGTATACACTCAACTAGACTCAAAGGGGTTTGGGTACTCCGCACATGCCTTAAAGTTGAGCTTTTTTGCATCTTTCTGTTAAAACAGTAAAGCTTTAGTGTGTATAAATACAGCCGAATTCTCACATATGATTTTGTTTCTTTTGCCACATGGCTAAATGTGTCAGACACTGAGAGTAAATCAATCCATTAAGACTTTTGCTTTTCTCAAACAAAGTCCAGATTTTTATACCTGCTGTATGATTTGACAAAATCTCCAAGTAACTTCAAGACAATGTCTGTTCAGTGAGTCTGGCTATAATTACGCGTACGATGATCTCTGACAGGCAAAGTCGGAAGCTGCAGAATATCTTGAAGATTTTCTCACAGCCCACAGCATCTTTTGCACTGGACATACTTTGGTCATTAAGTATTAAAGAATGCTTTTTGTTGCTTCTAGCTTTCTCTGTTATGGCTCATTTTAAGTGGCTCCTGTCACGAAGTTCTGTTAGTTTATCTATCGTGTATAACTGGTCATGTAACAAAGTGGTGTGTCAGGTTGTTTGATTTCTGTTGTGTCTCAGAGCAATCGTGTGGCCAGAGATCACGCTCTGACAGAGACGGACACTGAACAGCTGAGACAACTGAGTAACAGGGACCCTCTTTCAGAAATCACTGAACAGGAGAAAGACTTTCTCTGGAGACACAGGTTTGGAAATAAGAACACACTAATTAACCATATAGCTCATAATTATGCTTTGTCTAGATTTATCAGGACAAGGTAAATATATCCAGGTAACACAAACTTTGGTGAACTGGTACTCCACATGCACTAGCAGGAAGAAGATATGAAAATAACTCATAAAGGATGCAACATATAGCACTCATCCCCCTTTTTCTTTCATTGGTAGGCACTACTGCATGAACATCCCTGAGATCCTTCCCAAGATCCTTCTCGCTGTCAAATGGAACTCCAGAGATGAAGTAGCACAGGTCATACATTTATTACATGCATATTGCATAAAGATTCTCTCTCTCTCTGTCTCAATGTATGTGTGTGTGTGTATACATGCAGTACTAGACTAAACGTTTAGTCACTATTCAACCTTTTGACTGGTACAGGATATTAAATAGCTTTTTCTTATTTCTTTGATCACTTATGTCAACACTACCATGTAAAAAAACTCTGTACTATACCTGTTTGTTAACCCTCATTCACGACTGGGCATCTATGAATATGCTAACGTGGAGCTGCCCATATCTCTGCCTGACCTGCCTCCCCTGACTCTCTTTATGCTTCACTCTATTTAGCACTTTGAGGTCATTCAACCATCATTGCTTGAACCAGAGAATGATTTAAAAGAAGAGGAAGCTAGATTATACAAGGTTACATGAAAACAAAACTATCAGAATGGAAAATAATTCAATTTCTTCTGCTTTCTAATTAGATTGCTGGTCAACCACTTGGAGGTTGGCCAGCTCTGGCCCTCGTGGCTCTTCTGACGGCTCAGCTCGCAGCTCGCTCACGGCTGAGAGCTGTTGCTCTCCTGTTGGCCCTGCTTTTAATGTCCTCTCCACCTAGCTTTTGACAACTTCTCCTCTAGCTTTTGCTAGTTTCTCATTTCATCAGTTTGATCCAGTGCATGTAAAAATCCCCACTCAGCTTCTTCCAATAGTCTGTGTCGAACATTCGGCCTGACTGACCTTTCCTTTTTAAAACTTTAGATGGTGCTCTGCAGATCCAAAGCAGAAATCCTCCTTCGAAATCCTTAAAAACTTGATTTTCATGTGAGGGTCACTTTAAGGACAGTTTTGTTTTGTTTTTTATTTACCCAGAACAAATCTATACTATATGTAAAGTTATGTATTTGGTTGACTTTTAGTCATTATGTTGGTAAAATCTTTAGAGAAACAGATTATAAATTTGTATTTTAGTCCTTTTGAATGTTTGTCAAATTTTCATATAAATTTATAGCGTTTGGCTTGTGTGTTTCTCAGATGTACTGTCTGTTGAAAGAATGGCCATCTATCCGTCCTGAGCAGGCCATGGAGCTGCTGGACTGTAACTATTCAGACCCCATGGTCAGGCACTTTGCTGTACGCTGCCTCGACAAATACTTGACTGATGATAAGTTGTCCCAGTATCTGATCCAGCTTGTACAGGTAGGTTTCAGTCAAATATCAATCAAAAAAAGTCTTCACTGCTGAGCCAATTCTCCTCACAGACAATGCTGCATTCATGGCAGGAGTAAAAACAGACTATGAACCAGAATCTTGAGATCAATGGTCATTTCTTGTGGGGTGGACAATATGAAGGGTTACTTATTTAAGCATTTATAGGAACTATGAAGCTTCTAAAGTTGTCTTTTGTTAAAGACCTCCAGTCTGTGATTCTTCAGGTGTTTGTTAAATGTTAAATGACTCAAAAGAGTCCTCTCTATTCAACTTCTTCTTTTTCCAATTTAGGTGTTAAAATATGAGCAGTACCTTGACAATCCGCTGGCCCGTTTTCTCCTCAAGAAGGCCCTGACCAATCAAAGGATAGGACATTTTTTCTTCTGGCATCTCAAGTGAGTGATTCATTCATTCCTTTTATCTCTCCAGGAAGCTTAAAAACACGTCTCCTTCCTTCATCTCACTGTCTCTATTATCTGTCTCTTTGTCTTCTCCTCAAAGGTCAGAAATGCACAATAAAACTGTAAGTCAGAGGTTCGGGCTGCTTTTAGAGGCTTACTGCAGGGCTTGTGGCATGTACCTCAAACACCTGAGCAGGCAGGTAGAGGCCATGGAGAAGCTCATCAACCTCACTGACATCCTCAAACAGGAAAAGAAGGATGAAACACAAAAGGTAAGATGAGGCAACTCACAAACACACTGGGATATATGCTGGTTTAGACAGATTAAGTTATAACAGATTTTCATCACCTTTTTCTGGTTTCTGCATTGCTCCCTATTAAAGCTGCTAACTGCCCTACCTGAATAGTTTACTTCTACTACTACTTATTGGATTTGTTTGAATTATTTGCCTTCAGAGTTGGAATAGCACACAGATGAAGACACGTGTATGGGTGTTGGTTGTGTACACGTTTACGTGTAAAGGATTTTCATGGTTTTGTGTGTGTTGTGAAGGTCCAGATGCGGTTTCTGGTGGAACAGATGAAAAGACCCGATTACATGGATGCTCTGCAGAACTTCACCTCTCCTCTCAACCCGGCACATCAACTAGGAAACCTGAGGTCAGAAGCAATAAGGAATTGTGTGCTTTCACTTGTTTAGATATGTGGAAACGGAGAAGGTGGAGAAAAGAAAGTCAGTGTTTTTAAAAACTTGGAATGACTTTCATTTGTGCACAGGTTAGATGAATGCAGGATCATGTCGTCAGCAAAAAGGCCGTTGTGGCTGAACTGGGAGAATCCCGACATCATGTCAGAGCTGCTTTTTCAGAACAATGAGATTATCTTCAAAAATGGAGACGGTAACGCACGCAATCCAAACACACTCACCAGCACATACCCTCCAAAGCATGAGAGCAAAGAATAGTCAGACAATTACAAACTGTGAGAAGCTTTAAAAGCTTTGACTCTGTTTAAACAGTAAGAAATGTTCACTCTTCTTGATTTGTCCTATAAAATTAGGAAACATATTCTACTCTCTGCTGTAACTCATCTTTACTGTTTGCATCTGTTTAATGTGTTTGTATCCCTGGAAATAACAACTGTCTACACTGTGTGTGTTGTAGACCTGCGCCAGGACATGCTGACATTGCAGATTATTAAAATCATGGAGAACATTTGGCAGAATCAGGGACTGGACCTCCGGTACTCATTTCGCTTCCCTTTCCCAGTGTCAGTTTCTTTATCTACTCATTTTTGCTGCACTTTGCAAAGCTAAGCAAATGTCCTTTTTGTTTTCCTCCAGGATGTTGCCTTATGGCTGTCTGTCATTAGGGGATTGTGTAGGTCTCATTGAGGTGGTTCGCAGCTCCCACACCATCATGCAGATTCAGTGTAAAGGAGGCCTGAAAGGAGCCCTGCAGTTCAACTCAAACACTCTACATCAGTGGCTAAAGGACAAAAACAAGGGAGAGATGTGAGTTTACTCCTCATACTAGAGGCTTTATAGACTTATGTTCATTACGACTCAGTCTGTGGGATCTTAGACAATTTTTTTCTAGAATCATGATCACAACTTCAATCTACATCTACATTCCAAATCTATATTTAATGGTATCACTGCTTGGGGATTTCTGAATATGTTTTTGCATATTTCTTAATGTGTGCAGGTATGACATGGCTGTGGATCTGTTTACGAGGTCTTGTGCTGGCTACTGTGTAGCTACATTTATCCTGGGGATTGGAGACAGGCACAACAGCAACATTATGGTCAAAGATGATGGGCAGGTAACATATTTTCACACACAACACTCAGCATGGATTACCCTGCAAAATATTTTAGTCCCAGAGGGATCATCATGACGTTGTAACAAAGTGATAGGGATTAACACATTGTCTGTTCAAACAGATTTATGGTCGTAAAATCAGATCAGCCGATGTCGTTTCTTTTTAATTAATACCCACGTACCTACATGTGATGTGAGTGTAACTAAGCTACGGTGGATCTTTCGATAATTGCGGCCCATTTGTCGCAGAAATTACACAGAAATATCTTCTTTAGTGAACTTGCTTTATTCAGGTTATTTTTTTTTTTTAGGAATTAATTATAGTCTGCTTAAAATGACAAGATGTAAGCCAGTACCAGGTAACAGGATAGCTGTGGGTATAGATAACACTAAAGAAGAAAAGCTTTTTAATAGATTTGTTGACATCCTATTTTTACCACTTGCTCTGCTCTCCTTCAGTTATTTCATATAGATTTTGGACATTTTCTGGATCATAAGAAAAAGAAATTTGGCTACAAGAGAGAGCGAGTGCCCTTCGTTCTGACCCAAGACTTCCTCATTGTCATCAGCAAAGGATCACAAGAGTGCACAAAGACCAAAGAGTTTGAAAGGTACTGCAGAACTTTACGTCTGCTTTTCTTTTTTGTCCTCCATGTTGAAGAGGAAGGGAGTTGATTGCCACCGTACAGGACTGCAATTATATGCTTTTTCTAAGAGAGAAGGTTGAAAACCAGAAGAATGGGGTGGGCATTGGTGATTAGATGAGGTGCACCTTTACAGCATATTTCCAAATACATGAATGATCTAATTCTACCAGAAAAACTTTGCCTGCACATTGGTTGTTTCCTTTTTTTAGCTTCAACTTATTCATTACAGGAAGTGGATGTGTGACATAAGTGTGTGTTGATGTCAGTTGTTATTTACTTGAGGGAGTTTTTCATTCCCTCTGTCACCATTTGGATAAAATGGTTGGGTTTGTTTATCTAGTGAGATGGCGTTTCTGTGAATTAATGCTGTATGAATAAAGCCTAACTGAATTGCGTCTCATGTTTTGTGTATGAGACTGAATTCAGTGACTACATTTGCTTGAGGCTAAATCTTTGTGCATATCTCAGTTCATCTGTAAGCTACTGAAACCCCATTAGAAAACTATTGGTTGTCATAAATGTAGATGCTGATGAGACTGGAACAGTTTGGGGTCAATAAAGTAATAGATTAGAGTTATTTATTCATTTATTTAAAACGGCACAAATGAATAGAAATATGGTGGACATATTTCTACTCAGTTTGCCCAAAAGGCATTCCTTAAAATTTTTCATCTCTGTCATTCCAGACTACGATTTCATGCTGGTGATAGCTTAGACTGAAAGATCTTTTCCTTGCAGCTATGACTACGTTAGTCCATTTTTCCTGTATTTAATGTCTTAAGAATGCCTGAATTTGAAATTTCTCCAAATTTGGAAAAGTGCATTTCCAGCATGAACTGACTAGATTTTGGTGTTCGTTGTCTCTTTGACTTCAGATTTGTCCCATTGTTGTAAATGTGACATTATGCACGCAGGGAATTTTCTTTCATCTTTCACAGATGCCCACCTGGACTCGACAATAAACTGAATAGAAGATTGTAGGTTCAAGTCTAAGAGTGTTTGGTTAGATCTCATGTGATTGTATGCTAATAATGCCTACATTTCCCCTGGATATCTTACATGTCACAGGTTTCTGAGTGACATCTTAATATAAAGTAAAAACACTTGTAAATGTAAAGTTTGATGCTGTAATTCTACTTGCATAAGAAAACATAATTAAAACAAACTCATAAGTGAAGAGGATGTAGGAATGGGTAGTTTAGAAAGAAAAAAGAAAAATGCTTTCTCTCTTGCATCACTGTTGGCATGTCTTGAAGCCATCAAAGTCTGGTTGGCCCTAAACGTCTTACATCTTAATGACACTTAGGTCATGTTTATATGACAGAGCTGCCAGAGCAAGACGCAACGTTGGTGTTGCGATCTGGCCTCTCTTATACACGGTGATGGAGTGCCGGGGGAGCGACTCCACAAAGTTTTGAGGACGGGCTCCAGGGTGGAATTTTCTTGCTCTGCGGGGTGGCGCGGAGCCGTGTAAAGCCAAGGTGGAAGCTCTTGAATACAATGACGTCACTGCCCGTTGCGCACTCTGCAGGCCATGTGAACAAAGCAACAACAATGGCAGATGCTACATGTTTTCAAGTTATTTGGTCTCTTAAAACAAAACTTACTCATCATTCAGCATGTATGTCGCCAGCGAAGATGTTGTCTT
>JBBBVU010000015.1:5472869-5493012 GCA_037177055.1 Atherinosoma microstoma | reverse complement strand
AATGAGGATGTAGTAGGAACTAGTGTAAAGTAAACATGGTGTATCGTTGCAAGGTTTCACTGCCATCTAAAGGCCTGGCATGTGTATTCACTCAATTTGCAGAGTTGTGATCGGATTAATTCCTCTGTCGTATAAATGTTGTTTTTTTCGATCCTGTAAAGGGAAGAAAATGCAAATTTGGTATCAGCGTTGTCGTGTAAACATGGCCTGTTTGGTCCCAGTGGCCTTTGTAAACCCCCTCATGTTGACAGTTTCAGTCCTCATGTTTGGCAGGTTTTTTTAAAGCCAGCAGTCTCAAACTTGGGTTTTAAGATGGACAGTGTTTTTAAATTGGATCGGCAAATCAGATCTGTAGTGAAGTCCAGCTTTTTCCACATTAGACTGCTGGCTAAGGTTAAACTTTTTATTCCATGACACTTTGAGACAGTAATCCATGCCTTCATTACATCTCGGCTGGATTACTGTAACACACTTTATTTAGGGGTTAGCCAGTCCTCCCTTGCACGTTGGTGCAAAACGCAGCCACATGCCTTCTAATTGGAGTAGGTAGGAGGGAGCACATAACCCCCGTCCTGGTCTCCCTCCACTGGCTGCCCGTGCATTTTAGAGTACGTTTTAAGATTCTTTTATTTGCTTTTAAATCTTTAAACGGTCTGGCGCCTCCTTAACTCTCTGAGCTTCTTCACCCCTACACTCCTGCTCGGTGCCTCAGGTCAGCTGACCTGCTGCTCCTGGAAGTACCGAGGTCCAAACAGAAGGTCAGAGGGGACAGAGCGTTTCAGTTTTTGCTCCTAAACTGTGGAATGAGCTTCCCCTCCACATTAGAGAACCCTCCTGACTGTCCATTCGTCTCAAAATCCATTTTTATTCCTCGGCTTTCAACCCAGCATGAGACTCTGCTTCTGTTTTAGTGTTTTATGGTTTATTTTATTTATTGGTTTTACTTGTTTTTAATTGTTTTATTCTTTTTTAAATTGTTTTATTCTTTTTAAAATGTTTTAAAAGCAATAAACCATTTTTTTCAGGCATAATTGTTTTATTTCTGTGTTGCTTTGTTTATTTATGTACAGCACTTTGTTTCAGCTTAGGTTGTTTTAAAGGGCTTTATAAATAAAGTTGAGTTGAGTTTATTGACAACCATCTATTGAATAGCCTCCCTCTTAGATATTGTATCCATATCCATCTTTTCACTACAGGTTCCAGGAGATGTGCTACAAAGCTTACCTGGCTATCCGACAACATGCCAACCTCTTCATCAACCTGTTCTCCATGATGCTGGGCTCCGGCATGCCTGAGCTGCAATCATTTGATGATATTGCCTACATCAGAAAGACACTAGCCCTGGAGAAAACCGAGCAGGTGAGGAGGCTTTTTTATTTTTTTAGATCTATTCTGGACTATTCTTGACCGGCCCCATTTTATATTACATAATGGAGAATGCTAAATGCAGGGAAATTCTTGAGGAAAACCTGTTTCAGTCTTCCAGAGACTTTAGACTGGGATAGATTTTCACCTTGTAGCGGGACAATGACCCAAAGCATACAGAACACTAAGTGTCTAAATGCTTTGCAATTGGGAATCTGTGGCATGACTTAAAGATTGCTGTAAACCAGTAGAACCAACCTTACTGTATTTGAATAATGGACAAAAAACCCAGTTGCTACATGTGCAAAGCTCATAGAGGCATACAAGGACTTCTAGTCGAGGGATCTAGTTAAGGGATCTGCAAATCCTTTAAAAGTGGCGGGTTTAATCAGAAAAAAAGGGAAAAAAAATACTTTTGCAAACTAATGTATTAACTATGCTTTTTTCTCTGAGGTTTTTCTTTCTTTCTTAATTTTTTGGTTTAATTTGTTATTTTACTTTTGTAATGTGTCTAATGTTTGTATGTAAAGCACCTTGAATTGTCATGTACATGAAATGTACTATATAAATAAACTTGCCTTGCCTAACTAATCCTTTTAAGAACTTTCACACAGTTAACTATTTAACTTAAGTAACTCTGTTTTTATTTTCTGTGTGGTGCAGGAGGCTTTGGACTATTTTATGAAACAGATGAATGATGCTCACCATGGAGGGTGGACCACCAAGATGGACTGGATATTCCATACAATTAGACAACATGCACTTAACTGATACCTCTCTCACCGACAAAGTCCATCAGTCCCACCACAGAGTATTTATTTAACTTACAAAGAAGTGTCAAAGTCATTCAGAGATTTTCATTTGCCTTTTAGAGCAGAAACACTAACAGCCCAGCGATGATGGAGGATTCCACAATGATTTATTTTTCTTTGAAGCACTTTTTTCTTTCGTAAAACATGGTCCCTGTTTTTCTGCATTTTCATGAGATTTTTTTTTGTCTGCCTTCCAATGTGGTCTTGCACTATCCTCTGCTTCTTCTGTCAGGGTCTACATGACAAGATTTCCATCATGACCCTGTGAAGATGGGTCTAAGCTGGAAGAAGCTTGTATCCCTGGTTACTATGCATTCTCTTTTTTTCTTTTGTTTTTGTTTTCTCACCCACAGGAACAAATTGAATTCTGTCCCTCATTCTGCTGCTCTTTAAAAAAACATAAATTGTACAAATACAGTTTAAAGAAGCTGCATCTGCCATGATCTTAATGTAGCCACATATAAGGATGACAATTTGACTCAATCTCATCTCTACTGAGGAGACAGAGGGCACAAGGAATTGTTTAAGTTATTTTATTTAATATAAGTGTTACATTTGTTGTACAGTGGAGCTTCTATGATGTCTTCCACCATCCTTGTGAAGCTGCCTCTCTCAGTTGATTTGGCCATAGCTTTCTCATCTCCTTGTGGACATTTCAAGGCTGGAAAACTGCAGCGAAGTCTCTGGCTTCTGCACAATTCTTCAGTTTCCCACAGCCTCAGAGAAGCAGAACTCCAACTTGGGAACATTGGCAGTGCAGTGTTAAACTCTTGCATTGATATCAGGGTGAAGATGCCTCTCCATCGAGGAAAAAAAAAAAAGGCACTTAGAAATATTAGAACGATATACAGATTTATTATGACTTTTTGAATTTATTTATGTATTTAGTTTATTTCAGTTTGAACAAAAACGAAACCCTAACTCCAGAAACTTTGTGTAATTTTATGTATTTGTGTTATTTATAGCTTCTTTTGTCTACCGCAAGTGCAACTGCTTACTCCATTGTTCTTGTTTAGAGTTAAGCTTACGCTCAGAAACGAAGACTGCTGATGCCTTTCTTTTAGCCTCTGACACTTTTAAGTTCAGCTTCTAATTTGGCCTTATAAGTAACCCAGGGTTTTTTTTCTCTTTGCGTGTGGAATAATTTGTTTTGGGATGTAAAAACAAAGGGTGAAGGCGCCAGTCTAAAATGTAATTAGTAATGGGACCTATAATAAGCCTCTGGGTGTCTCTTTTGTTGGAAAGCGGTAACCCAGGGGGGAACGTCATGTCTTCCTCTTGATAAAATGCCTTAGCGTCGCAACACAACTGTTAATAACACTGAAAACCGTTGAGCCCCAGCAGCTCTGACCGAAGCAAACCCTGACAGGACTGTCGAGCCAAACAGTATGGCGGTGTTCAGGAAAATCTACATGTGACCATGATTATGCATTATTTTGTATTTCTGACTCTGTTAAGTTAGAATGTCTTTGACTCATGCACAAAGTGCTTTTTAAATTGACTTATTAGACATTTATACATTTTTTTTAAACATAGTCACCACTGGCCTTATTTGAGACAGACTTTATTTTTGGAAGGTGATAAAGTCATGTCCTCCACCTTTTTGTTAAAAGCCTAAACTATATATATATATATACAGTATACACAGTATATATACAGTATATGTGTGTTTTTTTTTTTTTTTCAACAAACATTTGAGCATTATGCTTTTGCATCACTAAGGTGAAATTGTATTTGTGGCATCTTGTTAGTGGAGTTATTTGAACAAATTCTTTAAATTTAATGGGGTAATCTTTAAGTGAGCTTAGCTATAACAGAGCCCCACTTGAGCCATATGGGTTTTACTCCCCCTAAACGTCCAACATCAGTATTATTAGCTCACGAGGCAAAAAGAAAATGTGAAGTGAAATGATAGAACTACAAGTCCAATCATGTAAAAATTAGTTTGGCATGCAGCACAATCACTTGTCAAATGGTTAATCAGCAATTTGTTCATCTAGCCTGAATCATCCAAATTCTTTTAATGTAATACAGGATGAGAATTAAGGGAATTTTGATATGAAATGAATATTTTTCTATGTATTTGGCAAATGATGACAACTAACACAGGGTTACAGCTTGAAAAATGCCTGCCGGTTTTTGGTATTAAATTTAGCTCCATAGGTGACTGTAAACATCCTCCTCCACTCTCACGGTGAGGAGACAGCATTTCATATGAAATGGTGCCTCGCAGTCTCTCGATGAGCACCCTACGATCTCCCGGTGGATGTAGAAAGACACTTGGATGTACATATAGCGAGTTAATCCTCTTATTGACCACAAAGCATGAAACTAGAGCCGTTTATGGAAAAGTTCCAACCGATTGTATCAAAAAGCCAAAGTCGTGGTCTGTTCTGATGTGGCGCGCACACGTGTGATGTCATATTCGCGCTTTATTTAATGGCTTGAATGTATTTAATTGCTAACATGGACCTTAAATGCACTCATCTTTTTTTTAAAAATGTTTTTGAATTGTTCATGTCATCTTTTTTTTTCTAAAAGTTGGATGCAGTGCCACTAAACACAGATTATGAGCAGAGAGCTTTGCCTTTTTGCTGTTTTCCTTAATGTGACAAAACAGCCAGCACAGAGTCCTGTAGAAACTTCATGCTGGAACTGCATCCTGCAGAAGATGTGTAAGTTCTAGACTTTAAAGAATGAAAAGGAGAAAAAAAGAAGTTTTGGATAAACATTTAAAAAAAGAAAAAGAAGTCAAGTTCTCAATGCCTTTTTGTCCAGCAGAAAAAGTTAGGCTGACAGCCTGTGCATGTTTCTAAAGCAGCATAACTAGTATGTATGATGATGTACATTATGAAGCAGCATTAAGCAGTATGTATGTACAGTTGCAGTCTAATCTCTTTTCTATGGTTGGCTTAACATGTGAGATTCCTGTTGTTGTTATCTGGTCTATCCTTTTCCATGTATTCTCCAGATGAGTTGGGTGTGTTTTTGCGTGTGCTCATGTGCATTTAATGTTGTTCTGTGCAGGCAGCAGAGCTTCGTTGGCAGGTCCCAATGAAAATCCACACTCTCTGTTCATATGTGACTGTGTGTGAAGACACTGGCAGTACATGGTGTCTTTAAATGTTTTGTAACCCCCCCCCCTCCCACCACCACTGGCAGGTTTATGCTAGAGAATAAAAACAAAAGGAAGAAGAAAAAAGGTTTTTGCTTGGGGCAGAACTTTTTATTCATGCATTGTGTATGTTTTACTTGAAATGTGGAGAATCAGAACCACGGCTGTATTTTTTAGGCTTTAGTGCTCCGATCGGGACTGATTATGAAAGTATATGTGTGTATTTTGCATTGCGTACAGGCTGTGTATCTGATACTGGTTGTGAATGTTATTTACGCCACAGTCCTACATTTCAGTGAAGAATCAGCTACTTTGCAGTTATTGAAGGACTAAATTATCTCTAATCTAGATTCCCACATCTTTTCAAAGCATGTGTCTGAAGGGTCTCCTGGTCCTCCTGTTTTCATGCTGAAGCGGTGAAAGTTTCCCTTCTTCACCTCAAAGCTTTGAAGGCCTACATGCTCTGTCCCTTTTGATCATTACAAGACCCAACAGTTGAACAAATTCAGCTTGGATCAGTTGATTCAGTCGACATGATCATATGTAATGTTTAATTGAAATTGAATGTAATTGAAGCGAGAGAAGGGAATCTAACACAATCCTTCAATGTGAACTGTGAGGACCTGACAGGCTGGACATAACATGAAAGATGTAACACGATTCAGTGCAATATCCATCCAGTGAAAGCCGCCTTTCTGAAGCTTAGTATGCTGTGTTTGGCACCTTATCAGGCTACTCGTTAAAGTGTCTCAGCTACTGTTTATTCACACAAGGATCAGGTGTTCATGTTATTTAGTTTCCTCGCTGCGTGAAGACAGACCCTTCTATTTTATTTGGAGGGCATCTTCTCTTTTTCTGCTTCCGTCTTTCATTGTTTGAAATCCGACTTTGCTTTCAGCTTGCCTTTGAAAAGGCTGTCAACATTTGTCTTTGATGATTTTAAATTCTTCTGATTACAGAGAGACAAAAAAAAACAAGCCCTGGATGAAATATGGCAAATCAGAACATTTATCATTTTATCCTGTTTTTTAGCCTCCTGGAGTGTCTCATATTCTGACTGATATGGATAAGATTATTTAGTTCTCCAAACTAAATTACACTCCTTTTTTGGATCTTATTTTTTCAATTTACTATGCCGTCAGATCCTTGATGTATACTATGAATGAATGTAAAATGGGCCAACGTATCGTTTGTCACAGCCTGCTTGCATGAGACTGAGAAAAAAGGTGAAACTTTGTTTTTTGCCTCTTATTTTTGTTTTAAGCAGATCTGCAGCAATACAGATGTTTTCTACATGGTGACACAAGTTTGCTCCCTGTAGTTTGTAGGAAAAGTTTACTCTGACTTGCAGAAACCTGCATTTTTATTTATGAATGTATGTGCGTTTCATTTTTGGCTCACTGGTCTCAGAGTTGAGGTTTGTACCCTGACTCACTGGTCATCTGAGTGTCCTGTGAAGATGTACAAATAAATTTGTTAAACATTCACTTACCTGTGTTTGACTTGAAATGTTTCCATATGCAACATGGACTCCAGTCCTCTTTACTAAAACTTTATTAATAACTGCTACGTTTGATTGACTTTCTCCAACCATGAATATTTTGGTTCTTACTGTCTGTCTTAATCTGTGGAGTGATTTCACTTTTTTATGTGTGGATTCCTGGGAATTATCTTCCCAGCCGATGTTTTTAGATGCCTTTTCTCATATTTCTTTTTTCATTCCTTTAAAATAAATAGAGCTGTGATCTAGTTTAAGGAGATTTATAATGCGTCAGTAGCAAAACAGAATCAATCCGGGGATCAACTCAGCAGAGGTTTGTGATTTAAAGGTCAATATTCAAATAAGGAGAAACATTCACACATAAAACCAAAACACAACTTTATTTCTAACTTCAGGTTTTTTTCCTTCGAGTCAGATTTTACACGTCATTATTTCCATTTTCCAGAGAACTTAATCAATCGTTTAGTTTGATTTACTCAAAAGAAACTGATACCAAGCTGCTTTTTCTTGCAAAACAAGCAATTAATAGAGGAGCTTAAACATTAAAGAGTTCTGTCATCATTTTAATCATTTATTAGGTTGCTCTCCAACATACAGGTTTTCTTTCTTTTTTGTTCTTTTTTTTTCTTTAAAGAGATTGGTTATTTTACTAACCTTTTGTTTTTATAATTCATCTGGTTTAACATAATCTCTAAATAAAAAAACAAAAACAATCCAACAGCATAAAATGTTGCAAAATTTGTAGGTTTTTTTCTCTTTTTTTCTGCGATACTATTGGCTGAACAAATGTACCTGGAATGTTTCCTAGCGAGATCGAGCTGAAATATCTTTGCTGTATAGGAGAGATTTAATCTACAAGACAAACCTCAAAATAGAAATCTGTTTGGAGAGGATGAAAAGGAAATATCCTTTTTTTTTTCTTTTCTTTTAGTAATATAAACGTGGCTTCCTTCCAAATTTAAGACACCACCAGGTCAGTGTCACTGAAGGCTCCGTCCACAGGAGGCTGCTGGGAGGGCGCCTCTGTCGGTGGATCAACTGGCTGAAAGGGTTTCCAGGATTTGGACGGGCAGTGGAAGGGGTTGTCATTCATAGCATCGGGCGAGGCCGGTGGTTTGGAAGCTGTGGTGTCCTCCTCAGATGACTCTTCTTTGGCTGACGCCTTCAAGGGGGGTGGTGAAGGTGGATGTGTTGTTGAAGGAGAAGCAGTGGTGGGAGCTCTAAACAGGAAGTTCCTTAGTGGAGACCAGCCGGCAGGACGGCGCTTCACCCACAACTAAAGAGAATCCATCCAACAAAACACTTAACAAAACCTTCTGTACACACATTTGTATCATAAATACGCATTATTCCACAGTTTTATCATGTATTTTATTACGAAATTTATTGAAATATAAATAAGATTATGGAAATAGACTGAATTTACATGTCTAATGTAAAATAACCTGAAAAACCTGTAACTGAAAATACATAAAATTTCCATTTAAAAAAAAAAGAAGAAGGGAAATCTAGTTCAATTTCACATGAAAAGACAGTTATAAAATATTTTTAATTGATTTTAATTCCCCTAAAATGTGATTCATAAGGATGTAGTTAAACAGCTAAATTCAACCTTAATACTGTTATGTATGTATACTGTTATATAGTGTATATGTATACTGTTATATAGTGTGTATGTATACTGTTATATAGTGTATATATATACATATAGTGTTGCCTACAGGTCAAAGAGTTGGACTTTGGGGCCATAGGACCTAGATTCAAGTCCCCAAACTGGCTATGAACTGAATGATTATACCTGCTAACATCTTTCATTAAACATTAAAAAGCACAAATAAAACTAATATTCTTGTGTACTTTAAAAGTAAAGGTAAAAATTATATTATTATTATTAAGATTATTATGGAATTTTGCTCAAATTATACCCCCCCCCTTTTTTTTTTTAACAGTATTTTTCTGGTGCCCCAGCTGCTGCAATATTACAGGGTTTTATTGTATTTAATATATAAAAGGAGTATGTATCTTTTTAATCTTACAGTGTAAGTCTCCTGACTACCTCCCTGTTGCAGTCAGGAGATCCTTTGAACTATTCCTTTGCTTTCAACTGTTTGCAAGATAAAAATAAGCATGATTATTTAGTTTCTCCAGATGACTGCTATGTCCCCTCACAGCGTGTTGGCTTTTTAAACCGGGAATTGATTGCTGGAAGCCAAAGAGGCTTGGGACTGAGAGATTGCCGGTTCATTTCCCAGATCAGCAGGAGCAACATGACCAGAAGCCAATCGTTAATGTTTTGTATGTTAAGAAAGAGAATTCTGTCATGTTTGCTGGTTAAAAACTCCCTTTTAGTTCCTCTGCTCCCACTAATGGCCAAAATAACCTTCTACTGCAGCTTTAATGTGGATTTTCTCTTCACTCCGACCTTTCCATGACACAGCTGTTGTCAAATCTTTGCTAAAAATCCATTATTAAGTACAGCAAGGCTGTTTGGTCTAAAAATGTCAAAGAGCAACCACTCATACAGATTACTGTAGTTATAGCTTACCTCATAAACACAGCCTTTAATACTTTATTACAGGAATTTTAGGACGATAGAGGGGTGGAAAGGCATCAGGCACACTTAGATAAATAAAAACTTGCTCATGTTTGGCCACTAGGAGAAAATCCACTCACCGTGGGAAGTGCGCCTTGTTCACACTGTACATGAGCCTCTGGCTGCTCAAACCTCCACGGTGCAACATCCACTGTAGAGTTACAGTTAACAAACTCCTGAAACACACATAAGGCACCATGAGAACTTCATCCAGTCCAGCATCCCTGGACTCAAAAACGCATCGTGGAAACAGAAGAATCCCATTTACCACGTTAGTCTCGTCGGGGACGCACAGCTCGTTGAGGTCTTTGTGTTCGGCCTTGGCGCAGGTGGTCTTCCTCATGTCAAATCTCAGCTTGAACCTGAACCCTGCAACCACCTGCAGAGGGAGAAACGCGCAGGAAGCAGAGCAGAAAGAAAAGTTGGAGACATTTTCCTCCTTCGCATCACCTCCCCCCTCTTCACAGCACCTGCATACCTGTCTGGTGGCGAGGGCGACATCGTGCAGGGTGAACAGGTGAGTAGAGTCCGAGGCTAAGTTGTAGGCGGAGACTGATGCAAAGAGTGGAACCTTGAGGTCCTCGGAGGTCTCGTCAATTTCCACAGGGCAGCCTAAACAGGGAGCCTTCTCTGGAACAATGAAGTCGTCTGAAGAGGAGAAAGTGAAATGAAGAAGAAGAGAGAAAGCGGAAGAGTGGATATTTAGAGTGATGATACAAGAGCAAACACAAATGAAGGCTTGTATAACAATGGATGCTGCAAAGAGATGCTAAAGGTCTCTATTGCAGCTTGAGTCCTGGTCTGTGGCCCTTCGCTGCTCTTCATCCATCCTGTCCGCTTCTCTCTGTCTTTCTTTTCTCATCAAAGAACATTAAAATAAAAGTCACTAATTCCCAAGAACATCTTGATCTGGCCGCATGTTAAAACATAAAATGGGTTAAATGATAACTTGGTTCACAGAACTTTAATTAAGTAAAGATGCTGAATTTCCACCCTACAAAGACATATGGTTGTCCACGCTGCTGAAAACAAGCAAATGTATGAAAGAGGTTTCTTAAATGTTCAAATAGTAATATGGAAAAGCCTCTAAATAATTGCACTAAATCATTAAGAGGCAATCATTGTCATGGCGCGTTGTGTGACAACAGAAACTGTGGAAATTATTGTCTCTTAACTCAAAATTTCACTGTTTCTGCAAAAACTGTGAAATCTTGGGTCCATGTCAGCTGTTATTGAAAAGATGAAAACTGAATGGAAACCACAGCATGACCTTTAAAGCCAGCATCCTATAATCTCTGACTTCAGATTGGTCAGATGTCATCAATGACTGGAACTAAATACATCAGTTTGTTTTTTCTAATTATGTTGCTGTGTTTAAATATTCACATGGCTAAATCTGAATAGATGAAAAAAACAGCTACTAATATATATATATATATATATATATATATATATATATAGTGCTGTCCTCTGATCCAGACCCACTGAAGCAGGCAGACATACCAATAAAGGAATTTTTCAAATTGTGCCTTTAAAGTTGCAAATCTCTTTGAAAGTCGAGACTCAGTGAAACTGTTTACTGTACGCCTCCGCTGCGACTGATAAGGTTAACAGATTAAAGTCTACGTGATGCTTCTGCCTTCTATGAAGTGATAAGTTCATATTGTGCTTTTCCTTATTTGCAGATGGAGTTGCTCTATTACACAATCTGGGTTTTCCCTGCACCCACTAATGTGCATTTTCCTCACTGACTCACTGTTTCTGTAAATAAAAAAGAAATTTTCCTCTGATAAACAGGGTCACAATGAAGCGCCAGAGACTCCTGCTGTAAGAAAAAACATTTCTCCATATGAGATTAAACTGATTTCAGTCCTGATCTGAAGACAATATATGTGATTAGCCTCATTTTAATAAGAAAACCTTAGTAGTGGCTAATATTTTATCATTCTTCCAAAACATGCTAAATATGTGATGATTTATTCGATCTAAGTGTCTCATTGCACTCAATGATAATTCTGCTGGTTATACTCATGTGATCAGTGTTTATGATGCAAGTCCATCCATTCATTTTCTGATAAGATCAATCATTCAGTCACTCACCGAGCAGGCACTCCACCTGGTTCGTTTTAGTTTCTGTCTCTGTCATGTGGACTGTAGCGTTGCATGAAAGTGGCTCCTGGAGGAACAACAGGACACATCATGGTTTACATGTTCTAGCAGCTTAGCAAACACTTAAGATGATTTATTCTTGATGTTTAACATAAATGAATGGAAACGTGTGTGTGTGCTTGGAGAAAACGGGTGTTAACTCTCATCTCAGCGGCGTTACCCTGCGTCCAAACAGCAAATATTCACAGTCGGTCCAGGGTTTGCTGCTCCCCGCTTGACAGTCACTCCTCCTGGTGGAGAACTCCAGCGAATACACCGAGTCTGAACCGTTTTCTGACTGCAAACACATACACAAGCACGCACAATATCATGTACCAAAGGTTAAAGGGTCAGAGCACATTTTCCAAGAATGTTTTGTCCCAATCTCCCAGTTCTTTAGTTCATCTCGTGTCATCGGCTTGCAGCCCTGAATGATGCAGACTTTTGAACAGTCCCGATTTGATCTTTAACAACATCCCCGACAGATTCAGTTTTTAACCCAACAAACTTCATCATTTATGAAAAAAACTACAAATTAATTTGGAAATACCGATACATTTCATTAATCTGTATAATTTTGTCAGTTCTGGCTACACTAACAGCTGGCCATCACCAAGTAGAAATGAGGAGTGAATGAATGATGGATTCGCTGTAAAGTGCTTAGGGTGCCTGGAAAAGTGCCATATCGATCTAATCCATTCTTCTTCTTATTACAACATCGATAAGGAAAGACATCAGCGATCTTAGAGAAGCAATTAGTCTTACTGCCATCAATCTAAGAATAATAAGTCGTCCACCTCAAGGTCAGACTGTGCAATGCTCAAAGAAACTGCAAAAAACCTATATTTAAGAAACTGTAAGCCTCAGTTAGCATGCTAAAATAGAACAGGTATGGCTTATGTGGCAGGGTTGCAGGAGAAAGGCCCCTCTCTCTAAAAAGAACATGGGAGTGTTACTTAGATTTGAAAAGTTGTGTCTGAACAAACCACAAAACTTCACAAAAGTTCTTCAAACTGATAAGAGCAAAGTGTAGATGTGTGGCAATGATACACAGCATCGCATGGCGGTGGGTGGGGGGGGTGGGGCATTTAAGCTTCTTAGACTCTTCCCAGTCATTGAGCCAACCATGAACCCCCTCTGTATTCAACCAAAGTATTCAAGACTCAAATGTCAGACCAACTTAAGCTTGTCTGATATTGGTTTAGTCAGGAAATAATGATCCCAAACTCAGCTGCAAGTCTACAACAGAAACGCTTCAAAAGAAAGGACTGAAGGTGATGAAATAACCCAAAGTTCAGACCTTAAACTGATTGAAATGTTGTGCACAAACAATACCTGCAAACCTCGATAAACTGAAGCAATGAAATAAAAAACAGGTGGATTTTTCTGTTTGACAAAGTATCTAGGTGAGGTGAACATGCATGATTCACATTGTTTTTGTAACCCCTGTACCTTCCTGGCTGACAGTATCTGAAACAGAGCCAGCGTGAAACCAGTATTTAGCCTCTCATTGAACTTGTGTATGGCACTGCTGACCGCCTTCTCCACAGTGGGGTCATCACAGAAGATCAGGACACCACCCTCTGCCTTCACCACCTCCTGGACAAAGACAAAGAAAAATGGCTGCCTTCAAAAAAATAGCAATCCAAACAATTGGGACTCCTTAAAGGGATCGCTGGGTAAACCAGAGGGATGAGGTGATTAACAAGACAGGAAAAAACAAACAAATCTTCTCAATCTTGGTATCATTGCTAAAATTATGAACATTTTAGCTTTATTTTTCCTAAGGAAAAAATAAAAATCATCAACGACCCAACTGTAAACATACCA
The DNA here is from genome assembly GCA_037177055.1 of Atherinosoma microstoma. Lineage (NCBI taxonomy): Eukaryota > Metazoa > Chordata > Actinopteri > Atheriniformes > Atherinidae > Atherinosoma > Atherinosoma microstoma. The sequence continues at coordinate 5,479,648 of JBBBVU010000015.1, read as the reverse complement.
CCAAGGACACCGACTCAACTGCTTGGCTAAAGTATAATATTTACTTTTGCTCATCAGTTCAGTTTTAGACCTTTAATGCTTCCAAAAACTTTTTGTTAAAGGCTTTAAAGTGGATCTTTACGTACTATCTTTCAAAAGAGCCGTTTTCATTTAATAACTGCTTTGCTTTTGAGTCTTTTAAAACAGTTTTTTGGTCAATAATTGTCTACCTTTGTTTGTTTAAGGCTTTGCATGCAGGATTGATCAAGTCGGTCTTACTGCATCATATAAAACATCATTACACAAAGCACATTGTCCTCTAATGGTGGTGAACTTTATAAAAACTTGAGCTAAGGACCTGAACACAGTCCATTACTGATGTATCACAAATCTTTTACAGCCAGAACCCAAACCAATGGAAATGAGCAAATAGCTGCATTTAAGAAGTACTATTACTTAAGTTTGCTGTACATTTAGCTGGAGGCTGAAGGGTTTAATGAATGCATATGGCAGCATTGCCAGTTGCCAACCTGATACTTAGAACTTTATTTTAATGTAAATATTAACAACACATTTCCCCCGAATATAAAAATAGTCAGTCTACCCCGGGGCTACTCATACAGTATCAGTCCTGCAGGTTTTTAATGTGTCCCAACTCCAACACACCTGATTCATATTAAATGGATCCAACAGCCAATGAAGTTCTGCACAATGACTCATTAATATGAATCAGGTGTGTTGGGACAGGGACACACTGAAAACCTGCCGGGTCCCTCGTAGGACCGAAATGAGTAGCTCTGCTCTATCCTATTAGTTGAGCCTGTCTTCCTGTAGTCTTAACCACTGTGGACATAGAAGACATTAACAGTAACTGTAATAAGTCATTTGTCCACGAGAGGTTGCATTTTTTTAATGTTTAGATTTAAATTATTTACAAAATAAAAGAGGGATAACTTGTTCTATCCTTTATATCTTTCTTATTTAATGGATCTCAGTTCAGTTTGCACTATGAGGTGAGTCAGTTCAGGTTTAATTTTGTGGCTCTATTGTGATTTGTATATTGTAATCCACATGTAAATGAGTCAAAAAGTAGGTAAATATGTAAAATAAACAAACAAATAAATCAAATAAATATGAATAAAAACATAGAATAAAGATGTAATATATGAATAAATATATCTAAAATTTCTTATTTGTTAAATTTAAACAATTGAGAACATTTATTTGGTAAAAATGATAAAACTTGTAATCATTTTATAAGGATTTTATGAATAAAATATTCATAAAATTCATTTGACAGATTTATATGTATTTATTTATATCTAGATATTAAAAATGTAAATGTTTTATATACATTTTGTATGTGAAATATGATAAAAGTCCATAATAAAATAAACAAATCAATAAAAATCTACAAGTAGATAAAATAACTACATTATCTAATTGTGTAATTGAGGCAAAATATTGTTGGAACTGAACTTATTTTTCTCTAGAAATATCAGGTTGTTCCTTCTAAAAGGAGACGTGGTTGAATACAAACATCTAGATAATGTACGAGTATGTCTTCGCACTAAAACAAAGGGGAAAATTGGAAGTTTCCATTACTTATTGGTTATTATGCTTTTATTTTACACTGTATATCCCTGAACTAAAATTAGTTTTACACACCTGACATAAATAAATTATGTGGGTCAGTCTTTAAGTTAATTGCTTTGAGCCTGTAAATATGAATATATATATATTTTTTAAATGTTTTTATCAACTCATGTTTCTCATTTGGACAGTGGGATAAAATCCAAAAGTACATGAAAATCAACCAGAAAAGTCCGAGCCGCATGTCCTTCTGAGGAAGTTACTCCCCTGTTTTGTTATTAGTCGTACCACATGACAACTTCTTCTTTCTTCTAAACTTAAACTGTGAAATTGAACAAAAGTTGTGTAATTAAACTATTTTTAAGTACATTTATGTAACTACTATTTCTACCACTTCTGCATCATCAGATCTATGATGTGTTATTGGTTTGAAAGCTGGAAATCCAACTGGGAGTCTCTCCTTACCTGCCCGAACGCAGAGCTGTGTAGGCACAGCAGGCCCAGCACACACAGCCCCACTCCATTCCTCATTGTCCGGTCCTGATGGATGCTTGGCTCTGATTTGCTTCAAATAAAAACAACAACTAATAAACACATTCAGCCACAGTTAACCAAACTAATGCATTTAATGTCTTAATTACATCCTAACTTAACCAACACTCCAAACAGAATCCTTGAAGTAAAGAACTACGTACAGTTTGTGAAGGTGGAGGCCTGCTGTTGATCCTGCTGAACTCAAAGAGGGGAAAACTCGACGCCTCTCCGCTTTGCAATGGACGAATGAAGTCCTCCTGAAACTGGAGGAAGGATTCCAGGGAAAAATGATGACACACTCAGTGACACAAACGCAGAGGACAGGAGGGCACAGAGGACACACACACACAATAATGCTCACCGTGATCAGTCGGTAAAAGGAGAGTAAATGTTTGCTCTTCAGTTTGCCCTCCTACCTGCCCAGTCAATACCACGCTATCAGAGACAAAGAAAACACCAGAAGAGATGGAATAACTTCTTTATTGTGCTCAGACAAAACTTACATGTCAAACCACATAAGTAGATTTCATAGATAAAAATGAACAGCGGCACAAATGTCCTCTCTGGAAGTTTACAGGCCATATTGTGCATAGTTGGGGTTTGTGTGTGCGTGTGTGTGCGTGTGTGTGTTTGTGTGTTTTAAATGGAACTTTGTCCCTGTTTATCTTTAGCCTGAGCCACTCTGATTTCCCCACAGCTCATCTGTCAAACAAGGTTAAACATGCTTACACACATTTGTGGCAAAGTGTCACACTCCATCTGCATGTATCCCACAGGCTCAGTGTCGTACGGTTCCTATCTTTGAGTTCACAGCGTGCATAAAACATCAACTTAGATGTTCTTCAATTATTCTCACACGGTTGATCAATCTCTTAGCTGCACCTAGATAATAATTCCTATGAAAATGTGTCATTGCGCTGACATTTTGGGCAAGTTTTAAAGTGGAGATGATTTATAAATGTTTGGATCTGCCCTCTAGTAGTTACTGATGGATGAGTGAGCTTTGGATGAGTGATTTTATTAAAGAAGGGGAAAAACTAAATAAAATATAGGAAAATATTTCATGAACATTTTGTTAACTTGTTTTTGGAAATTTGTCTTGTAAAGGTCACTAATATTTTCAGATTTCAGTGTGTCACCTGCATTGTATTCATGCACACTGTGTTAGAAAAAGTAGGAACTTTTACTTATTGCCATCTAAAATGTGATTTAAGAAATGTTCTGGATGTTTTTACTCTTGTATTATTCTCCTATTTTGTATTCTGGTAGCTAAGCTTGGACTGTTGTGTGATTTTTGCAGTCATGCAGTAATTGCTCATCAAACACACATGATTCAGCAACTCATTGGTTTCACTGTTAAACTGACTTTTTCACCATCAGTGGCGTGAGCGCTAACTGTAGCGGCTTCACCTTCGTCACTTCCTTCACCCACTAGGTGTTTAAGATAGTCTCACATTTATAAGTCAAACCACATCTGCTGTCTCTTCGCATTTCCTCTCTGCTTGCATCCACGAGTTCAGTCCTTCTCTAACTATGCTGTTAAATCATCACACAAGTGGATGCTCTCTTTTTTTCTTGGCTGCTTTCATTCCTGGTAAGTTTTTATAATATTCAAATTCTACAGATCTCATCTCTGGCTTTAAACCATGCCATCAGGTCACTGTGAATTCTTGTTGAATTTAAACCATTTTCATGTAAAAGGCAGAATTCTCACAGAGCAGCAGTGAATGTTTCCATTCCCTCGCTACCCACTGTTGATGATCATACGTCTATCAGTAAAAGCTACATGGAGATGCAACCTTTTATGACCTCCTGTGATGGATAAAACATTTTTCATTTTGTCTGCTACTCCAAATATTTTCTATTGCAGCGTACATGAAACCTGCAGAATCAGCTGACGCTTTATAAACTATATGCTCCTCTAAGTGTACATCTTTATAGGTGAGATATAAATGTTCCACTCTGGTTTCCTGCCCAGCATGTTGGTTTAGTGGCTGTCAGTGGTCCCACTTTGTCTCACGCTGGGAAAACAGGTGCAAAATCTTTTTCTTGTGCAACGTTGCAACAATTACAGCCGCCAAAGTACATCTAAAACACCCTTTTAGGATTTCTTTTTATATGTAGTTTTAAGTTTTTATAACTTAGTGTGATTACTGTTAGTGGTGGTGACAAAATAACTAAGTGTCAAACACACCAGGGGTTAAACCTGACTTGAGGTGAAAAAATGTCTTTTGTTATTTCACTTTCCATTTCATTCAGTTGAGGCTTTGGCTGCAATGTCAAACTGACCCCACTGCTCCAGTCCTGCAGAGACCCACAACTCCCTGAGTTACTGGTTGCAAGTGTGTTGCACATAGAAAAGACCATGCAACACCCAGAATCCCCATGCTATACCAGTTAATCCTGCAGCCAGCTCTGCAAACCAGTTTTGTGTGTTTTATTCTGTGTTCCAATGTGGGATATTACTTATGAGAATTATGTCAAATTAAACTATTATGTAGTAATTAACACATATTCTCTGGTAAATATTACTGCTGGCTTGTACTTTATCTAACCAGCAAACCATATGAGGAAGTGGTTTCAGTCTATGAGCTGGCAGAAGACTGAACACCGCATGTCTATTTAAAGAGAGGCTCATAAACCTTGTTTCCATCAATACATGTCCTCCCCCCCCCCCCACTCCTCCAGGTAAGAACATAAAAGCAAAGTGATGCCTCTCTATGTTGATGTAATGGATACAGATGCTCTCTTTGTGTAACACGGGCTACTGGAGAGCTTCGGGTTGCACTTCTATTATCATAAAATGTTTAATCTGTTATAAATGTGCAGGAAAGAACATTTGTGGTCTTTCTAAAAGTTTGTTTGCAGTCACTTGATGAAAAAATATTTTAAGGCTATCCTGTAATATTTGGGTGTTAGGATAAACTCACATTTACTGATAATCTTAAAAGGAAGCTAAACGTGCAGATAGATGTCATGTCATGAATAAAATAAAATAAAGAAGCTACTTTTCTACCTGCGACAGATTACAGGGATTTATTCTTGATCCAGTTCACCATCCGTCTGTCTCATAACACTTGTAAACTCTCTTGCTCATCATTGCATTTGTCATGACTTTGTTGCAACATCACCGGCTGAACTGGTCATTCGACGAGTAACAGCCCAGCTTATCTCTGCTCCCACCACGTGACCAACTCTGACATTTTGTGGCTACTATTCTTTAAGATGTATTTACATTAATATGCTTCAGAGATCTTTCTGGAAGGCCACTGTGTTCCAATAGATGTGTTATATTGTTGTGAATGTAATGTTATGCATCACCGATTAACTGGTCAGTCTTCAATGAGACACTTTTGTTAAAGACTTCCTAATAACATAAAAACTGAAATAAAGAAATTTGGGGAAATATGTGTAATGATTAATGTAGTCTACAGGGATAAAATTTAGTTATATTTGCATTGAATAAACAGAAGCATCTTCAATCTTTATGTTGCCATATCCTCACTGCTGTTACGTTATTGTTACTATGATAGTCATTATAATGAAAGTTACTGGTCTCCTCTTCCAACAGGTATCCACCTCCAGAGAAATGACGACTCCATCGAGTCTGAGCTGCCATCTGGGGCTGATGTTTACCGGCCTGTCCTGCAGCCCTCTGAGGCCGTTGCTACACCCGGTACACAAACACACATCCAGATTTTTTTAAAACATTTTATTCAAACTGTGTTGAAATAAGGATGTCAGTTTCCTAATCTAGAGTTGTGGGATGTAAAAACAGTCTGTATTGCAGCTGAACTTTATTTACATCAAATATGGGTTTATTTAGGACATGCTGATGAGAGCTGTGTTTAAAATGAGAGCAGGGACAAAATGAAATATAATATTATTTATTTTATCATAACCATAACCTTTAATTAGTGATAAACATCATTAACTGCATCGACACAGAATGACATTTTAATGTTGTGAAAACTGTGAAGGTAAATCCAAAAACCAAGCAGTATATTATTCTTTTAGTTTTTACATGATCTATCAAAAAATATTGCAATTAACAATATGACGGAGCTCCATTTATTCCACTCACACATTCATACTTTATGCCTGTCTCTCCAAAGATGAGGTTAAATAAAAGAGGTCTAAGCATCTCTCCATCTTTTCCATTCTAATAAATGCCTAAAGCCTACGGGAGCATGACTAGATGCAGACTGCAGGGAGTACAATATGTTTGTTTGTTCTTATGGATTTATTTATTTATGATTTAAGGGGGAAAAACTGTTCTTAGTTTGATATCGAACTTATGTATCCGAGCTCTTCAAACAGACCACAACTTTAAATAATCAACGGGATAAATTCTCATCTCCACTCATTGATTCTTATTGTTTGAACCCCGCGCACCCGAGGACACTTACAGGCCCACTTCAAATTTTTGGAAGTTACGTGGAAAATTGAAGACTTCACATTTGGTATTTGTGCTTTTATTATGTCTGCAGGAACCTACGTGCTGAAAAATGCTTTGGGCATGCCGTGCATCAAAGCCAGCATGGGAGCAGAGTACATCGTCTCTGAAAGCAAGGTCCGAGGCTGCACCTTGCTCAGCACTTTGTGTGTGTGTGTGTGTGTGTGTGTGTGTGTGTGTGTGTGTGTGTGTGTGTGTGTGTGTGTGTGTGTGTGTG
>JBBBVU010000015.1:5442870-5457690 GCA_037177055.1 Atherinosoma microstoma | reverse complement strand
CCCCCCCCCCCCCCCCCCCCCCCCCCCCCCCCCCCCCCCCCCCCCCCCCCCCCCCCCCCCCCTCCCTTCCCCCCCCCAAGAGAGGTGTGATAAAATATTAATTCGTCATTCTGAATTATGTGGTTGAGTAATCTGCTTCTAAAATACCCCCGAGACGTCACATCCAAACCAAACTCGGCTGCAGATCACCGCGTAAACGTCAGTTCTGCTGCGTTTGACAATATCCACCTGAAGATCACCTGAGCGGGAATTATCTCTGCTATTTTTTTTAGACATTAGGTTCCCATATTTACTGTAATTTTGTAGTTCTCCGTGTTAACCACAAGGGGGCATCGGTTCTGCACCGCATCTGCTCTTATTCAGCCGTGTCGCAGCACTGATGTCCCAGAAAAGTTTGAAATGCTGAGATTAGTGGACGTCCAATTCTAAGGGATGCTTTTTCTTTTCTTTTTACAATCCTGTTAAACCACAAGCACACCACCCTGCTCTGCTAATCATTACTAGCCGGATGACGAGAAGCTGGTTTTTCACAGTGATTTTCTCGTCTGTCATCCAGTACGAGAGAGTTTTAAAAACAAAACAATATGAATCCGTTCTTTAATAGAAAACTGGCTACAAAAGAGGACGAGAGGTCGTGATTCTTCAGCTTCAAAGAGACGTAGCCACCGGGAGGAGACGTTTCCCACGATGAGGAATAAATGTATAATTAAACAGCATCTTTTTTATAAATGCAGATGTTTTCATTACAGATATGAAGTCAACAGATTTAAAAAAAAATGTGTCCAGACCTGAAGTGTGAATATTAGCTACTAGGATGGACTGGTCTAACTGGAAGCATCCTTTAATCCTTAAATATGTGGTAACATACGAACGTTTACAGATACAGATGTTGGAAAAGTTTTACATAAACACATAAAAAGAAATACAGCAATAATAATAATAATAAATACAGCCTCCCACTGTCAGGTGGATCTGTGTGAACAGAGAGGAAAAATGTACCCAAGAGAAAATAAACATCAAGAATTTTCCACGAGCTGCCGGGGAACGACTTTCACCTTCCAACAGATGCCTCATGACTGCGTACGGCGAGGCCTGTACTGCTCAGTGTTGGGTGGTTTGGTGTCAAGTTTAAAATGGTTGTCTCGGAGGGAGGGGGTGAGGGGAGGGAGTGGAGGGGAGGGGGAGTCGACACTCCACTTCAGTAACCTTCTGGATTCTCCTTTAAAGAACTGTCAAGCGGATGAACTGAGCATCTGAGACGGGTCTGACCTGTGACCTGCCGGCAGCGTGTGTCCACTCAGAGCTCCGACCACCACGGCTTCCACACACACACACACACACACGCAAGCAAAAACCTTCAACACACACACTCCGTTAGCAGAAACACACATGGTGAAAATAACAGGGAAAAATGGATGATTTCAATGGTGACGGGTGATGATGACTTTTTTTTTTTTTTTTTTTAAACAAAAGAAAAGCAGGAAAAGGTGATTTGGATGTGACTTGTGCAAAACGCTCTGCTTTTCCTCTCTGCTCAGAGGGAAATAGATTTATCTTGTGAACATAGACATTCTGCTGTCTGGGTCAGAACCCACCAGCCACGATTCCACAAAGCTGCTCACCATTAAAGACATTTTTGTCCCACTGAAATAAACTCTGGGATCATTTTTACCTCCGTTTCTGTACGTAGGAGGTTTTTAATTGAACTGTAATCAACTTTCCAGCCTTGCCATGCTGGAGGGAGATCCCTGGTAATCGTGGTCTGTAATGCTGAGATGCTTCGGGGTCGTCGGGCTGATGGAGAGAAGGCATTCAAAGGGACGTAAAAAGTAACAACAGATTCACACAGCTTCTATCCACAGTACCCTCACAAAACTATTAATAATATAACTTCTTCCAAACGTATGGCTTTTTGAAACATCCGGCCTCAGAGTGACGCACCGAGGAGACGGAGGCCTGAACAGGTCAGACAAGAGCAGCACACACACATTCTTCTTAAGAATATAAGCTTCTGTACAATCAGGCACAAAAATAAACACTTTTTTTTTTCTTCTCCTTATAAACTCCAGTTTAAATCTTCTGGTCTTTGGTACCACAGCAGAGATGATGCTCAGAGACCGTACTGTAGGTCTCAGCAGAACCTGTGCATGCTACAGGTTTATCGGGGGGGGGGGGGGTTCCAGGTATTTTTCCCTTTCAGTCTGAATGAAATGAAGATGCAGCAGTGGAGTTTATGGAAACAGTGAGATTGTTCCCGTCTAACTCATCTGAGCTTCCGGTGCTACATGAATGACCCTGATTGGTGGCTTTGTCATAACATCTCTGTCACATCCAGTCGTGCAGTTTGAGCCAGACTGATGGCGGACATTATGGAACATTAGTAAACGAGAGGATGGACAGTCTGCAATCTCCATTCTGGCTGCTTTAAAATCTATTTTCTGATTACACATGACTTGCAGCCACCCTGCAGGGATGGGATCTTCTGTATCTCCAGGAACGTGACTCCTTACATTTCCTTTTTAAGTTGCTCCCGTCTGATGTGGTTCTCAGCCTTTCTAAGAATCGATTCAGACGGGACACAGAAAGGTGACAGATAAAAGTTGCCTGCAGCCCTGAGCCGAGTCCTTTAGCTCCTTATCCTATTTGTCACTGCAGCCAGCCGAGCATGCACCGAGCTTAAAGTGAAGTAGGTTCATAAAACGGGGGTGGGGGGGAGTGAGATTATGACTCATGGCTGAGTGGTAGCTCGCTCGTGCTCGGCTGTGTGTGTTAAGTCAGTGGCCCTGGGAGTCAGCAGTGGGTGGCCTCGATGGGTGACAGCGTCAGGATGCTGCGATCGTTGGAGTAGAGGTTCTCTGTGTCGCTCCAAGCCCTGAAAACAGGCAGCAGTGGCGGTTAGGAGACTGGTGTGTGTGTGTGTGTGTGTGTGTGTGTGTGTGTGTGTGCGTGCGTGCGGTTGGGGAGCGTTGGTGCTGACGCTAGCTATCAATACATTTGTGATTTAAATCTACTCAACCAGGCTGGAAGAAGCAGAGGAGATGGAAGGATGAATGAATGAATGAGTGGTGGGTTAGATGAGTATCTAAAGTCTCTCGTTAACTCACTAATGTCCCCAGCTTCTGTTTACATTCAGAGAATTTATTTTAACCCTTAAAACCCCACCGGTGCCGCTGTTATAGTCAACAATTCCTCAGGAGCGGTAACGTGTAACTCTGTGGGGTAGATCGTGATCTACGGAAGTTTCCAGGGGTTTATATCCCGTCCAGGAGTTAAACGACATTCTAGTTGCTTTTTGTGAGTTTGATATGAATGGAAATGACTGCGATATCGTTTCGTGCCAATCGTTGGATCTTAAATTGAATCGTGACTGAATCCGAGACGTCGGCTAACATGGAATCGCTGTCCATTAATCCGATATAATATTGTATCGTGATCTAACTGGTGATTCGCACCCCTACGAAGAGATTTCTCTATTCTGACCTGAAAGTCACGATGAAGTCGTTTCCTGTCAAACTTTCGACCAATTAAATTGACGGTGACGTCCAATCAGGAGCAGCCAAAGATCTTCGTCAAATTCTGCGATTCCGACCGCGTTCACCGCATCGTGGGAATAACGAGGTCCTGCTCATACCGTGCAGCTCCCTCAGACAGCTTCGGGGTATATTAACGTAACTTTTACAGGTTGTGAATGACTGAACGTCACGCTGGAACATTCTGGTGGTTCTCGGCTTAGAAATCTTTTTAAAAAGGTGATTATGGGTTTCACCATCAGCTTGTTTGGAGAGTTAAGAAGAGACTTTAGTTACTCAACACAACTATAAATGAAGATGAGGAAAAAAAACAAAAGATGATTAACAAGCATCAGCATCATTCTTCCCTTTGTTAGCCACTCCAAAACAACAATCATTATTTCTGCTGCTGGCAGAACAAACATCCTAAAGTTGAGTTAAAGTAACAAAATTATCTAAGCATCTTTACTGGAAAAATATGGATCTTACTCTCAACATATATCTGATATAATCTATGTTCCGACATATAAACACACATATGCATATTGTACTAAATGACAGAGGCACAGCTCAGCCAGCTGGCTCTCTTTGTTCAACAAAGATCTTAAACTCCGTCCCGTCCACGTGCAGATCACATTATTCACACTGTACGGTCACGATGTGAGCAGGTCGAGTAAAACACTGATACGACATGAACGCCGCAGCTTGCTGCTGTTTGAGGTCACAACAAAGCAGACTCCACAGTGCTGAAACGGAGCAAACATGAGCCAGAGCTAATGGTCAGAGCTTCGGCCTGAAAGCGGCGAGAAGCAGGAAAACAGGGGCTCCATTCTGGCTGCTACACCCGGTCTGCACATGACTGGAGGCGTGACCACTGAAGTGTGCGTACTGCTTCTACATGTGGATGAAAACACTTGTAGAAATAAAAAGAGAAACTGAGCCGATTCCACATTTCTCTGCTCTGAATGATTCTCGTGACCTTCGATTGTGAAACTGACGAAGACGAGCGTTTTCAGACCAGGTAAACAGATAACAAGGCCACCCAGGAACTTTAAATAGACTCGTGAGTCAAACGGGGGTTTGACTGGAGGCGCTCTCACGTGCTGCGTTACTCACTCAGCTCGTCTACCAGGACAGAAACGTCTAAAACCAATCTCTGCTCTCCGGGTCATGACCGACTAAAGGGACATCAGCACCAAAACATACTTTTGGAACATGAATCAACAACAGAACAGGTAGATTTCTGACAAGATCGAGCTCACAGGAGACATTTAACAGCACATGAATAATTAATGTGGAAGGTCGAACAACATTATGCAGATTTCAGACGCAGAAGGACAAAGACACAAGGGAAAGGAAGTGAGAGAGAGAGAGAGAGAGAGAGAGGGGCACAAATACATCCAGGCTTACACTGTATACAAAGTACCAAAGGCAGCAGCAGCCCCCATGCAACAAGACGGTGTGTGGGCATTCTTGTTTTGTAGCTTCTAGTAGACGAAAGGAGTTCCTGTAATTTAAACCTGGCGAGAACTCCACCCAACAGAAACATCCAGAGGTGGAAAACAAGCATGTCCTGAATGTTAGCCTCTTCTCAGAAGCTCATATAAGGCTTCAGGATCCAGTAGAAAAATACAAGGAGATATAGGAAGTAAAAGATAAAGATTCCCTGCAGCCTCTCTGGGTTAAGATGTGGTTCTCATGCTCTCAGAACCAGAACAAAAAGGGACCACAAAGGAGCTCATAGAAACTAGCAAACGGTAGCAAAACATCAGCCGAACCTCTGTCCATTTTCCTAAAAATAAACATTTCCTCCAGTTTGGAAAATAAACAAATGATGCAACTTTAAGTTGAGATTGTAAAATCACAGCTCATAAGTGGTTTTAAACACTTTAAGGTGAAATATCTCCACAGGATTTCTTGATTTTAATTTGCATCTGTTGTTTTAGCCGTTTTATAAAAGCTGATGAAGCCTCCTGATAAGCACTTGTTCTTCACATGACAAAGATCTGATATCTGCACGGAGACTCGGCTGCACACACAGCTACACACAGGCCTCTACTGTATGCTGCTTATAATGAAAGGGGGAGAAAACAACTCCTGACAACCATGCGTGTGTGTTGCTTTGTCGCCCCCAGCCATGATTCGGCTGTGGCCTGCATTAACACTGCAACAACAGGCAAAAGGCAAGCAGCCAACTATAACTGGGCTTCCAATAAATGTAGAATAAATACCTATTGTTCTATATAAGTTGTAAATATGCTTGATATATATTCCAGTCATTACGCATAGAATACAGGAATAGGTAGATACCCTTCCCCCATGGCAGTATCCTAGCATTAAGGCCAAACGTGGGCGGAGTCTCTCTACTTATTCAGTTCTTAGTAATAGATTACTTTCTCAAAACCCAAAAATGAGGACGATTTTAAGAATGCATGGACAAAGGTGTGTGGCTGGTACAGAAGGTAAAACTGCAGATTCAGCCCCGGTTCTATATGTTCTTCCTATTCCCAGTAAAAAAGCAAACCTCTGCATTTTATGTTTTGTTCACTGTTTATTTTTGTCCTACGGGGGAAACAAATTGGCAGCCATTTGCTAACTTGGAGGAATCCAATTGGCTACTTTGTGCCAAGGTCAGAAAACAGATCAATCATCCCCACAGGAAGGAATTCATCTAAATTGAATCATGCATTTAGTGACAATCTCACCCTGAAGGTTTGGATTTCTTTGTGAGAACTGACCCTGACGGCAACGTAAATGGATCATTTTATGATGGATATTCCGCGCTCAAATGTTAGAAATAATAAAAGGTAAAAACAACATTGAAGCACAGAATACAATTTATGCTCTCACTAGGCCGAGTCAAACGTTGAAATGAATATATAAAAACTGATGATGGTTCATTATTTTGACCGAGGAACATTTGGAAAAGAGACGTCATTCAGTCAGTCTCAGGAAGAATAGATTTTCTGGATCTGACTGATGACAGTCTTCCTCTTGACCACAGACGAATCACCGCTAGCTGCCCAGAGGGGCTGAGGGGACAAGAGGGAGGACCAGTCCCACGTGGTCATGAAGAAATAAACATGCAGACACCATTCAAAAGGTCCTCTGCAAAACGCTTGCACACAAGAGTGCAACATCTTCATTACTCATCTAATCTATGCATACGGTCCCGAGATGTTTTGAGAAGTATTGATTGCTCAGCAGAAAAGACTGATCAGGTCAATTAATCAATGACCCCACAGAGTCGCCGGGATTCAGGTGAAGACAATATCACAGAAAGTGCAGACTGGGCAGCCCCACAAACTGTGTACTCAGCTTACTGGTGTTTAAAGCTGCACCGGGCAAAAAGCTTTCAAAGAAAAAAATCAGACTGTTGACGTTTCATCTTTCATCACAAAATGGATCGAAAACTGAGACTGAAGCTGCAGACGTGCAGAAAACAGACATGTTTTACCACCGTTGTGCACTGAAGGCCGTGCATCACTCTGTCCTTTCAGGTTTAGAAAGCTACCAGGTGCAGCTTTAAAAAGGTATCTGGGCTCATCTCAAGCAGAGTCGGCCATTATTGAACGTAGAAGATTCTCTTATACAAAACAAAAGTTGACCTAAAAGCCGACAAGTCAGCTTTACTGCAGTGATGTCATCTGTTTAAGGCGTACTGGAAACGGCCTGACCAGACTGAATACCCATCACACCAAACTTTGATTTTATGGCAGAATTATACATGAAAGCAGACGAGACAGACGGATAAGACGAACAGAAAACAGATCAGAGCATTTGATAAGGACACAGACACATGGGCTAATACATTTGTATCAGCTGCAGACAAGACAGTGTGGTACTGAGACCAGTTGGGTACATGTACATCGCAGACACAGAACATTGAAAAGACTTTAGTAAAAAAAAAGAAAAAGAAAAATACTGCAACATAAATTCTCTCATGCAACACCAGACCTCTATGCCATGCTGACGGTACGCTCATTACGGCTAATTTTGATGATTTTGGTTTCAATGCATTTTTGAGAGCACACTCCCGTGAATATGAGGTAAAGCGCACCTTCCTGTCTGGTTAAACCAACCGGTCAGACTCTCCCAACATAGACTCATGGAAATAGCAAAGCCAACAGTGCAGTCCACGTTGACCTGATCCACTCATCTGTGGCCCCTGACTCTTCTTTTGGCTGCTGCGCCCTAAAAATCGGCCTCTACAACCATCTGAAACCTTGCTTCCCACATGCACGTTCGACCTTCTACGTATCTTAACGAGAAGAGACTTGAAGTAGAGTTGCAGTCACGTCATCGACAGTAACAGTCAGGACTGCAGCCAAAATTTTTGACACCAAGAGATGGCGAGGGTTGATCAAGATTCATAATCATCGTTTCTCGTTGTTGTTGTCCTCCCCACCTGTTGTTGCGGCTGGATGCTTGGCAATTGTTAGCGCTGGCCTTGCACTGTCCGGTCATTTGCTCCAGGAGGCGGGCCAGGCGGGAACAGCCGCTCTGCCCATGCTGGTAGCAGCACATGGACTCCACACAGCTGAGGGCCTGCGCCTGGGAGGCTGGTAGAGACTGTCGGAGGGCAAAGATAGTGAGAGCGTAGAAAAAGAGCCAGAGAAGGGGAGTCAAATGGTGAATAGTGCAGAGAGGATAAGTTGAATCACAGAGGGGGAAAAGGAAAAAGAAGTAGAAAAAGAATAAAGAAGTGAAAGGAGAAAGAGAAGAAAAAATTAAAACCAATAAAATACGAGCTGATTGTCATTTCATTTGTCTCATCGGTGTCTTATCGTCCAGTAGCAGGACGATAAGAGCAACCGAAGGACGATGTCCTGCATGCGGTCACAACTGAAAACAGGGAACACGTTCAAAACATGCTACACGGGGAATAAAATGTTGCAAATAAAACACAAAAATGTTCCACCTGCAAACAAACATACAAAGAAACTTAAAGTGATGAGTTGAAGATGATTATTTTAGTCGGATTGTTTTTGGTCCTGCTGAGAATCACACAAGACTCAAAGCCACCATACAAACGGTCCAAGTTTCCACCGTGGTCAGGTCTTCCTGACAGGCAGTCGAATCTGTCGTCACTCACCATCCTTTAGCTTTAATTAGCCATAAACCAAGGCTAGCTTACAGGCAGCAACAGGAACCAAGCTAGTTTTACCTCCAGTTCCTTAAACTGAACCCAAGCTCTGCACTTATGGTCAATATAATTCTTTGACATGAAGTTAATGACCATAATATGCAGGTATCCACTGATGTGTGTGATAAGAAACAGGACCACGTGGTCATTGTCTGTCCAGATGTTTGATTTCATAAATGTGAAACTACATTTAGAGGCTGAATAGAAGCAAACCGTAAACCTCTACATCTAGATTTTATGGCTACTCAGATTTGTCAGTGAGCCAGTGATGCTTAGATAAATCTGAATTAAGCTGCTGCCTAGAAACAAGTGGGATCAGATGACTTATGATCTGAGCAAATGCCAGATAGAGAGCGATGGAGGAGACAAAGTGAGGAAGGAGTGGAGCAAAGTTACTTTCATGTGGCGCATCCTCTGGGTACCTTTTAATAAAGTAGGAAGCGACATCAAATGACAGACTTAAAGATCTTCATGGTTCAGAATGACTCCGGGTTACAGGAACATCTGAATCTTCCGACTATTTGAGTGCCACCGAGGGGAGACTTATCACCTCTGCATGGCTATAAAAGATCCAGCTTCTTTGAGTATGTGGAGGGTAATCAAAGATGCTCAGTTGTAGCCTAGAATCTATGAAAATACAGCTATAATTTATTCAACTCCACTGATTTGTGATGTCGCTCATTTTTAAAATGCAGCAGAAACTTGAGCCAGTTTTGGGATGAAACCAAACTTCTAATCCTTGGCTGCTCAGAGTGTTATCTTACACTGCTGCAGTGTCAAGTGGTGTGAGGCATTGTCACTCGTTATACAGTGGAAAATTATAAGCATCGCTGTGACACAAGAGTTACCATACTCACTCTACCATATAGTAAGGAAAACAATTCCAAAAAACTTTACTTCAAACCAAAGAGGTGGAAGCCATCCACAGTTTATGTATCCTATAATAGTCTCAATTTGTTAGTAAAATGTCCCATAACATGAGTAACAGACACGGTCTGAGCTTACTCGGCCCATATGCCACGACATCAGTGAGTAAAACAATCAGAGAAGGACGGAAGAAGTTTCCCCTGAAGTGAAAATTTCAAAAAGGTGATGTTTCTGACAAACTGTCTGAATGAACTTTCCTCAGAGACACACTGGAGTTGAAGGCTTCGCCATAAAAAGGCCTCAGTGACAGCTTTATGGGAGATTCAATGCAATCTGCTAGCCAGGCAATTATTTTGACTGAATTGGCTTAAATGAGCACAGTTATCATAGCCTGGGCTAATGGGGATTATTTAATGGATTTGTTTTATTTGGATATAATTCAACTATAATGAATTGCATACTGCCTGGTATCTCACTTTGGTCTGGATCAAACTATTAACAGGTCTCTGAATTTTGGTGATGATAAAACATATGGTGTTCACCGTAGAAGGAAAGCAAACATAGTTAAAAACAGAAAAAAAAAACACACAGTGAAAATGAAATTTGAAAAAGGAACATTATGTGCCATAAAAACACTTGGAAGCAAACAATGAAATATCACCGAGCTTGATGGTTGGATGGATATATGGCAAAGAAAAGGAAGCCAGCATGCCAACAGCATTCTCTATTTGCCTTTACTCTGAACCCATACCTGATCAATAACAGTGAGGGGTGAATAGAGACCGGGTTAGGGAAAGTCAGGAACAATCATGGTTGGGGAAGGGAGGACAGAATCAGTCACATCTGGGCTGGGAAGGATGAGGGTATTCATAGAAGGATTGGGAAGGATGGGGTTAATCATGGTGGGGCAGGACAGTATGGGGTCATTCATATACCAAGGTGATACAGACAGAGAGACATACAGGAACAGTTTTATTTACATGGGAAATAAAAGGGCAGAGTGGAGCAGCTGCCACATACAGCCATGGGATAATGATTGAAGGTGCAGGCTGTTGTAAACAAACATAAGGGCATGTGCAGGTTACTGCATCTGTGAGGGGGTGCACAGGATTGGTTGGTCCTCAGGTGAATCCAGGGCAGTGATAGCACAATGAGGACAATGAGAGTGAAGTACATGTATGGTACTACCTAGGGGAGCATGGGTCTGGGCCGGGGGCAGCAGGGGGAGGATAAGCAGCTAGCAGGTGCCAATTGTCCTCCCCTGGGCTCCGCTGGGCTTTAACAGGGTCATATTCTGGGCCGACTGAACCCTCACCCTCTTCCATCTGAAGAACACAAGATGCTTACAGTGAGCCCTGCTGGCTGATCAAACAGCTTATCCATGAGTCAACCAGGTAGACTGTTGGTAGGCCAGACATTAATACAGCAACATAACCAATCACACTGCAAAAAATATCCATCTTTGTCATTTAGTCCTGTTTACAATCTTTAGATATTTAATTAAAGAAGTCAATGATAACTCCTTGTTTTGATTTATTGTCCTACAACCTATTCCATGTGTTCCTTCAACCTCATTTTGAGCAAATCAGAAACTGCCCCACATCTGGTAAAATCTTACATTTCACCAAAAGAAACTCAATGAAAAAGACTAAACAACTACAAGTGGAGTGGATATGTTTTTCAGTGCTGTTAATTTACCAACTAGCAAATAACTGAATAAAGTAGGCATGCAGCCAGTATGTCCATATGAGCAGCAGTGGAGGCGGCTAGTTGACTGGGGGAAATCTAGGACCCTCAATCCACAGTGCTCCAAAGTACATGTATACATGCAGTATACACAGACCAAAGCAGTTTGCAGCTCTTAAAACTGACCTCATCAACATCTGACAGAGTGGGTGCAAATTTCTAGCTCACAAAAGCAAAGAAGATCTTTTTTCCTTGTTTTTGTAACACAGCATCCACTAGAACAAGGTCTCCCACTGCAGGTTTGAACCTCTTTCTCCTTGAGACGGAAGGGTAATCAGGGTCACCAGTTGAGGAGGTTATTTAGAATATTTGATTGCATTGCTGAGGCCACGAAAGGAAGCATTACTCCCAAAAGCGGAAGACAACCGAGCACACTGGATCGAGGGTAGGTGTGCTCAGAAATAGCTGTAAAACTGAGCAACAAATGGGCAGCAAGAAGCTTCAAGCATGAAGAAGATTTCTCGAGGGAAGAGCAGATAAGAGCAAATCCATCGGTGTGTGAGCCAATTAACCTGCTGCTGAGTCTATCAGAGCTAGAGGAGGCAAACAACGGCTAAACCCTGGAGAGCCCTCTGGCTTCTTAGATGATTACCTTCATTTCATCTCATAAGGGAAGAATAATAAAATAAATAAAACACCCTAAAAAGGTACTAAAGAATATCTTAGAAGAACTGAATAAACTGCATTATACAGCAGATTAACATGGATATACTGCTTTGACTAGACTGTGAAAGCATGAGTAAATGACTAAAACTAAGAATAAATGATCATATTTGCAGGCTTCTGTGCCCTCATTTAACATAAAGTACAAAACACTTAATACCTGAAATGTATTGTTTGTAAATGCTGACTGAATCTAAGAAATATGATCTGCTCTGTCGACATTATTAATGACAGGGTATACATATTCAGATGCCAGCTTTTTAACTAGATCCTGCAAACAGTAGCAATCTAACAGCCATGCAATAAATCATTCTGTCATAGATGATACAATGTTTAGATTTACTGAAACGGCTACATAGAAACGTTTGGAATATTTTGTCCTTTCTTTTTTTATCTGTGAGAACTGATTTAAGGCACCTCAAGGCAACTTTGTGTAGCACAGTATAACTCAACCTAGAACCAACTATAGCCTTCAGTGTGACCTTAAATCTTCATCAGGCTGACATTGTGATTTATTAGTATCAATGTTGAATTTAAACTGGCAACTAAATGTGCTGTAAAGCTATAAGAAAACACAGCATGTTATTTTATCTGTATAAATGAACATTTTCAGGCAAATGTCTGAGAACCATGCTACATAGCTGTAAAGATAAAGACATGCATGCAGCATACAAGAACAAAATGTTGACCCCAGTCAGCTGATTTGATTTTCGACAGTTCAAAATATGCAAATTTAAACTATTATAAAGTTAAAGGGATAGCGTGTAACTTTTGAGCCAAATATTAGCCTAATGGGAGTAATAATGGATGATTTATGGGGTCTATATACAGTGTTTGACACTGCCCCGAGAGGGCTGCCCACTTCAGAAACCGGACATTGTAATCGCAGGAGCGGATCCGTCTCTCATGGGATCGCGTGACCTGGAGTACTTTGCTTTATAAAACACAGAGGGCTCTGCCTTGTGCTACTTTTTCCTCCTCTTCAATCTAAAGCTTCTGAAGGCTGAACAAAGTAAGGTGAAAACAGTGTCTGAGGAGGCCAGAAAGAGAAAGAAGGTAAAGGATCACTCCAGAAGAAGTGTGGCCTGTGGGAAGTTACAGGTTTAGTGCCCCTAGTGGCCAAAAATGACACAGTATCACTTTAAACTCCTGGCGATTTTCTTGCCGTTTTCTCTTGCAGGCTGCTTAAAGTGATATCACGTGTGACAGCATGAGGTTCTGCAGTCATTGTTCTATAGAATCTAACATAAGGGCAGTGTTTCATGCTTGTAACAGGACAACACCATGCTGCTGTTTAAGATGCTCCAGAACAGTTCAAGAGTCCCTCATGCAGATAGTACATTATCAGTCTTGTCCTGTGGATCTGCTGAAACCATGCAGGTGAGC
Organism: Atherinosoma microstoma; assembly: GCA_037177055.1. Taxonomy (NCBI): domain Eukaryota; kingdom Metazoa; phylum Chordata; class Actinopteri; order Atheriniformes; family Atherinidae; genus Atherinosoma; species Atherinosoma microstoma. The sequence goes on along the minus strand of JBBBVU010000015.1, from coordinate 5,444,373 downwards.
AACTCTGAGGTCAGGAAGAAGTCTGGAGTGGTAAAAACCAGTCAGAGGACTATCGACTGGGCAAACATCAAGAAGATGCACCATGCATTTGCCTGATGTCTCACTTTTAAAATGAGCAGCATGTCACATTGCATGTTTGATTGGAAAACAAAACCACTGGATTATTACAAGAGGGCAACCACACTGATGTGAGATGCCGCGGTCAGAATAGTACTTATAAAAATACAACCTCAAATGAGGTCCCTCACATCACAACAACGCTCCACATTATAAAAAGTGCAGAAGAAGAGTTGATATTGAGTCAATGAGGGTTCCCATGTGATTCCACACTCATTTGCTCGGTCATTCACTTATCAGCTTGTTCATGCAGTGGGCGGGTGGGTGGGGTAATGACAGTACCATGCTTTGAGGAGAAGGACTCAAACACATCCATGTCAGCCTATTTACTAATATGCAACACATGCAGCAGTTACAATGCTTTAACCCAGGAAGGCCCCCGAAACACATTTCTATTTTCCCACCCCGACCACAGAGAATGCTGATTGGTTGTCCAGAGCATGCAGATATAAAACCAGAGGCCCTGCTCCAAAACCAACAGCACATGACTCGGAAGTGCTGCCAGTGTAGGAAAAAGGCCTGAGGAAGACTACATAAAAGGTCCAGACCTGGGAGAAAGAATTTCTTTTTAAGAAATGTGTGAATGGATATAAACAGGAGTACTTATTCCACAAGGCAATGTTTCCCTTTTCTTTAGAAGCTGTGTGATTTAAATTACATTTTAACCTGCATTTTGTTGATGATATAAAACATGTTTCCGAGAGTTTAAACCTTTCTAAGACAGTCTGACTCCTATATTACAAAAACATTGTAATATGCAGATTCCTTAGTATTAACTTTAAATAATACTAAGGAATATGCATGTTTAGTTTTTGAACCTAATATAGTTGTGAAATTTAATTTAATTTTATCAAAGCGTTGCTAATTTATTTTATACAATTAGATGTTTGCAGAATGTTGCAAAGAGAGATGAACGGAGATTGGAGAGAAAACAAATCGACTGAACAAGTTAAATTAAAGACACTTTACTAAAATCTTTGATGATAGAAATATTGCCATTGAATGAAGCACTCCTGTAATTAGTGTTTTTTTGTTCCTCTGTTTTTTTTTTGTTTTTTTTAGATAAACGTTAAGCCCAGGACTGAATAAATCTCAAAACCTCTACCTAATTTTGCCCAGTTGGCTCTTGGCTCTGGACAAAGGCTGCAGAGCGATGAAGTCATCACCTATCACCACTCGGTTGGAATACATCTACACCAGGAGAGTACAAGGGAGAGGATGAAGAACACACAGAGAGGTTAGAAATCAAGCTCTCGCTCTCAAACACACACACACACACACACACACACACACACACACACACACACACACACCCACACACACACCCACTCACCCCACACACACACACAAGATCGGAAGAGCGTAGTGTGGGGGGAGAGGGGTATG
>JBBBVU010000015.1:5429363-5442770 GCA_037177055.1 Atherinosoma microstoma | reverse complement strand
ACACACACACACACACACACACACACACACACACACACACACACACACACACACACACACACACACACACACCCAAAAACAGGGTAACAGTTGGAGCAGAAACTACAAACACCACAAAGGACTGGAAAAGGCAGATTGGTTTTTGCCTGAAAACAAGAAGTGAATTTTCAAAAGGAGGGTGTTTTAACTATGTGTTTGCGTATGTGTGTGTTTATGTATATCTGTGTATGCATATGTGTCAGATTCTGTCTTGAATCTGAACATGAGCAGGTTTTATTTACTGTACACTGTCTCTGTCTCTTTAAGTGTTTTATTGCTGTTATTTTATCGTGTTCTCTTTCATGCTACTCCATTACTGTTGATGTCGTTACGGGTTTCCTTTATGGGACTACGGATGGTTTAGCACGTTGCTAAATCCGGTATATTTACGGCAATATTGTACATCCATTAATATATAGTGTCCCATTAAAATGATTAAACTAAACTAAAACATGAACAGAAACAACGCAGGTCTTCTGGGTGGTGACGCTGTGTTTTTTCTTTGTGTGCTTGTCTGTGATCAGAGGGTAGTCATGCGGTGCCAATATGAACACCATGACTTTATTGTTAAGAAGTGGGTTACTCATGACCGCTGAGGCTGAAAATAATGAGCTATTCAAACTCGACACACTGAAATGTTTTTCCTGCTGTCGACATTTTGAGTTTCCTTGACATTAGAGTTTGTTTTCCATCTCCAGGCTCTGCTCATATTGCAAGAAATTTCATTAATGCTTTTTTTTTTGCAACATGTCAGAATTTGCAATAAATCCAAGACTGACCAGAGAAGACAGCAGGACAAACCATTTTTCAGTAGCTACACCGTGCTGTGGTGTGCTTTAATTAGATGTCATTTTGAATTTGGGCCAACAGACCTTTAGAAAACTCCCAGATACATAAACGTTTTTTTTATTGCCACTTGGCTTCGGTGTGATAAACTTGCAAATACCTAAATGGTTCCCCCGATTTAAACAGAGAAGCGTTTCTGAATAATCTTCTGCAGACATATTTCTGACTCCATATTCCATTTGCAAATTTCTCATGACCAATTTCTTATAAATAGTTTGTTCTTCATATCTAATATTTTTCTCTCACTTCTTTCTTTCTTTCTATCCTGCTTCTCATTGCCTTTTAAACCTTTAGGAAATTGCAATTTATCTTGAAGAACAGGATCTGTTCCCCAGGCTGCCTGTGTGTCAAATCCACTTACAGCAGGGATGTCCAATTCCAGTCTGTGAGAGCCACTGCCCTGCAGGTTTTAACGTTTCCCTGCTTTAATACGCCTAATTCAAATTAAAGGACCATTAACAGATTTGTGCAGATCTTGACAAGCTGCTGTGAAGATCCAATACATTTGAATAATGTGTGTTGGAGCCGGAAAACGTCAAAAAATCTGCAGGATAGGGACCTTTGAAGACTGGAACAGGAGATTCCTGACTTAAAGCATCCAGGATCACCAAAAATACCAAACAGAGACAGTTGGAGAGGAAGAAAACATTTGCTTAGCTGAGCAGAAACAGCAGAACACAGAATAAATTTAGACAAAAAGGTTGATGCTGGGCTGTGACCAATAATGACTACACTTCACCTATGTGGACAGGTGAACACCATATAACAGGGTTCTTCACCTCGAGGGCCACTGTCCTGAAAGCTTTAGCTGTTTCTCTGCTTCCACTCGCCTGGCCCAAACTCTTGGCTCATTAACAAGCTTTTACAGACTGAGGCTGCACAATATATCAAAAATATACCTTCATCGCTACATTAGCCTGCATGATATATATATATCGCAATGATTGCCCAAACTGTGATAAAAATTATTCCCCGTATTTGCATATTCTAAGAAAGACGTGTGTTCCCAATGCTGCTGTGCATTCATGCATGCGTCCAGCATTCATGATTTAAATGGATTCTTACTGCCCTTGATGCCTGCTCCATGTAGATGATAATGGTTGTGGCAACAGAGTACAAGGCGTGTGACGGTTGAAGGTATTGAGAGGAGCAATTGAAATCTAGAACCTGTGCTAAAACTAACAACAAAAGCTAACAGTTACAGGACATCAGATTTTTGGTTACAAGAGAGCTGGCGCACTACAAACAGGTAATTCTGCAATCTGTGCCGAATACTTGAGCCAAACACCAGGGGAAACATGATAAATCTCCCCGGCCACCTATAATACAACCATAAAGAGCTACAGTATATGAAGCGTTCCTAAAATCAAGCATTAAGACAATGCTACGATTTCTTTCTTTAGCTAACATTGTAACATTAAGTCAAGCAAAGCTATAAAGTTCAACACATCAAAAGGAGCATAACATTTCATTCAGCACAAATCTTACCATCATGGCAGCTTTCAACAGTGTTAACGCATATGGCGGAGAACAAGGTGTTGAGGAGATCCATTTAATTTAAATTGGGTGTTAAAGCAGGAAGACAGCTATAACGTGCAGGGCAGTGGCCCTCGAGGACCAGAGTTGAAGAACCATGCCGTCTAAGTCAATTTAAACCTCAGCATTTTTCAGGTGGATGATAATCACAACAAAAACGGCAAATTCTTGTTTGTTGAAAAGCACTACTTGTATTCTCGGGCCAGTGGGTTTGTGCCAGAGGCAACAGTGTTTCCACTGTCACATCAACTGCTCGATCAGGGCTCTGATCCTTGAGTCAGATCGTTCTACTCGGGTAAGAGGCAGCATCAAAAGCAGGGTTGTTTGTAGACTTGTCAGTTAAAGACTCAGATCCAGCAGAACCAGCAGCCATGTTATACCAGAGTATGCTGCATCTCCAAGAGTGAACAAAGATTTCAAGCATCCGGTGTCTGCTGCTGTTTGGTGAGGTTCATAATTGCAGGCACTTTACACATAAGTGCACATGCACAACTGAACGCTACTTATTGTTTACTGTGATGGGCATTTGACTATTCCTTCTGTTTGTTGTGACATGCAACATTTGCATTTGACAGAGTTTTTTTCCTTGTTAGCTGTACTTTATGTGAACAGCTGCACATCTTTTGTTTGCTGTGATGGGTAATCACAATTTTTTTTTCTGCCCTAAATCTTGTATGCGCACACCTTTTGTAATCATGCAGTCATTTACTGCTGCTTAATGTTGTACGGAAATTGCTCACTGATCAGACTGAGTGACAGCCAGCAGGTTAGACTATAAACTAGGGTTGCCCACAATGAAACCGTATATCATGGGCGGACTTTCTATGCTTCTGCAACGCCTCCCCTCATTACCTGACTCTTCTGTGTGGTGGTGGGCTGTAGATGCCTGTAGAGGACTTTCTTCACCACATCAGGAAAGAGACAAGTGATGATGATGATGATGATGGCGAACCAGGCTGAACCACTGGACAGCAGCTGCACGAAGACGAAGTACATGTCCTGGGTGTGCAGAAATGGCCTGGAGACAGTGAAAACGGCACAATCATTATGCAGTGCTAAAAGAAAAGGGAAAGATAACCAGTGGCATGCTTGTCATCTGAAATGGAAAGCAGTAACTGTGACATTTGACTAAGCATTCAAAAATAACAAAAGAGGTGGACAGCCAGAAGATTTTCCCTGTTCACTATGAATTCTGGACTCACTGGTAGCTGGAGTCTTGCTCTTCAAATGATTTTATTATTCCCTGACAGCACAGTTTAACAACCGGTGCAGATGTCAGACTGCAAATATCAATTATGGCTCAATATTATCAGGGCGGCTCCTACAAGTCTGAACTGGCTGGACAGGGCAAAGCGGTTAAGATTGATCTGATCGGCCCACCTTCCTGGCAGATAATTACAGAGGATTCTCAAAAGGCATCAGTGATTTCACTGCAGTGACAAATAGTCTGTTTCACCAAAATCCTCGGCTAAATACAGGCAGAAAAGAACTGCAGGGCTACAATTGACACATCAGTATGGCTGTAGGTGAATGTCTTCCCAGGGAAAATCATTACACACTGTCAAACATACTTAAGCATAAAAGACTGTAAATATATTCAGATGGCTAATTGAGATTTTGCAGTCTCAGGTTTAATGCAGGCTATCAGAGTTCCTAATTTAAGGGGTTCCTGGAGGTTCTCTGCAGTACTTTACATAGGACAATATCAAAATATGGTATATCATTTCTTAAAAATGTGGCAAATGATTAAAATAAGGAGAGAAAAACTTACCAGATAATGCCTCCATAGAAGAGAGAGAAGATGAAATAGAAGGCAATCGAGCCCCATGTCACAAAGTGGTTCATCCATGTCCAAAAATGAGTCTCTAATGCAAGCTGTCATTACACACAGACAGCCACCCATACACACACACACACACAGTAGGGATAAGAAGAAAAAAACCAGGAATAAAACATCGACATAGGGACTGGTGGGCCACCAATAAACTACAGCAATCTACTTTGGTGCTATAAAAGAGACCTTGACCCCCAACCTGTAACAAATAATCCTCTGCAGTTAATGGCTACTGACATCATCCTTTTCACAACACACTGTATTTCACACTGGAAGTGTGAAAAGACAAGTGTCTCTCTGAGGACCTAAATATGTTATTCAGCTTTTGGTTCATGGAGACAGCAACGGAGTGTTACCTGCCTGCTCAGTGGAAGCAAGACGGGTCTTTCTGAACTTCCTTCACAAGTTTATAAGAACTTATATTGTTTAGTGCTAGTTTATTTAACTGGATACCTCTATCATACCAGCCAAGCACGTTCATTTATCACCTTAAAATCTGCAAATACTAGTGATTGGTCGTTTTTCCAGAAAAATAACTTTTTCTGAGTCCTTAATACTCAATAGGACTTACCTTTAAGGTGACAGTGATGACCATAACAGTAAAGACAAGCGTCCCAAACGTCCAGTTGCCGAACATCTATTAAAGCAAACAAAGTGTCAACTTTATAACACTGTAATTTGTTATTAGCTGATGAGACTTTATGACCAGATGGAAAAATAAGCTTAGTTTACATGCAAAAACCTGGTTAGTTGCACTATAAGCTGTCCAGGCTCTGTCTATATTAGTGACACCATAGTTTACCTCTATCCATTCTATCATGAATGGCAAAAAGGAACTAGGCAGAGTTACTTAAAGTACTACTTTAGCTAAAGCTACACAAGCTTTTGAGTAGTGACATATTGGACAAGGTAAGCAGACCTATGCTTTAGTTTGTATATTCAGAGAGACACAGAAAGTCGCCCCTGGTTAACAAGCCATCGTGTTATGGCGTCTCCAGCGAGGCCTGTGTGACTACCCTCAAGAGCTCCACAGCTATTTAAAGGCTGAAAGCTGCTGGAGGCCCAGTATTGTTGACAGCCAATTCAAAACCCTGCTGGAGTCTGAACACTGAAGCTTAATAGCGAGTGAAGTAAGATCAAGCTAAGGAGACGCGTATGAAAGAAAACATTGTTTCCCCTGAATTTCTTATTTTAATTTTTTAACCCTCACTTGTAGTCTTCTGAATGATTATCACCTTTTAATCCACAAGTGATGTTTTAATAAACCTTCCATGTGGGTCAATGATAAATATTTGAATCTATAAATCAATTTAGCATGTTTTTCATTGAAAATCTGTAGCACAGCACAGGATTTGTGCTCCGTGTTTAGAGAGAAATGATTGATTTAGGTGGGAATTTCTGTAGGCATGGACCGTGAACTGAACCATGAGCTGAATGCAGAATTAACTTTAAGGAAAAATTGGAGGAACCAGAATAGATCTTTTCTTTTTTTTTCTAAAAGAACACTTAAGACCCAAGTATAAAAAGTTCATCTCATCCAGCAGCAGTTATCAAGGTTCTAATCAACAGAAAACATGTTGATGAATCTTCTCAAGTCTTCTCATTAACCTCCTAGAGAGACATGCATTCAACTGTAGAACAGACTCTTACCAGCTGCCTGTTAGCTCGCAAGATCTGAAGACATGAAGACATGCACAGCGTGAAGGCAGAAGGGAAAAGGCATAATCAACAAAAGATGGAGGAAAAAAGACAACCGAGAGAGCAATAAAAGTGAGTGCATTCAGAAATGGCAAACTTTAGAGAGAAAGAAAGATGTCACGATATGCAGCAGGAAAAGGAAGAGAAGGACAGAGAAGATTTGTTAAAAACAGAAAGAATGAGAAACAGGTAAGGAGGCGGAAGATCGAGGGAATAAGTGCCAGAAGTACCAGCCAGTAATCAGTACCATCAACAGCACCGAACAATCACAAAATATACACAAAAATACACGTACAAACACAATTATCTAGAAGTTAAACCATCATTTTCCAGCTCGGTTTGAGAAATTTCTCTCAGCAGCCTTGTTTTTAGGGGTTATTCTACAATATTAACACATCCTGGAGCAAACTACCCGTAATCATTAGGGAAAGCAATATCTATTCATTATTCAAAAATAGCCTTCAGCAATGCTAATAATAGACAAACAATGTACCCATCACGTATAACAGCGATGGTGGTCGTTTCCCATTTCGCCTGTTCATTATAGGTTATTATTATTGTATCTGTTATTATTTGTTACCATTAGAGATACTGAATATCTTTAATTACATACATTTTAGCTATGCAGCAATGTAATGTATATATGTTGTGTCTATGTATAATGTCATTGTATGTTAATGTTTTTAAGTCCTTTAACCTCCCTAGGGACCAAAGATGGAAATTAGCCATTGGCTATAATCTTGCATATTTCCGTGACAATATCCATTAATATGCCTGGTTCCTACTCTTAATAATTTGAAATATATCATCCACATTTTGACAAACACTAACCTGTCCATTGCCCATGAGTGTTGTATCCTCCCCCATCAATATGTAGGATCCAAAGAAGAAGATAAAGGCATGACAGAAGCCCAGCAGAGTCCAGTACAAGAACGTCCGGAAAGACAGCAGAGAGTTCTTGCTGATGTCTCTGTTGATGATACAAAGTGTTGCTTCATTTCTGAATTGATACTGATTAAAAGTGCTGAAATGTGTTATTCAATCATAAGAAAATAAAAAAGGAACCATGGACATAAGGAGCCTTTAGATAAACAAAAAGCTTACTTAAAATTATAAGATTCTAATTAACCTTACTGCCAGAAAACAGCAGATTTTGCATGAAACAAAATAAAAAAAAAATACCTTCACTGCTTCTTTCTAACAGTGAATGATAACAAAGTATAGTGTGCACTTTGGAGATTCTCCATGGCATTACCTGTATAGGCCAGGTTTACTCTGCAATACATGCGGATGGACCAGCTGTTCAAACAGACTGTACACCAGGATGGGCAGCGAGGTGAAGCAGATGTTGTACAGTGTCAGGTACACACTGTCATACAGAGTCTAGATTGAACAGAGACAACGTTTCATTCAACACCAAACTATTAACTAAATGTGACGCCACCAACTCATCAGGGGGAGATGTTGAACTGAGTCAGACTTAACTGCAGAAAGTTAACATACACACTATGCGGACATAAAGCAGAATTAAAGCCTAGGGTATGGCAGTGCTTCCCACTGTCACTCCTGTTTTGAGTGTAAAGCCCTTTTCACACATGAGATGCACCATTATTGGTCTGTTAAAGCGATGGCATTCAGACCTTCACACATTAGTCACTTTTCTGTTACCCTTCATTTATACATGCCTGTAAAAGTGATGGAAAGAGCCACTGTGTGTGTGTGTGTGTGTGTGTGTGTGTTGTTTGTGTGCGCGCAGTATTTGAGATTTGTATGAGCGGACACTGCATGAAGTATAACATGTCATGTTGTCACAACAACTCATATTAGCATGCGGTTTGCATGCTAATATGAGTTGAAAATATAACTTTTCTACACATTTACACTGATTGAGGAGTGTTATACTCGTTTGGGTTTAATAGCATCACAGTTACAGTGTAGCTGTTGTCATCTCCAGGAAAAGGTGATGTTTATTTCACCTGAGGAGACCTGTGTTTCCACACCGACAATGCTGCTTTCATTCATGCATGAATGACATGGAAAGGTTCAATTGCCATCAGTTAATGGAAAGCAGTGCATGTGTGAAAGGGGCTTAGCATCATACAGAATTATTTCTTAGTGAAAATGAGAAACAAACATGATAGCAACTAAAAAGACTGAATAGACTTGTTGGTTCTTAAACTTTATATCAAAAGAGGACTCATACAGGAAACCACAATGACTTATCTCAAACAGAGTTCTGCAAAGAAAATCTATTGTATTTTAAAGTGCAATCTGATAAATGACATATATAAAAAGCAAGCACAAAAACAACAATGACATGAGGATCAAGTGAAATGGAAATTTAAAGACACTTACTTGTTGTGAAAACAAACAGAAGAACTGGTATAAAAACTGGGGCGTGATAAAACACACATTCTAGAAAAGACAGAGTGAAGGAAAGACATTAAAACCATGTGAAAGCAGACACAGCAGCTGAATACACTCATAACAGCTGATATAAAAGCTTTTCTATTATTTAACATGACCACTCAGCTTTTTTAAAGAAAAAAAAAGAAGTCTGACTGCAACCATTTCTTACCTTGTAGAAAAAGTACTGTACAAGCGTAGCTATTCGAATATAGTAGAAGTGACCGTGGACCAGCAGTAGTTTAGCCAGAAACCTAAACCTGGCAATTGCATAGTCACTGTTCCTCACGGCCTGACGACCCTCCTTCCCCATGATACCTGTAGGCATACACATGCACAGAAACATGACGGAGAGGATGAAGTGGTACACATTCTGTAGAGTTGTCGGCCATATTGTTAGCGTTAGTACAGAATGTGTTTACCTATGCCCACATGAGCTTCTTGTATCATACTGACATCATTGGCTCCATCTCCGATGGCTAAAGTGATGGGTTTTTCTGGGGAGGTCTTTAAAAGGCGCACCACCTAAAAAACAGAGCAAAGTACCATTGTCATTTTGAATTATGTAAATGAAGTCTGATGTTTTCTTGAAATTCATGACAAAAACACAAATAATATATTAAAAAGGAAAGGTTTCTGAAATCAAGAGAGGATGATTGGAGACCCTAATTCTGAATTCAATCCAATCAGAGAAGATCTTTCTCAGTTCCAGATCTAGAGAGGATCGTCATTTAACAGCTTTGGGTGGAGCAGAGCGGAGCCCCTAGCTGCTGTCTGCAGAAAGCAGCGGAGCTCCGAGCCATTTTGATTTGGGATTTGGTTTGATGTTGAAAATCAATTGTGACTGGATGCCAGATGGTAGAGTGATGTGTATGCTTCTTTGGAGGCATAACATCAGTTTACTTCGTTTTCTTTTTAAAACCTTAAAATGGAAACAATATTTAATGAAACTCTGCTCGGTCTGCATTATATCAATTTTTAGTTTGATACATAGAGAACATAATGAAACTAAAGTAATGCAAGCCTTGCTCCATTAGATGCAGTCTGGGTAAACCAGCTGAAATCCAGCCAAAATTCAGACTACATTTGATCCAATGGAACGTCCAATCCAATCAGAATAAAATGACGTCATGTAAACACCTTAGTTTATCCAATCGGCCTTGATCAGACAGAATTTTCTATCTGAAGGAGAGGGGGCTGGTTTAAACCTGTTTATGATGTGATCAACAGGAAAGAATAAATAACCATGCATACATTCATTCTATGGTGTATGTTCGTCCTGCGCATGCTTGAACCACGTGGGAGTTCTGAATTAGTACACATTGGGCGTTCCATCATGTAAACACACAACTGATCAAATCACTTTATCTGGCGTCCATGTTGAAATCTCTGATCAGGTTGCTTTCCAGTGGATAGAAGAAGTATTTGTCCGTGTAAATGTAGTTGTTGTTGTTGACCTTATTGTAGCAATTGTTAATTTATAGCAATGTTCAACTTTGAATCAAAACCCCATGCAAACCTACTGCAAAAACATTGAAGCTCATGTTTGACCCCACCTACACTTCTTACATAAACCAATGAAATCCCTGTGGGTGAAATGAAATAATCAACACTGAGCCCCATAATGTTCTGAAGCCTCCAGACGGGAATAAATGGTAAATGAACTCCATAAATAAAACACTTGGATAGTTAAGCTGACTGTTTTAAAGTTTTTTTTTTTCACATTTAAAATCAAATTGTCTCATTCAAAGTGATTTTTTTAGCCTCTGCAGTGCTCTTCTGGATCATACACATAATTACACACTAATTAAGTCATCGGGGTAATATGAGGTTCATTCCAAGGGCACCTCTGGAAGGGACGGATCAAACCGCCAACCTTCCCACTGGGCCTTGAATCCATGGTTTACTCCAACGTAGCCTTTGAAAAAACTTTTGTGATAACTTCCCTAGTTCCAGATGTCGGGGGGGACATCTGTTTATGTATTTGAGCTCTGACCAACTATCTAGAGTAGCACAAGTAGATACTCTCACTGTGATAGCTTAATATTTCTCAAGTGTGAAAGGTGGCGTGAACATGGCAGTGGGTTATTACCTTGGCTTTCTGCAGCGGGGCCATGCGGCAGCAGAGCACGGCTGAACAGTTTTTACACACTTCCATGAACAGCTTCTCATGTTCCCTCAATGCTAACGACAAACTGGCCCCATCTACAACCAACCCATGCTGAATGACGTGGTCTTCTTTTATTCTGGGAAGAAATGAGGTGTGGAAAACATTCCAAAAGACCATAATATGAAGAGACGAATGGAGAGAAGTATCTAATTGAATTTTAGTTCATTAACCAGCACATCATAATTTTACACCAAGTAAATGAAGCATTAAATCTTTTAAGAATATCTGGATTATAAAGGAGAATCACACACACACACACCTTCTGGCCAGTCTGCGGAGCTGCTCGGCACACTCATTATCAGAGCGCTGCTGCAGGAGCTCCAAGATGTTCATGGTTCTGTGGAAGTGGCCACAGGACAAGCTGACACTGACCGCTGTCTCATGTTTATCTCCTGTCAACACCCACACTTTGATGCCTGCCAGTCGCAAAGCTTCGATGGTCTCCTGGACTTTGTCTTGAAGTCTGAGAGAAACAAGAGAGGATACACATAGAAGACACGTGAACCATATTCTGCATGAGGGGAGAAAAAAAGTCAGCTGATTCATACTTAATTAGACTAAATCAATCCCTGGGAAGTAGAGGGTGAAACCTTCCCCACAATCTGTACGGCACATGCCCTACTTCTGACCACAGCTAATATTTCATAAGCGATTAATAAACAGGTGATATGATCAAAAATGACCATGTCTATCGGCTACACATTTGTCATACTAGGCTGAAAACAAAGGGAAATGTTAGTCATCTCTTCTGTGTAAGAGGAGATGCTTTGATCGTGACCATGTGTGCCCCGGGAGCAATTCATTTCAGACACAGAAATAGAGCAGTGAGAGAGCAGAGAGATAAACAAAGTGAGAGATGTTGAGGCTTATGTGAGGAGCAGATGGTGAGTGGATGCAAACACACAGCAGCATTCATTTCCAGGCATGCTCAGTGACGTCTGCATCTCCCTGCCGACTATACATCATTTGTTGGAGACTCTTCCTCCCACTTTGCATATGTTTTGGTCATGTGTCTTCTACTCTAACAATGTCCCAGTTTTTCTTTGAAGTTCATTCAGATAGCTAACATGACCCTTGTTTAGTCTTTTCTTCACTTTGTTAGCTCCAAGCAACAGTTTTATTTCTCATTGTGCATAGATTAGATTTTTATGGCTGAACCTTTTACAAGACTTAACAAGTAGTATCTTTATGGAGCTACATAAAGCTACACTACAATTATCCAGTTTCTCATTCTAATTTTTACATTTCTATTTAAGTATACCTAATGTACAATTAAGACTTCTAGGAATCTAATTAGTTTTACATATGTAGCCACCTAAAATATCACTGTTACTGTTTTTTGTCTACTACCTAAACCAGTTACTGGTTCTTCTAAGTCAAAGTTAACGCTAAAGTTCATTTTTTCAACTCTGCAACATGAGCCAAAATTAACTTCATATACGTTTATCAGGACTTAAAGACTATACATACTCCCCGTTTCAACCAAGGGGTCCAGCTAGGTAAACCCTGATCTCTTGCATTTCCACAGCCAACCCTACCCTTACCTGATTGGTGGGTATAAGCAGGACAGCATAAGATGCATCAGCTACATAATAGCGGTATGACACCTTACTTGAATTATAACCAAGAACATGACCCAGAAACAGAGGATGATAATGGTGGACATCCAGCAGTTGGATGTATATTAAAATAATGAAAAATACTTTTCAATAACCATAACAAAAATATAATTGTGCAAAATGCCAAAAAAAAGAGATACTTTTGACTCAAAACAAGCTACCTTGATATTCGATAACGATATTCCTTAATTCTACATCTCATGTGAAAAAGTCGATATATTTGTAAAATGTTGATATATTGCCCAAACCTAAAGGGAAGTGACTTTTTTTTTTTTTTTACCAAATCATCGGATTGCAGTGTGTTAAGCTCCACCCTTTAGAGTCAGATCGGTATTCTGGCACCATTTCCACTATTTGTCTGTGGAAATGCAGATAAATGCATATCGTCCCGAGCTGGACTCTTTGGTGGATACAGAACTGTTTTAAAGACTAGCTCAAGTATTTGAGCAGGTTTTTCTTGTTCCTTCTATACTTCCAGATTAGTGACAACTAATTGATAATAAATACTTCAGGATCAATAAAGTATCTATCTATCAATCTATATATCCACATATCCATCCATCCATCCATCCATCCATCCATCCATCCATCCATCCATCCATCCATCCATCCATCGTGAGAATCGTTCTATATAGGGAAACGCCAATATTATTCTGATTTATATTTAAAGTCTTCATACTTGTCTTCCACCCCGGTGGCTCCCAGGAGATGCATTTCTTTCTCGATGTAGTCAAAGGCTTCCCGTAGTCTCTCCTCCCTCTGCTGCAGTGCGGTTCGAGCAGCGTTCAGGCGCCTGTCCACATCGATGTACTCCTCTGGACTGAAGTGGCGACATGCAACCACCAGGGTACGCAAACCTTTCTATAAACAGAAAAAAAGCAGAGATGCAATCAGAAAAATAAATCATTTAAAAAATAAAAGTGAGAAATAGGGAAAAGAAAGAAGCGTGGGAGCTGTAAAATATTTACGCATGAAACGAGACAATATAAATATGTCATAATGCGGGGTAAAGGTGAAGTCAAAATGATGCGGGTGAGGGATGGCGAGGTCAAAACCAGAACAGAAAATATTTATCACAGCTTGGTTTTAATTCACAGAACCATCCGGAGGAGATGATGACTACACATCAGTCCAGTCCAGAACACCACTTCTGATTACTGATGTCTGATAGCTTAATGTGGAAGATGGATCTATATATATATCTATATATCTATATATCTATATATATATCTATATATATATATATCTATATATATCTA
>JBBBVU010000015.1:5408606-5420553 GCA_037177055.1 Atherinosoma microstoma | reverse complement strand
CTTCACGGGCAGACATTTCTGGCCGTGATTCAGCCGCGATACGCCCGCGAAAGGCAGTGTGACCGGGCCTTTACTAAAGTAAGGAGTGAAAATGAACAGCCGAACTGGGCAATGTTTACAGGAGAAGGTCCAGTCACTGTTTGTGGTTACCTTTTTACAAACCTAATAGGCATTAGGAGCTGGTCAGTGTTAAACCTATTCTGATTTCTGGAAATGTCTAACTACCAACTAATGAGCTGGACCCTGGAGCATGGAGGAATGGGACATGATGCAAAACTTATGTTAAGTGATCTCAATACTAATATCTATGCATTTAGACAAATCTAAAGGCTATATACAACCAAGTAGAAAAGAAAATGAAACTGCTAAGGCAAATTGTTCTGCTCTTGTCAAACATGGCCTTAACTGAACTTCCCTGCATTAGGATAGTTATATATCTGATTGAGTCCAGTTTGTTCATTTATACAATGAGTCTTTCTCATATACCAGCTGAAGACATGGAGTTCCTCAGGGTTCTATGCTTGGACCAATACCTTTCATTTTGTACATGCTTCAATTAAGTAATATCGTAAGACAGCACAACAAATATCTTTTACTACGCAGATGATACTACGCAGATGGGACAAAGCAGTTGGCCAGATTACAGAACAGCCTGGAGGTCTCTGAATTTCTGCTTCTCAGTTCAGACAAAACAGACCGTTGTCTTCAGGTTGGAGCGCCTCAAAAAGACTTCTTTGCAATTACTCTGGATGACACTAACAACTATTTATTAAAATAATAAAATTACAATCAAATATATTCTTAAAAATTCAGCATGAGGTCTCTAAAGGCAAAATATTTATATGTAATGTTCCAGTATGTTAAGGTTTAATTGCTCACTATTATATGAATCTACTGTGTGACTTAACTAGACTTAAATTGTATTCTGTGTGCACATATGTGCAGATTACCTGTAAAGGTCAGCTTCTGGCTGTTGACACTCCACTACAGCCTGCAAAGCCTCAAGTTGGGACACTGACTGACACACCGATGTCTCTGGCACAGAGTAGTGGGTCTACAAATGAAGCACACAGTTAGATTCTGATTGTGGAAAAACACGGTTTAAAATGGAAAAAAGATGCTTTGCTGATAATAAGGAAACGTTTTCATTCAAAAAGAAAAGAAAAATAAATCAAGTTTGATTAAAAAGCTTTTAACTGAAGTTGTAAATGGTTTTATAAATTGCTATTGGTCTGATTGGAGAGAGAATGTCAGGATATGGTGAAGGATCATTGTATATGAATTGTATTAAAAACAAAATTATATAACTATGCATTTATCTGTCAATAATAGGGGTGTAACAGTACATGTATCCGTATTCTGACTTTTCTGCACAGAGGCGTACCGATCGCCTCTGTTTGGGCATGTGAGAAACCAGAGCTTGAAGACCCTCTTCTGTCTTTAAAATCTCTTGTTTGGGAGCACTTATTCGTCTTCCCAGTGAAGGATGTGCATGTAAATGGACAATGACAAGTGGAGAAGATGAAAGCAGTCTGTCGGTCTTGAGCAGAGCTGTGCTCGAGATCGGCTCTACTGTTGCCCCGCCCCCTCCACAGCGCTTCTGCTGAAAACTGCTCATTCAAACAATTGTTTTATTACACAAACAGGTCATAGCCTGGCAACTAATCATATTTTACTTTATCTTTTACAGTGTACATGCTATTAAAGTTTTACCTTTAAAAGAAACCGTTGAACTGTGGATTAAATGAATATTTCTACAAGTTTGAGTGATTATCTTTATTTTTCTCCTGAAACATCCCTCCCTTCCTTATATGCGTGTACAAAGATTCTGACATTATTTCTTCCCATCAAAATAGAGGGGGCATATCTCCATTTATGCCATATATATTTGTTTATTTAAGAATCCTTTATTGGAGAACTTACTGCAAGCAGATTTCTTTTTTGGCCTCCATGAAACTGGAGGACACAAAGACTGTACTGGTAATGTACAATAAAAGCAAACTGAAACCATTGGGGAAGTGCAAACTGAATTCCAGGTGGTAGATAAAGATTGTACGGTACCACGGATGGGGAAAAAAGCCAGTGAGGCAATGACTCAAAGAAGATCTATGAGACAAGTCTTTAATTAAGCTCTGCTAGCTTTATCACTCAGGACTATCAGAGAACCATCAACCTGCTTCTCCTGTGCATCATGCCTATGCTCACTGGTGAAATCAGTCAGAATTTCCATTTGTTTTAGTGCAGCAGATAAAAAAAACTGTCAAGTTAAAATCCCAAGTAGAGTTTCTGACTACTAGTACAATTATGTTTTCCTTTTTAAGTTCTTATTTAATCTGGATACGCATGCCTGCATGCAAGCATTTTAATGACATGATTAACATGATGTACACAGACCTTAAGGTTGGTCTCTCCATCGAGGCTGGTTGTTGTGATGTGACAAGTACCATCTGCCCGATCTGACGACAGCAACGCCAGATCAGCTGGAAAGGTCTCATCTTTAGCCACACGAACAATGTCCCCCACCTGAACACCAACACAGGAAGGTTAATACTGTCTTGCTTTTGGATAATCACCTTTAAGATAAAAATATGCCTTGTGCTGTTAAACTGAATAAAAAGATAAATATTACTATGTCCACAAATGTCCATCTTACAGCCGAGTTGTCATTACAACATTGTCTTATAGATTTTCCTTTTACCATATAAATTCCTTCCAAGTATATAAACATGATCCACACTTCATTTGTTTGTGACCTTTCCTTGGAAGATGTGTGATGTACTCTATGAATAAGAAATTAGAAGTTGCAACATTATAACTTAAGAGTCTACTTGCATAACACTGAGATTGCAACAAACACAAAGTCACTCTGGACCTTTTTGCACCATCATATTAAATCATTTCACCCTTGCTAGCAGTTTGTTTCCTGGCTGTGAATGTATTAATATCAGATGTACTGCTTGAGAAACTCAGTTGCCTTTTAACTAAAGCGCATGCATCATCAGTGCAGTGTTGCATTAGGCTCCAGACACATAAGTTACAGAGTCTCTGAGGACTCTGACGTCAGAGGATTTGTGTACTCTGTAATGTTCTGAGTTATAGACATATCATGGCATCAAAAACATTACGTCACTGAGGCAAGGAAACAGCAAAACGAGTTTTTCTACCAACATGTGGGCTGCAGGTTTACAAACTGCCATTTAAAAAAAAGAAGAGAAGCAGCAATAATCTAAAAGCTTAGTTACCTAAACTTTATCAGTTTTATTTGAGGACATAACAAGAAGAGCTGGATAAAATTATTTAATGCCATCAGGTAAGACCAGGATAAACCCCTTACATCTTATTACCATACTGGATAACTACTTGCATGAAGATACTGCAAGTCACAATGACTGAGGAACAAATGCAGCAGGTAATTCAAGCAGTGAATTAACGCTTAAATTAATCTCTTCTAAATTATGAACCAGTCAGAGTAAGATGTTTAGAAACAGATTACAATCATTGCATAGACCTTGCAAGAATAATTGCATGAGCATGAACCCAACTAGCTACCTTGGTTGGTAGTTATGTTACAACTTAAAAGATCGAACACTCAGACAACATTCCAGCCATATTTGCAGTCAACAGTGTGTATATCAATGTAACATTATAAAAGAAGCCTTCTCTGTGAAAAAAAGCTCCTTTCATTAACTTTATCTACAAAAAGTGTTTAAAGAAATACTACTTACACAATAAATTGAACAGCTAAGCTAAAGATAGCTGGAAAATATTTTTTAAAGATACTAAAAATGAAATTTACATATTAAATAAATAAATAAATCAAATAAAAAAAAATAAAAAATCAATCCATGCAAAGAGCAGAAATCAGAAGAGAAATATCCTGCATGGCAAAGTTCCTTCACAGTATAGCTTTAGCAGTCTTACCCTGATGTTTTTGGACCTCGTCTGGACCAGACTTCCACTGCGAACCACAAACACCGGAGCACCATTCACCTCATTGTCTGCTTTGTGTCTCAGCCAATCTTCATAGCCCTGTGAACAAAGTCATTCAGTAGCCTGTGAAATACTGCAAATAACAGTTGGTTAACATAGTTTTATTAAATGATATGGTTATATAATCCTGTCAAGACCAGGCATTGGTAATATTCAATTCAATTGTATTTATAAAGCGCTTTTCATACCAAAGCAACACAAACTGCTTTACATGATAAAAATAAAAAAATAATTTAAAACCTTCATACACCAGTAACAAAAATTTAAAACATACATATGAATACGAAGTGACTATATTTTAAAATACTCTTAAAACACCTTTTTTAGACAAAATTCATTTATAGTTTAGGGAATGAAACAATCACAAATAATCAAAGAGTTTTCTGAATTAAACATAGTACTAATTTAAATTTATTGGGGAATAGTTGAATTTTTTCAGCCTCTTTTGTTTTTAATTATAAATTCAAGTGAATACGTTAACCAAGTGAGTTTTAACATGGGCTTTAGTTGATCCTGTGCAGACAAAACAAATGGGTTGGTTCCACTTTTTCAGTCTGAATAGGAGGAAGGTAACATGCTTTTGATCTCACCTGTTTTATAGCAGTTACTGTGATCACAAAGAAGAGAGGGAGCCCACTAGTGACTGGGGAAGTTGGCGTGTCTATCATTAACTGCAAAGAAAAATATAGAGAACAAGGTGCAGTGATGTCAGTAAGCTTAAAGTGGAAAAAACCCTAAAAAAAAAAAACCAGCGTTGAGTAAAAGGGGGTGTGACAGTCAGTGAGAACACAAGTGAACCAGAAAAACAACTAAGAGAAGTAGCGGTTGACGTGTCAAACAGGAAATTCATCAAACTTCCCTTATAGGTTAACCGTCAGAACACAATGACGTTTCCTTACTGAAAAGTCAAAATACTTTAACCCGTTCTTTATCCCACCCCTCAACAACCATTATTGAATTCAAAACTTTTTACTAACCCAAATCATCAAACATGCTTGTCACAAGCATCCAACATAAAAAATGTAAAATTTGTTATGACAAAAAATACCAACAAAAAAAAAAAAAAAGACATCCAAGTGGCCACAAATACACAGCAGGGGACATCAGAAACTTTAACAACAGTATTTACAGCTGAACCTTAACTGAATTACAAGTGTTATTGTGGTAAAACTACAAACTTAAAGGTGTTGGGGTTGTTGGTTTATGACAAGAACCCAACATCTTTAGGTCTGTTTTAGGTTCAACATTCCTGTTGAAGGTACTGTGAAAGACAGGAAATGAGGTGGTATTTGACATCCATCAAAGCTCAGAGTAAAAGGCTTATTTCTACAGTTTCATACTGCTGTTCCACCACCTCTTATAAAAGATTTTATACGCCCTGGATTCAATTTCAACATTTTGTTACTCAATGTTACATAAACAGTGTAATTATTGGCTTGGACTGCTGCTCTGTTTAATGCCATTTAAAAGCACATCATTGAACACATTTCTGTAAATTGACAGATTCTAAAAATCTGCTCATAATATTGAGTGCTTTCAACAAGAGAAATGTTACCTTTTATTATGCATTCATAAAGAAAAAAGTATTACACAGCAGGGTAAGGTGTGCATCCCACATTGCAGTAGTTGCTTATAGCTTTGATCTCTGGTGCTATGGGGAAATGCTTTTATGAGAAGCCACTATACATGTAGTGTTCAAAAGTTTCGGCTCTTTTCAAGAAATCAAAACCTTAGAAAAACTATTTAAGAATTTACCAAAAATCATACTGTAACTACAACTTTTCCTCGTATCTGCAGGGAGATGACAGTTCATAGTAAGTTTCGAAGAATCCATATGAAGTTATCTTTAAAAGGTCAAATTGTTCATTTAAGAGAACGTCATGTTCATAGTGTCAAGATAAGAACGTGTCCTTTCTTCGGTGATTTTCAACCTTAGCCGACTTTAACTGTGCTGACAGCTTGAGTGGATGAAAAGATAGCCTTTTCAGACAAAGTCAAGTCGATTGCTTTGGCTTCAGTACACAGTCCCAAATACATCAGATGATGGCTGAAAATCTGAAAGCCAAATCCAACTTAAACACAGGATGACGGATGCGCAGTGAAGGCTTAACGCTTTGGGCTGGCTGTAAAGACACACCATACCAAATGTGTGGGTGTAATGTTTTAATACCGAGGCAAACCTGTCGCTCTTCTGGTCCATAGAAGTTAATGACTCATTCACTCATGCAGAAACAGACATGCACACATTTGTATGTGCGGTGCAGAAAAGCTGAGGTCATGCATGACTCATCTGAAGATGGAAAAAAAAGCATACCCACAAAAATGTGTGCAATATTACCTGAACAAGGAAGATAATGAGAAAATAGAAGTTTGCTATCCTCCTGAACTGCTCAAACAGATTCTTGGGGACAAAATTCCAAATTGTGTACTGAAAGAGACAAAAAAATAAACAGAGGAAAAGGACAATGAGAAAAGAGTTTATTTCAGTTGCATATCTGTATGCTTCAAAAAGCCTGGCAATGGGCTTTTTCTTCAGTTTATTGTCCTTTTGTCCAGTTAGTCTTCCAGCTGACCTACTAATTTCTCTGACTAACACAAAAGCTTTTTGTCTGAACTGATCCTGTCATCAACAAATCAAGCTTGAAACTTCTCTCTTCCACCACATTACCACTTTAAACCAACCAATTTTGACAAAAAGGCAAGATGGTGCCAGAAATCAGGTTATACGGCAGAGTTTCTCTGGGTGACAGCTTCTTCTCTGCACGGCCATCGGTTACAAATTATTCTATATTCGACTAGTTTGGAAAATGTCTAATCTTTGAAAATAAATCAGCCAAACCAAAGAACTGGTCGACCACTCATTTCAAGCTTCTACAATTGCGTTTTGAGATCACAAATACATCAACAGTACAGGCTTTTAGCTCATTTTGTTACCTTGGATGAGATGATTCTGTTGTCTGCAAAGCGTTGTGGTATGTAGTGGCCATGCTGGGGGAAACGGTTTGCCACATATACCGTCCTGGTCTCGCTCTGATGAGGGGGGTCAAAGCCCTGAAAGAAGACAGGATACAGAGAAAAATGAAGGAAAAGATGGCAAAGACTAAATATTACTTACAAAAGTTGAAGTATTCTGTAAGTCAAGGAAATACAAGAGGTGAATCTCTTGCGCAGCAACTCAAATAACACCACAAATCTTTTCAAATAAGTGCTCTGATGTCACGGACCCTTTTAAAAGTCTTTTGTCAGGACAGGACATAATACTTAATTTGGTAAAAGTGAAAAGGGTGTTTTTGTGTACCCCGTCTAAAAGCATCCACAATCATTTGTGAATGTCCAAAACGCTGTAGACAGAATTCAGGTCAATGTTGGGGCAGTATGTTTTCAGCTTATGTGTTATTGTAACACTGTTGGCATCTAAATATGTTCCATCAAAAGGCATAAAGGTTGAATGTAGGGCTGGTTATCAAAATCACTTAACTGTTTCTAGTTACAAATCAAACCACGGGACCCGTGCTTGTGTGTGTTGAAACAACAATAATATGAGTAACAATTCAAAAAGGAAATACATGATCTTTTTAAAAAATGTCCAAATTGAAGCAAATTCAACTCTGTTTCTGTTTCAACTCAATTCAATGTGTTTATTCTAATATACACGATAACCCAAAGACATGTTTTGAAAGATCATTTATGAAAAACTGCAGTTTTCAGTTCACTGTGGATCAATGACCAGAGACTCAGAGACCGAAACAAGGAAATTCTCACAAATTTTAAGTAAATGAATAATCCCAAGTTCAATCTTTACACTCAGAAACACACTGAGAAATGTACAATGGTTTTTTTTTTTTTTACAAAGGAAAGTCAACTAAAGACATGGAAAAATGATTAAATCTACAGTGTAGCTAAACAATGGTGAATCACTGGTACTAATCAATGAACCATCAAATCCTTTGCTGGACTTAATGTCTGTACATGTTTTACTTAACGCAACAATAAATGACTACACAAAGAAATCTTAAGGGTTATTACAGAGGAGTTCCCATTTACCAAAAACTTTATCAGACACTAATGCATCTGAAATGATAGCTTAGCCCATCAATCCTAAAGTAAGCTCAAGATGATAAACCATTGTATTTGCACACATTGACCTGAGCACACACAGACCGCCCTGTGTAACTGGAACAGAAATGTTGCCTTGTGAAATCACAGGAAGCACCTTACTCAATGTTTCTCATAACATCCAATTACAAATTCGACAATGTCATCATTGTCTGCATAAGAATGCTACACTCATGACACTTCAACAAGATAACAAAAACATATTTTTAAATATTTAGATACATTTCTGTGTGTACAAGCTAATAAAACTACTATAAGCAAAACAGAGCTCCAGTGGACTGATTTGAACACTGGTGGAAAGGTTTTTCGACCTGCTCAAGTTTTGTTTTAAAATGCATTAGTCACAATAATCTACCCTGCAAGGCCTCATCAGGGTAAAGACTTGTGTGTTTGTGTGATGTTCACAGTTGAGAACAGATGCTGTTTGGCATGTATCAGTGATCATTGTGATGCCTTTACAAACTGACTGGACTGCAGCTGCACCTACATGAGCCCAATTTAACCTGATCAAGAAAGCCATCAACTCTCTATGAGGTCTCGCAGTTAAATGCACAATGGAACAAACGAAGCCACGAGGGTAAGAGAATCAGCTGGAGGCATTCAAAACAAAGTTGTCTCACGGTAGATAACGGTGGAAGGAGGACAAGAACATTTCTACAGCACTAAAAATGCCAAACAGCAAAGCAGCTTCAATCACTCTTAACTAGAAGAAACCTGGAACCATCATAAGTCTGGTCCAAGCTTCCCTCGTCAAGATGGAAGAATCTTACAGAATGTCAATCGCTGTCGCGATCTTGGATAGAGAAATGAAAAAAAAACATCACAGGATTTCAAGTGTAAACCTTTTTCTAGGTTGTCAAGATGGCTTAAAACAAAGGTTAATAATTCAATAAAGGCAAAAAGGCCATAGCACAGCACCAAGAACACACAGGAGCAGCTTCAGTAAAAATCCATCTCTGAGTCGCAAACCATCAAGTGATTAAAATTAATGTTCAGTACATACATTGATCTTAGACTGCACTGTGATTCAGGAGTCACAGTTCAGTCTATTTTCACTACTACACAGAAAAAAGAAGCACAGACAACATTTGTATTATCTATCTTGAAGAATGTTTACAGTGTCTCTGACTATCAAATATGTCATGGTGTCTTAGTAGCTTCCAAGGTCCACAAAGCTATTGGACAAAACAAGCTACTGAAGATTATTGATACCCCTTATCTACCAAAGCTGTCCAAGTGGTGGTTCTAGGATGGAGCCAGCATCTAAGGCTACATTCACACTGCATGCAAACGTGGCCCAAATCTAACTTTTTGCACAGGCAACCCATATCTAATTTTTTTATGACCGTTTGAACAGCACAAATTAAATTTTGTGTCATATCTGACCAAGGCCACTTTCAAATGTGGTACTAAATTGGGCAAATATGTTGTTTTTAAAAAAAAAGAAACTGCAGTCTGAGCGGTCGTGCTGCATTTCATTTTATCTATATACAATTAAAGTGAGTCAAACATCACAATTCTGTGCCGAAGGAGGTAGGATGCAGCAACAGTATTATATCATAATTTTGTCAGCTTCAATTACACAACAACTTCAAAAATGATACACGAACTCTAACATGTGTAGCATCCATATTCACATATGTAAGCACAGTGTGCTGCATGTGACATCATGTCTTCTGTGCATGCGTGTCGCTTCAGGGCCATAAAATGTTCATATTGGAGTCTGATGGCAGCCGCGTTAAATTATGTGACTAACTACACGAGAAAAGACATATCTCAGCAAAAAGCAGTGTGAACATAGCCCAAGTTACTTCCAGCAAAGAACTGGTTTAGTTACATCAGTGAAGTGAACTTAAGTAGAAAGTATTTTTCATTTTGTTTTACTAACTAAATTTGTATTAATATTTGAACGATGTGACTTTCAGACCATTACAATTATACAAAAAACTGACACTGAATATAAAGATGCCTCATACATTTATCACACATTCTCTAAATATACTTCTCAGCCGGAAGGTTTACAATGGCTATAATCTAAAAGGTAAATAAAGAGCATAGCTATGAAAACAAAAGTCAAAATCAGTTACATCAGCAGTTGCAACATAGCTAACTTGTAAACACACTATGAGGCTGAAATCAGACATAGTCTATGCACGAACTCTGATACCCCATCAAGCTGTAAGCAAACAGGTAATTACTCCCTGCATATAGCCAAGTCCCACAGTGCCTTGATGGAATCGCTGTCCTTAAAAAAAAGAATGCAAGACAACAACAGCAACAGCAAACTGAGTTGCATAAAAGACCAAGAGGCTTTTAATCAAAAGTGATAAGCTAAGTGGAAATAGGAAAAGGGATCGGGGTAATTGCGTAGAAAGCCAGCTCCAAAGAAAAACTGTAATACAAACAGGAAGACAGACAGTACTAGGAAGTAGATGGATGCAGCTGTTGCTGCTTTTGACTGCATGATGGATGACAACACCTAAAATTACATGATTCCAGGCATGTCAAACCAATACCTATCATCATGTGATAAGACATGAATAGTCAGGAGCAGAGCTGACGGAGGAAGGAACTGTTTTATAAAGCACAGGACAGAATGATTAATTATCAGATGTTTTACTATTCCCACTCCTAATATGCAACAGTAAGATTGACAGCAAAGGCCAAAGTTGTAAACCTAGGAGAAACTCCTAGAGTCATATCCAATATTCCATATAAAGCTTTGCAGCAGATATAAGGTATCAGAAAGAGATGTAAGAATGTTTGCCCAGAACACTTCTATGGTGCAAATGAAGAAGTACCAGCATGATGTTAGCTTCCTTATATCTTTCCTACTTTCTATGTTCTTGAAAGAAACTGAATAAGACTATATAAATAATCAGTAGATTACCTTATAGTTCATATCAAGGCCAGACAAATGCCTTCCAACAAACTTTTGCATTAGACCAGGTGTAATAAGATGCACTTTAATTACACTTTTAATTAACTAAGCAGGTCAATTAAATGGGATGGGTCAAATGAGCTGAGCTACTGCAAATTGGGAGGGGGCCACCGGTTCTTAATGGACCCAAACTCTCTGTAGTATTCCTAAAAGGTAATGGTCCAAATTAATCTCTGAAAGCAGAAAGAAAACTTTTTGGACTCAGACAAATTAGTATCACCCTAACCCAATCTCAAAAACAGGGAGCACTCCCAGTTACTGGACACTGGAGTTCAACAACACCCTGACATTGATTAAACTCTGTCGCTAAGGTGACATCAGCAGTTCAACTATGTGTGACTTATCTTGCATTATACATCCCTTATGTGCTCACACACCAACTCTAAAATTCATAACATTATCATTTACTGGACACTGAATGCCTGTGCACATTCTTATGAAGCCTCCACTCACTGCAAAAATACTATCTGTCCAACCATAACCCCTATGCCAATGCAACATCTCTCTGGCCTAATTAAAACTCAGTGCTACTGTGACTCATTGCCTGCACCAGCAACAGCAGTTAAAATCTGAACTGGAGAAGAATAATTGCCTCAGCACAGACAATCCCTGTGGTTTAACAATACCTACTTTTACCTGTAATTGAGCAAGATTAGGTCCAACTATTTTGACATAGTGTCAGTTACTGATGATGTTCTTTCTAAATTACTATTTTAGAAAGAAACCAAATTCTTTTGTTTTTCTTTTAAAATGAACAAAACACTGAATTCTTTAAACGACAAGCCCAAGCTACAGGTGTTCTTGTGTATGGAATGCTCTTTCTTTTCTAAGTTTTGGTGCAGTTTTTTTTTTTTTTTTTTTTTTTTTTTTCAACCCCACACACTTTCTTAACCAAACTGA
>JBBBVU010000015.1:5384437-5402046 GCA_037177055.1 Atherinosoma microstoma | reverse complement strand
CAGGAGGGGGCCCCGGTGACCCGCGTCCGGGCAGGGGAAAACTCGGTCCAATTTTATTAGTCATCATAGGGGTCTTTAGATAGGACTCAAACCAGTTAATTGCAGTGCCAAAAAATCTTACCCAGTTTTTCAGCTGGTCTAGTAAGATGTTGCAGTTTCAACTTTAAAGTAGTAAGAGATGTCAAAGTTGAGAGTTTGAGAATTTTTTTGTTCCTGTCATTTGCTGATGCAAAACTAAATGATTTGTGGCCAAAAATAGCAGATGAATTAGATATAATGAACATAGTAAATTCAGTTGACCTAGATTTTTGTACGTGCCTCCGTAGGAAGAACCAATAAACTAATGTGATATGTATTGTAGGCAAGGTGAAGAAGAGATGACAGATACGGTGGTGTTATGCCCAGGATTGTCTCACAGACAAGGAGAAACCGGTAATGAATAAATAGTGATAAATAGTGTGTGAGAACAGTATGTGATGCCATTTTTTAGATGATGTCACTTTAGTCCAGAATATATTGGGTCCTGGCCATATGAACCTATAAAAGAGAGTTTTAAGTCTAATCTTAAAGTCATTTCCATAAAACAGGGGCCTGATTACTTCAATGCTCTGCCTCTAGGAACTACTAGCCTGCAGTCTGAGAGGAAAGTGCTCTTTATGATACGATAAAAGATAAAACTGGACTTTTCAATTCTCATCAGAATTTTTGCTGCAGCATTTTGGATTAAGTTGTTTTAAATGCACCTGTAATTGTAAGGCACACTAGTAAAGTATGTGTCAATAAACACTGACAGAGCTTTTAAAGACCTTAAAATGAACAGGTTACACATTTCAGGATTTTTTTTGCCACAATTCAAACAAAACCTAAAGTGAAACCAAATCCTCTATACCTACTTCATGTGTATTAGACGAGGTTGTTGGTCCTAGACACATGCAAATGGTTTCTTCTACAATCTAAATGCAAATAAAGGATGATCTAGAAGGGTAACTTTCTAGCTTTCCTTTCCTTTCCTTTCCTTTCCTTTCCTTTCCTTTCCTTTCCTTTCCTTGTCAATGTGTTTGACTATATTGGACTGTGTTCATTTATCCAGTTAGTTTAACCACGGCTGATCCTCTTGGTAAATACACCAGCGCTAAGTGGCTTTCAATCATTACCCCTGAGTATCTCTAATAGTACTAATAGGCTTAGGGTAAATTCTCCCTCTCAACCCCCCCTCCCCTTTCCCATACAGGGCTTCCTTGCTCAGGCTTCACATATCCCTCTCTGTGTGTGTATATTTGTGTCTGATGGTGATAACATGAGCATCTATCTCACTGAAAGGACAAGGACTCCGGGGAGCTGAAGTGAAACAGTCTCTGTGTCACTTAAGGAAATAGAAAAATGAATGGATTAGCTTTTACACTGGATGGCTAAATCAATACCAAATGGCCATTAGTAAAATAAATAAATAAAACTTTGCTTTCAAATCAGGACAAGCATTAAAGGTTTGTGGAAGGGGTTTTGTGTGGGTTTGACTTCCAAAAAGAAAGAGATAGATTAAAAAGTTCTTGCCTTGTTCACTTTGGATGGATTCATTCTTTTCAGTGGAAGGTGTGAGTTCGCCCTCTAGAGGATAAATTGAGGTATTGCAGATATAAGACTCAGTTTCCAGGAATGCAAAACAATGTTGAACATTTAGAGTTCTTCACTTCATTTCCACATTAGCTCTAAGTTTTCCTCCATGTGAGCCCATATTCTTATCAGCTGGACTTCTGAAGACACCTGGTCACTTGTTTGTTTGTGCTTGCTGTCGAGGAATGTAAGAGCTTGTGTATATGTGTGTGTGTGGGTGTGTGGTCAGGTGGGTGATATTGGGTTTCCTGTACAGGTATAGTTCTTAACCCAACACCCTGACCTCATTATTGTGTGACCCAGATTAACAGGGGCAAGGCAGCTTCACTGGTCATGGATGGCAAATTGTGCGTGTGTGTGTGTGTTAATGAACTTGAGTCTTTATAAATAATCCACAAATGGTGCAGAAGGTTTTATCTTTCACTGTATTACCAGAGCGGTGCTGCATTTCTTTCTAAATGAAATCTTCAAAGAGGAAGAAAAGGAAAGATGTTGGTGAGACACAGACTGTCTGAGGTTCTGTATGCAGTGTGCCTTGGACTAAGAAATTTGGGCTTTTTACATCCTCACATGATTGGCTTTCATAAGAACTGAAAAAATGACACAATCTCTTGCTAAAAGTAGATAATAAAATGTGAAAATGGTGATTGTTTTTCACAAATATTCACAAAACAAGACTGAAAGTGTATTTCAGAGCAAATATAAAGGTGATAATGTTTAGTAATTATTGCATGGTGGTACTAACAGCAAAAAGATTCCCACTTTGAAATAAGTGAGTATTATAAATGGATTTTTAACCTTTTTCAATTGCATGCAATTGTGCATGTAAGTACTGTTAGCCTGGCGTCGTTCTCTGTCAGATAGATACACATTTCTTCTCTGTTTTATTGCAGTTTACTCAGGCATAGTAACAGACACAACATTTTGACATTGGAATACATTCTCTGAGGTCCCTAGTAGTGCCTTGATGCTTAGAACATGCAAATTAGCTTTATTACTGTGGTGCAATTCTTCTTTTACTTTGGGTTTGTCTTTTTAGGTGTTCCTTTCGAACATATACAGGAAAGGAAAAAAAAACAAAAACAAACATTAAACAAAGACATAATTGCTCCCAGTTTCATCCCCTGTTGACAGATGTGAAGAACCAAATATTAAAACTTCCCCAGTAAAAGACATAAAACGTGACTAAATCAGTGGTTCTCAAACGTTTTGAACAACGACCCCCAAGATAGCATACATTGACCCCCCTTCCTGCGACAACAATGATTAACTGTATGATATCAGATGGGTCATCCTGCAGGATCTTCTAGATATAAGGCTTGAAAACTGTCAGAATCTTCATAAATAAGGAGGATTAATGTGGATTTATGCATTAATGTGTTAAGAAATTAAACTGCTCATTTTAGATTTATCTCTGCTTTAATGGTTTGACATCCCTGATAAAAATTCCAAATTTATTTGATAAATGTAGATTACATATTTTTTACAACTACCTGGCGACCCCTATGGTGGGTCCCAACCCCCAGTTTGAGAACCACTGGACCAAATGACTGTAGAATAGAATAGAATCTCTCCCTTTAGGCATCCTGACAGTAGATTGTTTGCATATGAAATAAGGTCCAACTATAAAGGACTGGTGTTATATTACAGCAGCTTTCTCTCCCGTCTCAGTGCTTCGCCTCAACTTTACATTGTTGAAGTTACACTTGAACATTGGAGATAATTCATGATGTTTGGTGATACAGTCTCCAGATACTACAGTATGTGGCAGCAGCTGCACTGGAGCCACCCACAGAGCACCTAAACTGTTCAGTCTATCTCACCAGACATTTCACAGTTGAGAAAAAAGGTGTGTAAGTGTGTGTGTGTGTCTGCGCTTCTTCTGCTGTTTTATCTGCTTCATTTCTTCCCAGGCAAGCAGTTGCTTGAAAATGTGAAACCTCACCTCTCCATCATCCTGACATGCTCAGTTGCAATGAACTTCTGGGGTCTCCCGTTCTGGATCTTGCTCTATTTTTCATGCATTTGAAGGAGAAGAAAAAAAAGAGACAGGATGCAGTTTTACAAAGATTCCTTTGCACGGCAAATTTACTGTGGAAGAAAAATAATAAGGCCTGCTGACTGTGTCAGGAATCGAGGCAGCATTTGTTGTGGTTTACATCTTTTTTTAAGGTTAGATTACAAAACTAAGAAATAAGTTGCTCTTTTCATCCTCGTTTTCTAAATGTCCCACTGAAACATCCCTTCGTGGAAAAACAAAAAATTGAGAAAGTCTTGTGATATGATAACCTGTGATAAAACTACCTGTATCGGCCATAAATTTACTCTCTTCTTGTCGGTGTTTCTGTTACCATGGTTACACTGTAGCTCACAACATATATCTTCCTGCATTAATGAATTTGAGTGTGTTTGCCGTT
The DNA here is from genome assembly GCA_037177055.1 of Atherinosoma microstoma. Taxonomy (NCBI): domain Eukaryota; kingdom Metazoa; phylum Chordata; class Actinopteri; order Atheriniformes; family Atherinidae; genus Atherinosoma; species Atherinosoma microstoma. The sequence goes on along the minus strand of JBBBVU010000015.1, from coordinate 5,398,018 downwards.
GCTATGGTAACATCTGACCCCGGTGATCTTGGACTTTCGGGGGCCCCTATCTGCTCTGTCTCTTCCTGTCGAGGCTTCCCAGCTTGCGGCCGCCCGAGCGGCAGCTGCTTTGGACGGGTGTGTCTGTATGTGTTGAGACATGCTCACTGGTGTGTGTGGTGTGTTTTAGCAGATGGCTAGCTTAGCGATAAGTTGTTTCCACCCAGCTAGTGTTGGAAAATATTGAAAATATTCTAGGTTATCGCTTGTGAAAAGCCCAGCAAATCATACTGCAGCATTAAATCAACATATTTGATAAGAAGAGTTGTCCATATGCAACATTCATTGACACCATGTTATTCAGTAATATGGATGTGGGGCGAGATGATGGCACTTTTACCATTATAGCCCGTCAAGGTGGATCTGTTGTCTTCTTGTCAAACTCACACAGATCCTTGCACTTCCCATTTCGCCTTCCACACACAATGTGCCCCAAACTCAAGGTGACATAATATAAAAAATTTATAAAGTTAGACGGTAATGATTTGCAAATCATTTAAACACTATATTTACCTGCCCTTGGCTAGGGCTGCAGATACAAATGAGCTCTTGGCTAACCATGTTACAATTGTGTGATTGTGCAACATCCCTGTCAAATAAACAGTAAAAGAAAGAAGGAACAGTGCTTTAAGAGGTGTCCTGGGGCGCATAAAGTGAGAATTTAGTCTATTTTTTTAAATGCAGTGCTATACTGAGGTGACCCACAGATCTTAACCAGTTCGATTTCTTTTGGAAACCTGGTTTTATATCTCACATTTAACAGGTAAGAAAATAAAAAGGAGCATGCACAGATCTTTTCATATCTTCTTTACTGACATAAATGACACTGAAGTACCAGGACAAACCTGAGAAAACAGACAAAAACTGAATCTGTGCAAAGTATCAGAGACTGACGCCGTGGTCAGCAGGTTACAGGTGTGCATATGCAACGGTGTGCAAGTGTAAATGTTGTCGTAAAAAAAAACCTCTGGTTGAACTCAGTGATTCTGCAGATCCAAACTAAGAGAGCAGGTGAGTATATGAGTCATACTTCTCTCCTAATCAGTTATTTATTCACAAGTAAACATGCAAAGCAGCCGATTTTCAAAGCAGCAGAAGCACAAAACTCCAACTAACTATAATACGACCTATCATAAACCCATGCTGTGTATTTCACACTCTCTGTACCTTACAGGCCTTTGATGCCTCTGTGCCTGAGGCAGTAAACCTGTCTGTCCATGAGCAATTATGAGCCTTCTAATAGTTCGTTCTGTTCAAATGACAAGCCTTTCATGTGTCTGCTCTCTCCAACTACACGACTTTAATGGCCCTGACATCATGTAAGCCGCAGCAGCTGGCTGCTCGAGAACATGAGTGTTTATAGGTGTGTGATTGCAGACGAACGGGGAGTTGTTGGTACCTGCATGGTGGTGTAGCTCTAATCCATGTTTGTTCTGCTCCAGCACCAGGAGAGAATGTCCCACACACATACATGGCAGCACACCTGCAGACGCACACACTTCATTCTCGGCACACGAAAAGTAGAAGTAGTTTTAACATCCTGTTTGTGCAGGAGTAGTTATTTTATCATCAGAGACGGTGATTAGGATCAGAGGCATGGGCGTTGTGGTAGCATTGCTCGTTTCTGTCAAACAAGACCCGCTTTGTGTCAAAAGCTTTGCTCAATTGTCACTTAAAGATATTCATTTGGATTATAGCAACCCTAAATTGCCATAACACCTGATGTTTCGGAACAATATCTGGAGGAGAATTACAGCTGAAGTTAATAAAAAACCAAAACAAATAAACATTTAAATTGGCCAGAAACTGTTACAAGAACTCACAAAAGCTAAAGTCTGACTCTGATGTCTGGCAATTGAGACATACATACCAGTCAGTCAGTAGGCTAATCTAAGAGAGAGGTAGGAGTGAAGGGGGGTGGAGAGACCACCAACATAGTTAGAGAGTCTATCTAAAACTGTGTGTGAGCTGGAGAGAGCTGTTATCGCTCCACACCTTTGATATGAGACTGAGTTGGAGCTGAAGTGGAAAGATTTGCACAGTTCGTTTCACAACTTTTCTTATCTGCACCGACTGAAGTAATGCCTGATACTAGCAGAACCGCTGCTACCGTGCGAGTGTGTGTGTGCGCAGGACAATATGAGTGTGAGCAGCCACGAAATCTTTGGCCGACAATGATAACCTTATTTTGAGGAAGGGATAATAAGGCTCGAAAAAACACTCCAAACCAGGTGTTGGCTCAGATTGACCTCACACTGATGTCTGCACAGATTGGGAAATAACCCGGCTGTATTTGTAAGGCTGGGTCAGATTCAGCTGCATGCGTGTGATTTTAATGGGAAGTATATTTAAACAGAGACATGATTATTTCTCTTACTTACAAAACATCTTCCTTACACATTTTTACTTTATGATTCACACATTTCTGATTAAAAATGGTGAAGTATCAAGCTGTAAAAATAATGAGGAACAACTCAATGATCAAGGCAATGAATATCCTAAAGATGTTTACGATGCATTTGACTATGACAAAAAGGAATCTGTTAGACCGATAACATCTGTAAGGGTCAGAAATTGGCCATATAATTGAACAATCAGGATTATTATAAAATGATTGCACAAATAACATAATAATCAGATGATTTCAACGTTTATTAGCACTCAAATTACTAGTATTGGTGTTATTTTTTGCTGAAAGAAAGGTGGCTGCTCCAGTTATCCTAATGTTTATGCTGCTAAATGGATATTTAAACATCACCACAACTAGCGGAATGAGACAGAAATTAGCAAAGAAATCAATAAATATGAACAAGCAGTAGTTGATGGTTCTGTTCTGATGTAAAACTTAACGCTGAGTTTGCTACACCACTCGTGTGTGAACACTCCTTTCTGTGTGTTTATGTGGCCGATTCCTTCGGATTAATGGTGCAACCCGCTTGGAGAAGTGAGTAGTTTGAATCTCAGGACTTTACACAAACTTTGAATTGCTCCTGCAACATTATTCACTGTTTAATGAAAAGAGGTTTTGGGGACAGAAGTCGTCGGGCATCCTCTCTTCTCTGTGTGCTACATGTGGAGTCAGGTGTGAGTCTGGAGGCAGACAGACCGGCATGTTTATCTGAAGCCTCTATCAGGCACAGACCAAACATGTGCCTTGCCTGCTTCCTCCTCTTTTTCTCTTCCCCCCTCTATCCTTCTTTCCACCCTCATATCTTTTCTTCTGAAGAGGCAGCATGCCACTAAAAAACACCCACAGCTATCAAAGACAAAGCAGGGAAGCGAGGTGGACAGGGCTTAATGAAAAGTGGAGCATATACACGAGTGTATGTTTGTTTGTGTTTGAGTAAAAGATAAAGGCTCAAGTAGTAAAAATACTTTATATAAATACAGGTTGTTGTGATTAGTTGCTCACACGTGCACTGTGAGTGGATATAAGCCAGAGTGGATATGTTGGCTGATAAATTAACCAAGGCATGAATAAATCATGCAGTATAATTCCCATAGAGGGAATTTGATATCTGTATATGAGCAGGAAGTGGATGTCATCAGTTTCTAGTTTCCTTGTTTCAGTTTGATTATGGGATTAATATTCTTACTAAATTTATACATTTTAATCTGTTAAATTTGATCCCCTAAATTTCTTACACATTGAATGTTTTTAAAGATTTAACTATATATATTTATATATATATATATATATATATAACAGAAAACACTACACAATGTAACAAAATGCAACAAACGTAAAAAAAAAAAACACAACAAAACCACCAAAAGCCCAGCAAAATAGAGACATTTGGCTTTTTTTTTGTTACCTTTTGTGACACGTTCTTTTAATTTTACATATATATTTTCTTTTTTCTAAGATTTTTCCTGATATTCCTGGTATTTTATACCTAATGTTTGATTTCACAGTTACAGAAAGGCATCAGGACTTTTCAAAAATCTTTCAAATTCACAAAAACCAGTGGATTAATTCCCACATCTTTACACATTACCAGTTAATAACGACTCAAATTTCCGACTGAAGTGTGAAACTGAACATTTATGACCAAACTGGGACTCTTTACCTGCTGCCATCTTTAAATTCCAGCCAACGAAAGAAGCAGCCTGCTCTCATTCACCGGTGTGTCAAACCAATTGTTCAATGATTTTCAAAACCTATACTTAATTTTCACAAACACATTTACTTATTGAATCATTGTGATTTGAACGTACTCCAGTAGTTCTCCTTCCCACCACTAGATGGTGCTACGTGCTCAGATAAAAGCTCAGAGCAGACCAGATTGAGAACAGGACCCCAAGTAGTTCTTACCTCACTTCAGGTTTAGCATGTTTTTTCCTTCATTTGTCTGTTAGAAGTAGATGTTTGACTTAATCTAAAGTTAACATTCACTTCTTCTAGATCTCGCAAATACAGACAAAACATATATAAGACAATAGCTACTCTGGCTGAAACATTCTGCTGGTGTTTGTATTTGCACCCATGATTTCCCATGCCCCGTGTATGCGTGCCAATGAGTGTGTTTCTGCTGTGCTTACGCCACTCCTCAATCTGCCAATTGTTACTGTACACCTGTAGGTAACTGCTCTCTTTACATTGGCTTATACATACAGTACCTATGGGAGGCAGACAGGAAACTCTGTGTGTGTGTTTACTCGCTGTCTGTCTGAAGCAGCTGCTGTCTCTTTGTGATGATGTTAATCCCAGGTCAGAATTTAAACGCAGGTACAATACTCCCCACAGCAACCTGAATCCATGAGACCTTACTGTCTGTTTCTTTTCATACTGAGTAAATATTTGCTTATAAAAGCTTCAAAGACCCGAGTAGGATTTTTCCCCCCACCACTGTAACGTAAAACTGCTTTATAGAGTCAAATATTTGTGTTTTCCCCCAATAAATGGACATTTTGATGTCAATGTAAAAGTTTCACATTCTTTCTACCACCAAATCTCATGTGTCGGTCTGTTTTCCTTCTGTTTTTTTTGGAGGTAAATCACTTTGGATGACTAATGTAGATGGTAACACCCACACAACAGAGAAATGACACGTTTCTGGTAATCACTTATATTTGTGCCTTTCAGTTTGTTTTATCCGAGGCAGAGAATATGCGGTGTTCCCTCATGAGAGAATAAAAGATTATTCTGACAATCCACATTTTGTTACTGAATTTTTCTTTTTTGAAATGTTAAATACTGGCGGAGATGCAAAAACGTACGTGTCACCACGGGTAAAAATGCTCAAACAGCACCTTCTGTTTCTTGTGTCAAAAGGAAAGTAGTCTGGTCTAAAAACTTATCAGTACAATAGCACAAAAACATCACAATTATTTACAGTCATTTCCATATTTTTATTGGTATTAGGTTTTGTTTGAACATTGTGGGTAGGACAGATTAGGTGGAGGGTGTGGGGGCATGGAACACTTTATTTCTTGCATTCTTTTGCAATCGTATACACAAATTTAGGTCTTTTAATTTATGTTGGTTATCATTTGATCTATAAAGACACAACATAACAATACAACACATTAAAGTAGAATTTATTCACGTGTTGAAGGTATGGTGACCAACGATTCAGTGAATGAATGAGCTCAGAGCTTTTCAGGGTAAGAGAAAATCAAGAGTTGAAAAGAATGAGATCCATCTTGTTTTTCTTGTATTTATAAGTAACAAAATTCACTGTTGTGACAAATAAAACTCCTCAACCTGTGTTTCTAAAGCTGAGGAACAGATCAACTGTGGATGTTTCTGTTAGTTGTTCAAAATACTCACAAGATAAAATGTTTGCATGTTTATTCTAACATGACCTTTCTCCTTTTGTGCACATGGATTTAGAAAAAGAAAACACAAGGAGGTGTTTTGGGGTTTAAGAAGTCGAAGCACCTGTACGGGGGGCTCAAGCAATGGTGATTAAAATAACTGGTTAGGTTTAGGAAAAATCTTCCCTGGGCTTTATATTAATCTAACAACATCCACTGCATGTTTAATAAGCTCAGTTTTCATGAATGAAACACTCTTTCTTTCATATTGCTTCCAACGGCTGCTTTTAAATACCCCTGCACTTCCTCCTGAAATTTAAACATATTCATTTTCATAAAAATCTTCTTTAAAAACACTTTCCAAGTTACAAATGTCTGTTTGATCTGCAGCAAATGGAACAGTATATCCACAGATTTTTATAAAACACCACGAAGAAAACACTTTAAACACACTATTACGCTTAAAATTCCACTCAGCTTAACAGTGAAAGAAGAAGAAAGAAGAAGAAAGAGGAAAAGTCTTTTCATACCTCCAAACTTTATTTTATTTTCCCAAATGCTAAAAGCGTGGATGAAGAGTTGAATGTGAAACTTGTGACAGCCAACAGGGGAGAAATTAGAGGTGGTGACTAAAGATGATGGCTGTTAAGGAGAGAGAAATCTCCCTCTTTCTCTCTTTCTGTGTGTGTTTGCCTGTCTCACTCCCATCTCATTCTAGCTTTTCTTGTCAATGGAAGCTTTCACTTTGCTTTGCATGATAAATATGATGGTTGCGTGTGTGTCTCTGTGTGTGTATGAGACTGACAGTGTCCAACAATCTACTCCAATGCATGAGTGGTTTGGAGCGTTGCCAGCATGTAAAACCTAGCAACAAGATTTGACTTGGCCTGCTGAGAGGGAGAGCTGGCATACACACAGCATGGGCATATGGATCTTTGTTTGTCCGTTTTGGACCATTTAGTCATTCTGCCACTCCAACTGGACTACTTAGCGAATTGGTGCTACCTCTGGTCCTGAATCACACACACGCACACACACACACACACACATTGGCATAGACACACACACATGGGCACGTAAAAAGACTGACTCTGCTGCTTTACAGTCTGCTACTGTTCACAGGCCCCGAATGAAATGAAGAACCCTTTCCAATTAATCCTTTTAACCAACATGTGTGATCCCTGGCTCACGCTAATGTGGCCTTCAAGCTAACCAAGTCCACGCCAACTCAAGTCAGTTCATAGCCTCTGGGGTTTTCCCCCTCACCATCAGCACTGATCAGCCATAAAGGCAGGCAGCTCCAGCATTGATTTCCATCAGCAGCTGAATCCAATGCAACATATGTGGGATTCATTTATGAACTTTTCCCCCTTTTTTATTGATCTTTTCACATTAAATGTCTGACAAATTTTCACATTGCCTTTAAACAGAAAAAGTCTGTTTGTTTTAGGAGTCGGATCAAAATATTTCTCAACCAGTATTTACAATGAGTATTAACCCAATCAGCGTTTATATCATTTAGTTAAAACGAGTCTCTTTATTTTTCTGTTAATAAATAAAGAACTTTGTGCACAAAAAACCCAGCAGAATTGCTTCTAACACTTTCAGAATTGGTCCCGAGCATCAGCGTAACCATGACAGCCGAGCAGATGGTGGTGTGGAGTCAAGCAGTGACTTCACAGTGAGTTGCTAAGTTTTTAAACCCTGTTTTCCTCACAAGGAGGCAGATTTTCTTGGACTCTTTCAACCATCCAAAGTCTACGCTGACGCCCACAGCTAAGTTAGTTGATGTTGTAAACTTGCTCTAGGTCTTAAACAATACTTTTCCAAGCTTTTCTGGAGGATTTTTAAATTTTTCTTTTGAATGTGGGAGAATTTTTCATTCATTTTTAGTCCAGTTCTTGTACTCCTTCATTTTCACCAATCATCAAGTCCCTTAATGGGGATCTTTGAACCATTTAAGCACAAAAACGGCACCTAACTCAAGGGATGATCAAGCGTGTGTGCCCATACAAGACAACTTAGCTATGAACCAGTTAGTAATAACTATAACAAAGTTTTTTCCCAAAGATCTATAAGCTGAAAACCTGGCATGTTTTAGAATAGTGTTTTAAATGTTCTTAGACAAAAGTGCTTAAAAAAAACAGCATGATGAAAAGTGAACAGTATCAGAGAGAAAAGGCTGAGGTATGCCAAATGACACAACAACTGGACTGAAAATCAGTGGCAACGGGTCAACGGGTCCCTGTTGAAGCAGTGTGGGATCATCTGCACAGAGAACGGAACAAAAGGAATATTGGAAGAGGAGAAAGGAAAATATTGTTTTCCCTCATGCATTTCCATTTGCGTTAGCATGTTTCCATACATCACTGTACATATTTTCCATTTCCTAGCAATACATAAAGAAAAGAAGGATGACTCTAGACCTTTGCACAGCTTGGTACATCATTTTCTCTTTTCAATAGAACTCTAAGTAACACATATATAGCTGTTTTCTCGCATACACTGCAGCAGTGACATTTCTTCGACATTACCTGGAAGAGCTGAATATGAAAATGAAATTGTCTGAGCCCTTGTGTGAATGCATATGTCCATGGAACTGACAAAAAAGCGAAAAAACATGTGCGTCTGACAATAATGATCACCGTGATGAAGTCCACGAGCTGTATTACATCGCTCTTTCAATCAATTTATATCTGCGTGGATTCGGACTCAACCAGTTCATGGTACTCCTCGGCTGGACTTATGAATACAGTTATTTTACATGCTGTAAACGCTACTGGAGTGATGAGCACAAACTTTTAGCCTTGTCTATGAGCCTTGGAAGTAGGTGAAGTTGTACCCAAAAAACATCCATGTTCTGTTTTTCCTCTTCTCTCTGCCCAGGCACCACTTCAGAGCCGTTTTACGCTTCTCATTTAGACAGTTTTTTATTGTCTAGTAGAAGGATGAAAGGGAAAGAGTAAACAATCAGCATAGGTACAACAGTATAGCAGCTCTCTGCCTAGAAGATATGTTTAGAAATGACCGACTCTATGGCATAAAGTAATGACATGTAGGGATTTTATATTTGGTCCAATGTAATATTTTTACTACTGTGTGTTTGAGCTGCAAATCTTAATATTTTTCTTTGTTTAGTTTTTGTAGATAAACATATTTTATTGCTCCATTTTATGGCTTTTTTATTCTTTGATCGGTATAAATGTATTGCTCGAGTTTGGCACAACTAATTCCAAGTTGTGTCTCCAACATTCAAACCTGAATTTCCTGATTTTGCTTAGCTATCACACAAAACTTTTTATTGCCAGTAATTTAGCCAAATTATCTTCATCTAACAGCTAGTTGCTTTGCTTGCTGAGACAGTCAATACTTGACTAAACATTAGTTCCAAGTGCATGTGAATGACTCTAAGAACTCACTAAATAGTGAATTAATAGTGCATAAATAATATTTACTCAAATAAGATTAACTTTTTTCTGGTGGGGGCCAAATTAAAATCCTTACAGACGGCAGGCCACCTTCAAGTGGAGGACCACAAACAGATCTGGAATCTTCAATGGACCTGATTTTTCACACATTGTCCAAAGTTCAAATTTAAAAACTTGAACTATGTAACTTTCCGACCTTAAAACTCTGCGTTCCTGACACTTTTCATAACTTTTTCTTCTGGGATGTTGCATGACATTGCAGCTATGTTTCATTTTATGCACCGCATCACAAGCTGGCAACTGGATATCAACACACCAGCTGTTTTGAATGCACAGTGTTGCTGATAAAGGAAAAAAGAGATATAAGAAGACATTATCAGAGGGAAAAAAGGAGAGAAGAGGACAGAACATATCCTCTTGGGTTTCATTGCTGAATCAGTAACAGTGCATGTTCAAAATGGCCAGTGTGTTGATATCCAGTTGGTAGCATGTGACATGGTCCCCTAAAGATATACCCGGATGGATTAAAAAAAGCTGTTGCTTCTCAGGACGCTGCTGGGCAACAACAGCTCCGGGAATGTACATAACGTACCATCAAAATGAGTCAGAACATGGAGTCAGAAAGTAATGTAGTGAAACTTTAAAAAAAAAAGGGTTTATTTAATGCATATTGGGCGACATAGCTACCAACAATTATATTCATAAATGCAAAAAATCCTGACAGGGTGCTGTAGTTTGTTTACGGAGCCATGGTTCTTCAGAGAGGTGTTAATGTTTGTTAAGCTGTTACAGTTGATGCAGTTGCCCTCAAAATGATCTTGGGTAAACACAAATATGCTCAATGGAAATAAACCTTTAAGTATGTTTTATGTCACTGAGCGTGGCCATTTGTCATTAATGTACTTTCCTTTTTTTAATTTAGTTTATTCAATTTTAATATAAACATACCATCATTTACATCCTTAGAAGTGGGAAAATCCAACATACGCTAGCTGTAGGTCCCAATTCTTCTCCCTGTGATCTATCTTTTAATCATTTATCAGTACTACAGAGTAGAACATATATTCCACACAGTCAGTGCATGTGTGTTGGAAAAGTGTCATCTTTTAAAAATCACAGCCTCCTTATCGTCTAAAACTTCTCCTGTCTTGGTTTATGCCACCAGAAGCAAACATTTTAAACATATAGCCTTGTCTAAAACATCCTTATTGTCCTTACTCTCTTCTGAAAATAGCCAGATTTAAAAGTTGAGAGAACTTCTTCATGTATCATGCAGTCAACAAGGCAGCGTGTCAAACACTCCCCCTAGGGTTCCTACGGCTTCAAACCTCTGGAAGAATTAAACCATTTTTAAATTACCCCGTTCAGAAATACTCTAAATCTGTCATGCTTTAACATGGTGTCACATTCCCTCAGATTACCATCATTACAGTAATTAATGCTTTAATTTCTTGGTATGTTTTGAAATGAGACCCAAAGTGCTGTGATTTTAATGTAATATGGGACTAATGTGGTGTGGAACATTTGGTAATCTGGCTCCCACATGTCTTGGATCTGCCGAACGGGTTTTATCTGCTGAAATGCGGTTCAAACACTGAGCTTCACTCAGTTAGGAAGAAAGAAGACTTTAGACACAAACTTTTCTGCACAAGGACCGTTTCGGAGCATTTTGGGCTTTGCTGATGTGTACAGAGCGGCGTTGGAGGACAGCTGAAAAGATGAAGTCGCATGATGTCAACGGGACGGATGGAAAGTAACTCATTAGGAGTTTTAGTTCAGGGCTTTAACTGGCATCTATTCTGTCCAGTATATGAGTTTGTGACTAATTTAACTCTACAAAAGGGAAATGGAAGAGAAATAATGGGATATGCAGATTTCATAACCTGTGACTTCCCCCCCTCCCCCAAATGAACAAACCAAGCTCTGAGTGAATAAAATGAATAAGCTCTTTTCTTGTCACAAACAGATGGATCGCTAACTAGGTTACAGTTTCACATAAATGACTTAATGGGCTGCACTGGCTTCGAGCTCCATGTGGCCTTTCGTGGGCCTCACACAACGTGTCTAATATATCCAGTTTATTCAAGCACTGTTAGTGGTAATGAATATTGCCACTCTGGAGGCTACTATTGAAAATATACTTTTAATAATCCAGAGAACATGAATAACTCTCTGTCTCATTCCACAGTGTAAATGTAATCTTTTGTCTGCAGTGGTTTGTACCTTGTTGTGAGGTTTTGTTTGGCTCTGATCTCTTCCTGTTTTGTTATTCAGCATGCTAACCACTTAGCGCTTCTCCATTGGCTCCGCATCTGTCCCAGTTCCTCTGCTTCATGACAAGCCAATCCCAGCCCTGATTATTAAACACTGTAGATGCTTCATTTACTGGATGTAGGCCTCAGACAGGACATCATCGCACCCATCACATGTCATTTCAAGAGTTAGAAGTCAGAAGTGGTGTTCAATGCATACGCTTTGATCAGTTCCAGTAAAATAGAACATTAGAGACTTTACTTAAAGACTGTTTTAAAGGAGTTACGTTAAAACCACCATCCTTCTGCACAGCCTCAAGCTTTCAGCCCCAAAATGCAGGACACACTTGTAGATATACAAACAGATGAGAGTGGCTCTGAGTAAAAATTTGCAGGCTACAGTCCTCCTGGGATCATAAGACACAACACAAAAATGATTATCCTGCTATTAAAGGTAAAATATGTAATAAAGTAACTGTATAAAATCATAAGATGTGCCAGCAGATATTAGGGACAACAACATCTTCAACTGCAACGTTACAGCTACAATATTTTTGTGTCAAAACACCTGTCTCTGGATTGGTGTTGCTCCTCTACTTCTACCAATCACTTTCCAACATCTTAAGTTGGCAGAGAAGACATTGTACCCCCCCCCCCCCCCCTGCCCCCCGTAGGAAATGAACAACTGCAAGTGCAGAAACAAGCATCACAAATGGACCATTAATCGTTTTGAGCCGGATGACAATGCTTCGGCCTTCATCAAAACATCAGTCCAGAGCTGCGTAACAGTGATGCTTTAGATCATATATGTCAAACTCTGGCCCGTGGGCCAAATTTGGCCCACAGTGTAAATATGTTTGAGGCAATACAAAATGATTATTAGAGATGGCCTGCTGGTATTATACAGCTTATGTAATACTATAAATCCCAGGATGCTCTGCTGATGTTTTGGTGTCAGAAATGTCTGGCTGATGAACTAGCATCAAAGAAGAGATGCAGGTATCTGGCTTGAACACATCAGAGTAGATCCGTGTGTAGCAAACTGAGCTATAATTAACATTTTCTTTATGCACTTTTTCTTGCTACTCCAAGGCATGGGCTTGAATGGTTGCACATTCGTGAAGGGTTTTATTATTAGTTTATTGGTTTATTATTGTTAGTTTTTTTAGTGACAAAAGGTTAATTTTGAAATTTAAATCAGAAGGCTGTAAAATAAAGGGGGGCATGCCACTTTTATTTATATGTTTTTTAAGAGGTGAATGCCATTGATGTACTCTTTATTAGAGATTCCATTTTGCACGTGTGCAATATTAAGTTATATTTTGTAAAGTATTAAGCATTGCTTGTTCCATATTCAATGTTTAAGCAAAACTTGTTTGGGTCCAAATGAAAAGTTTCAATGTTATGAGGAAGATTTTTTTCAATAAATATCAATGTTGTCCAAGTTTTAAATTTTGGCCCACTGTGTATTTGAGTTTGACACCCCTGCTCTAGCTCGACCGACTGTACGTGTGTGGTGGTGGCACAGACCCACCATAGCTGTGTAAGTTCAGATACTTAGTAAAGTCTGAGTCACACTGCTGTGACTTCCCAGCTAACTGTAGCTTTAATTATTTCATAGCGGAGAATTTTCTAGCACCTGTAATTCTGCTTTTTATTTTCTGTAAGTTTGGTTTCTTAAACCTGACAACTTCTACCAGGATTGGGGAGTCAAAAAGAAAAAGAAAAAGAAAAGCAAATAAGATATTGAATAACCCAGTATAAATTCCCATCAATTCAAAGTGTCTTTAAACATGTTAATTGGTGTGAATATTAATTACTGTACAGTTTGATGCAGTCCACTGACTCTAAGTGTAGAAAGCTGTAATGCTTAATTGCTTCATAATAATGGCTGCAAATAGTTTGTGTGTTTATTGATAAACACACTCACAACAGACACACACCTCCCTCAAACACTGTGCTAATTTGTGAGGACACATTAGTTTAAAATAGCATATGTGTGAAGTAATAACTGGATCTGTTAAATGGGTGACACACACACACACACACACACACACACACACACACACACACACACACACACACACACACACACACACACA
>JBBBVU010000015.1:5304652-5327306 GCA_037177055.1 Atherinosoma microstoma | reverse complement strand
TGCTCCATATTGACATGATAGCATCACACAGTTGCTGCACATCCATGATGAGAATCTCCCGTTCCTCCACATCCCAAGGGTGAAATAATGGATTGAGATGTGGTGACTGTGGAGGCCATTGGAGTACAGTGAACTCATTGCCATGTTGGAGATGATTTGAGCTTTGTGACATTGTGCATCATCCTGCTGGAAGTAGCCATCAGAAGATGGGTTCATTATGTACATAAAGGGATGGACATGGTCAGCAACAATACTCAAGTAGGCTGTGGTGGGTAACCATGCCCAAAGTGGGCCATGAAAACATCTATTACACCATTACACCAACGGCAGCCTGAACCAGGCAGGATGGATCCATGTGTTCTTGTTGTATATGTGAAATTCTGACCATACCATCTGAAGGCAGCTAAATTAGACCTATTAGACCCGGCGACATTTTTCCGTCTTTTATTGTCCAGTTTTCATGAGCCAGTGTGAATTGTAGCCTCAGTTCCTGTTCTTTGCTGGCAGAAGTGGTACCTGGTGTGGTCTTCTGCTGCTGTAGCCCTGGCACCAACAATCATGCCACGTTTAAAGTCAATTACATTGTGTAAATTGGTTAGCTACGGATTCCTCTTTTAACCATGATCTGTATCTTGCAGGAATATCAAACATAAAACAAAGTACTAAAATACATTAACTTATTTTTTCAGTTGACAGTGATGGTATAGCACTTTTTGACAATTCTAATCATTTTACAGTAAAAACCACACTGACTTCCATATAAAGCTTCTTATTCTGTGCATGGGACACATTTCTTTGTTACACACAGTCATATCATTAACATGTGCATCGGAGAAGCCAGGAATCAAAACAGGTTTTATTTTTTGTGCCAACAAAAGCTAAGTTAACCACAAGAAAATGTGTTTATTGGGTCCAAATTTCACATTCACAGGTAAAGAACAGAACATCAAGTATATCTAAAGTTACTTCCTACTCCAGTGTTACCCCCTGTGAGCTGCTGCAGAACCGATCGCCCACCATCGCTGAGGGTAATGTTTGGAAAATATAAACCTGGCTTAATATATTATTCCAAATCACAATCACAAGTGCTGCTGATCAGAACACATCTCAGAACAGCAGGTGATTTAAATCCAACACAGTTCCCTCTGGGTGAGCTTTTTCACCAGGAAAAGAAAGAAGTTACATGTTTAAAACTTTACTGGTAAGGTTACAGTGTCAGACCTCTGTTATGCAGCTTCAAGGCATCCCATATAGAAAATGAAAAGCTAATAAACACATTTTTTCTAGTTTTTAACATGAAAAAAAAAATCAGTTGGGGAAAGTGCTGAGTAACACCTCTAACCCTTCAAAGCTGCACTTATGATTAAAGTAAGAAGTGCCTTGCTAAGGTCATGCTTTCAAAGAACGAGACGCCATATTTGGGAAGCAACAGTGCTGTCGTGATCATCCTTCCCGCTTTCCCCCTCAGAGACTTCTCAGCCTTGAATATGGTGATGATATTAATACTAATCGTAATATAGCCGGCGATAGATACAGGCTCCGCCGCTTTGAACTGTAAATGGGTTGTGTTTGGGGAAGAGAGGCGATTAAGTGCTACACGATGGTATAAGACGGTAAATCTGGGGAAGTAAGCAAAGGCGTTGCAACCCCCCACCCCCTGCCATAAACAAATAATCCAGCACTGCTTCATAAACCCCCCCCATGCCATTTTAAATCAGTTTGGATTAGGACAGAATACGGGGATGTTCCCTTTAATGTCTCACAGACACACATGCAGAGTGGATGCATTTTCCACCTCTTGTGTTGCCCCCCCACGCCTGCCTCTCCAAGATGCGCTGTGTTTAGCCCTGCTTAGCCAAATGAGCTCCTAATAAATGCAGTGCTGAGCCCGTCTGCTGAGGAGTAGCTTATAATTGGAGGGCTTTCTCCTTCGCTTTTGAGAGGAGAGTATTAATGAAGGGGTGGGGTAGAAGGTGTATGTCGAGGGTGGAGGGTGCATGCACATGCACATATGGGTGTTTGTAAGGTGAAGTGAATGTGTGTGCTAAAGGTGGAGTGTGTGCGTAAGGGTAAGTGTGTAGGTGTGTCACTTGTGCACAAACTGTAAGTAGTGCTCATGTGTTTGTGCCTGCACCTCGTTCATATGGAAATAGTTCCATGTCTTCGTTTAATGCTCACTTGGCAAAAACACTTATTTTTCATGAAGCTATCATTATTTCTCCCTTTTTCCCCTCAAAGATTTTCCAGTTCTCTCCTTCCAGTTTAATCCTGCCTGACTCCTCTTTGCACCACAGTGGGAGGCCGTTTTCCAATCCAACAATGGGGAATCTATATGTTCACAAATATGTTTGAATTTGGCATTTTTCAACATGCATATCTTAAAAGTCCTTCATTTTGATTTTCATGACTTTTTGTTCTTTATCCATTCTTTAGACTCAGAGAAAAACATAAAATAGAGAGAAAACAGAGAACTTTGTAACCTAGATGATTATTTATCCACATTTTTTGGGCTCTGCAGTCAGTTATCCAGGAAAAGGGCATTTTCATGTGAAACTGTTCTCAACCCAAATTGTACCCAATGATGTTCAAAGAATATGGTGGTATAATATATGATTGTTGGAAGTACAATTGCATGCAAATGGAAAAACGTGATGGTTGCATTGTAAGAAGAAGGTATTTTATCCCAAACCATGATCATTTTCTAACCCTCACCTTTGCTTTGATGAGATGCTTGTAGGACGGTATGTTACAAGATGGAATTATGAGTCCTATTAAAGGGTATGAACAAATGAAAAAGATGACAATTTCCTTTGGAAAACCTTTGATGCAATACATCATTACAGCTTGTTTTAATGCAGGCTGTGATGTTTTCCTAAACTTAAACATGTAGTTTTCAATGCCTAACTAGTTTGTGACGTGTAAAATTGAGATGAAGCGGTGATTTATATCCCAAAGAAAAAAGTGACTGGACCTTAAATTATATCAAAAGGTAAAGTTAGTTTGAAATGATAATGTTTTGGGTCGTGGGTTTATCTTAGTTGTTCAACTTGATAATCGCGTGTGCATCTCCACCACAAGACCTTTGCAGCCTTTAAATATAGACTGTGATTCAGCAGGCGTTTCATGAGTATTTTCTATGTATATGCAGTTATTTACATGAGAAGTTGGAAAAAAATGAAAAAAACAAAGACACAAATCAATGTTTTCTGTTTTCATGATTATTTAGCATTTGGCTCTGAGACTTGGTATGTCTGCAAACACATACAAGAGGAAGAGAAAAGATTAATAAAACAAAGATTAGAGATGTTTTGTTTGTTCACTCAGATAACTTGTTTTCTTCTCCTTATAACGGATATCTTTGAGTGTGCTGTCCACAGTGTGTACGCATGGAGCCGGTTTTTTAACTGATATGAAGATAACGAGATCAGAGAGACTGGTCACACTCTCACAAACACGTCTGCCCTCCAAATTCAGGCCTTATCAGTTAAATGCCTAACAGAGTTTTAACTCTGACACAGCAGTGTGATTGATGAGAAACTGATGTGTGTGTGAGCCAAGCCTTATCACAGTTCAGTGAGTATCTAAGGAAGGATACTTCGATAATCATATTCACACCACAGCTGTTTAAACAGATGTTACGATGGCCTGGTTTTGTACGTGCGTGTCCCAACATACATATTCTGAGAAATCAGACGGGTTCCTGTGGTGGTCCAGATGTGCCATGACAGTGTTATTGTCCATTTTATACTTCGTCATGTTAAGATGCTGGAGTTTGAGCATTCGTCAAAAGACCAAGAAGCATCCACATGAACGTCCCAGCCCCAAAGTTTCCCGGCAGTATTACTCGATTTATTTCAGTGCCATGATCTGTGCTATTCATTTCAACCGTCAGTAGTTTTAATAATTGTGGCTGATTTGTAAACATGCCGTAGGGTTTTTTGACTTTTGATTCTATGCTGTTTGAATATTAGTTCCAGCTTGCCCTGTGGCTCAATTTAGCAGCTCTGTGTACAAATTGATTAGCTAATTATAATCACTCGGTGTAATAAGTGTGAAATTTGATTATTGTTCAGAATTATTGCTATTAATTGAAAGAACAGAGAAAGGGCATAATAGCAACTGTTACTTAACATTCATTTTTCTTTTATTCACAGTTTTGTTATTCAGAATTTTATAGCCTCTCCATATTACTAATTTTTTTTGGAATAAAATGCTTGTTCGTGGTTCAATATTGCGCATGGCCACTTTTCAGTTTCATCAATTTGAAGTATATATCCCTGAGTAAAAATAAAACATGACCTTATAATTCTTCCAACAACAAGGAATATTTTAAATGAATAAAACTGTTAATGTGCACAACCAAAAAAATCATCACCTTAAGTCTAACTGAACAGACTCTACATTATTTTGTCTTTGTGTTTTCATTTCATTACAATTTGAATTGAGCGACTTGTGCCAGGTGAGTTTTTGTGTTTTCCACACCTTTATGTTTCATTGTAAATCAGACCATAAAAGACTTCTACAGAAGGAGAAAGAGGAAGAATGAGTGACAGGGAAGAGAGAATGCAAATGGTGGAAAATGAAAGAGATTTAAATCCTTCTTTAGGAATGACGGGAGACTAAATGTAGGTTGATCCAGGTTAAATGTTAATACGTTTGGAGTATGCAAATGGGGGCTTTAACATGGTGAATATGGACTCTTAAATGTGATTTCCCTTTGATGAATGATTGATATGTTTCAGTCATTGAAACCCTTCAAAAAATTGTTCTCTTTGTTTACACAAATATCTTATTCTTATAATATATTAAGCTTTTTACAACAAAGGGTTCATCCTTCCAAAGAAAAGCAACACTTCAGACAAAAACATCACAAAGCCTGCACATGACAACTGAATGAGAACTAGGATAGTAATATAAAGAGTTATTTCCATGAGGGATATCTCTCTATGTCCATCAAGAACACAACCTCTCCACAGGTTCAAAGGGATCCTAAAACCCCTCAAGACCTGGCTCTAAATCTACACACTGAGAAAAAGAGTGAATATAGCAGCTAATAGCTTCGTGTCTTACAGCCTCAGAGAAGCGTCACCTCATTTAGATTCATGTCGGCCAACTGAGTATCCAGATATTCCAGGTTTAATCAACCCAACATCCTCTTGGGTCAGGATATTTGGGTGGATCTGCTAGCACTTATTACCTGTGATAGTGCCAACATTCACCTGGCTTAGGACACGAGAAATCCCAGACTAATGTATGAAAGCTATGAATCCAGATATGGACGAGGGCTGAACCTGGGATAGAATAAGAGAGATAGTGGTGCACCTCGCTGCTTAGTTCTTGGAAAGCCTCTGCAGACATTAAATATGGATATTCACTGCTAGCATTAAACTTACCAACATATAGAGATATTTACATCTGAAGAGATGATAAGAATAAGCAGTCAGCACCATGGCTGAGCATTTCCTTCATGAAATGATGCAATGTACCAATGAGCGTCCTTAGAAAGAAATCATAAAAAAACAAAAGATAAACAGATATATTTTTTTTATCATGTTGATCATTCAATGTGATTTCATACATGCAGCACTTAGGCAGGGATTTTTTTATCTGTTATATTCGTGTATAAATATATTAGCATGATGCTCAAAGTCTTGCAAAAGGACAATAATACCTGTGAACTGGTGAAGCTGTGGATTGAACTTCTGACTGTCCCAATGGAAGATGACCACTCCACCTGCTTAGCAATAGGCACCCCAGGGTCCTAAAGGGGACAGATACAAATTAAAACAGAAGGTTGGAGGTGAGTTTTACACAAATATGGTAAATCTGCTGTCCGAAGAGACATACATCAGGTTCACTCGCATAAAAACTGTGCAACACCATTTTCCTGAATACTAAATTTATTTAAAATTGAATAATAACAACACTTGTATCATTAGTTTGAATGATATACCGATATATCCTGTTATTCCCACTGTTACTCATAGCACAGCACTGTTGCACATAAATGTGAGAAGACAAGCAATTTCTCAAACAAGATAGTTTTAAGTTGCATATTCTTGTGAGCCTCTTATTTGCTGTTGCTTTCATTGTCATGTCTGTTTTAACTGAGGTGCATTTTACATGCAAATCTTCAGCTATTTCTGGCTGAAGATTGGAGTGGGATGCATGAATTTGCATTCTATTTCAAAATGATCAAAATTTATGACAAGAACCGTACATTTGCAATCTGGTGAGAAGAATTTGCATACACTTCTCTGAATTTGTGTGCACACACAGTTTTAGTCATGAAACTGCAGAAAATTTTGTGCATCTATCCTCTGGAGTCATCTTGTAAAGAGACAACAGCTAAAGCTGCCTGTCATTCTGGCATCAGTATGTTGATGTTGATGTGAAAATGCATAGTTTAATGTAAGCAAAATGCATTAATGGTAGTACACCCTGAGCTTTCAGTCCTAGTTGACAAGACATACAACGTCTCTCCCAGCTTTTGCACTGAAAATATCCAATAGGCAGTCTCCTGAAGAGACACTGTTGCTGAGACTGAGGCAATAAAGCCCAAACACATATACAAAACTTCAAGATTACGAGTAAAAGTGAATGTGTTTCTGTGCATATGTGTGCGACTCAAGGCCGTGCTCATTATGCCACGCTGCTTCAGAACGACCGTCATGCTGAATGGAAGCTGACTCCCAACCATAGAAAGAGCTTCGCACAGAAAAACCTCTATATGGAAAAAATAAGTGAAGACAACATAAAACACAAATCGAAGAAAGACACATTCTGTGCTGCCATGTGCCTCTCATTGACGCTCACAATAAGGGCTCAACTGTCTTTTGTTGACTCCCCTGTCCCCTCTCTCTTTCTGTTGTCAGTGCTAATTTGATTTCTGGAAATCAGGGTTTTGTCTTGTCGAGTGACAGACAGTTGCCTTTTCCTTAATGAATGCTGCATGAAAAAAAAAAAAGATTCCGTGGATAATGCTACTCCCTTTCTTGCTCCCTCTCTTATATCAAGCTCCAATAATTAATTCACACACATATCTGCAACATTAGTTCCAGAGGAGATAATTAGGAAAATGATTTAGGTATTGTTCCCCAGCATTATCAAGAGAACGTCGCTATCTGTTTTTTTTTTTATTATTTTTTTTTAGAAAAGCTAGTAGTCACCATTACTGTATCTTTAAAGGGCAGTGATTTTGCGTTTGGTAATTGCATGATGGATTTGAAGCAATTCTATTAATTGAGTGTAGTAAGTATGCATTTATCTCGTTTTCATTCTCATCAAGTGTGTGTCGTTCATGTGTGTGAGTCTGTCAGAGGGAGATAGTGTGTATATGCGTTTAAACAAATAAACTATCTCTCTGTCACATTCATTATCATCTCTGGTCATTTATTTTTCTGCTATCTGGCGGCAAACATTTGCGTGTTGAGCTCTTTGTCACGCGTGCACCAATCAGTCCCAGTGTTTGGCTGCTGCACTGTGTTTTCATTGTGTCTGTATCTTGTTCATCGTGCTAACGTCAACAGCTACCATGAAAGGCAACTTTTTATCGACAAAGTCGGGCACCAGGCCAGATATAAAATAAAATATTAAGAGGAAGACGAGATGCGTCTTTTCTTCTTCCGCTGCTTCTTCTCCAAAGTTAAAAGTTGAACAAATAAGTTCATTTGAATGTCGTTCTCGACTGTCATCGCTAATTTGTCACGCATCTGAATCCTGTCAAATCTTTATGACAACACAGTGTCATGATGTCACAGCTGTTCCTTGTGGAAAAACTGTGAAATGTTACAGTTGTCTATCTTTTGCCTACATTTTGCTTCAGAT
The DNA here is from genome assembly GCA_037177055.1 of Atherinosoma microstoma. Classification (NCBI taxonomy): domain Eukaryota; kingdom Metazoa; phylum Chordata; class Actinopteri; order Atheriniformes; family Atherinidae; genus Atherinosoma; species Atherinosoma microstoma. Next base: position 5,319,479 of record JBBBVU010000015.1, on the reverse strand, counting down.
ACTTATGTTTTTTTGTTTTCTTTAACAAGTTATGATATAAAAGTCAGATTTTTGGGTCATATAATCAGAAATGATTCATATGATAATAGTGTCCTCCATCAGTGCTGCAAAACGAATGCACAAGCAGCTATACTGGCACCCAGATTTCATATGTGCATAGATGATGTTAAAATAACCCTTTATAGAACGCACTGTAGGGCAAGGCCAGGCAAGGCAAGTTTATTTGTATTGCACATTGCATGTATGGCACAATTCAAGACGCTTTATACAAAACATTGTACTCTTTTACCCAATTCCTGGTGCAGTTAGCAAGGCAACGGCTTCAGGATGATGCATTCAGAATATTGCTTTTACTTCCAGTGTGGACAAATGCAAACCACATGTTTATGAGAAATAATTTCCCCCCCTTTCATACTGTATTTAGGAATTTTACGTAAAAATTATTAATTTGGAAACTGTGATGATAATGGTTTTGACTGAGCCAACACTAAATAATACAAGGTATTATTCTTGCTTTTGGAAGCACTGGAACAAGTGTCTGTACCTAGAATGATCATCACTGTAGATTTATTAAATATTCTGATGACATAAATACGAAGGAAAACTGAATTGAATTGTTGACTGAATTGTTTAAATATCACCGTCAACAGAATTTGATGTAACAGCATTTCACGGGGAAAAAAAAGCACTAATTATTCATTTGTTGAGCTGATTGGGCTGAAATGGTCCTTTATAGATTTTTCTAATTATTTCTAGCCATTTCGTATCATCTGTTTAGTAGAAGGCGGACTAACTTCTACTGCTGCTGTGAATACATCACATCACACTAACAGCTTGTGAACTATTACTTTAATAGATCCTCACAGTCTATATTTCTGTTTTCAGAATAAAGAAAGGCAGAACATTTTCTGATAATTTTGACTTGGTTTTAATAAAGTAAAGCATGAAGTCAAAAACATATCAGACACCCTTTAGTGCCTCCGCAGCATTCAAAGCTAAACGCTGAAAATTATTACAAGAAGTGCTGTCACATATCCAGGCATTTATGTTTTATTCAATTTTATGCTTAGTAAGAAATAACAAAGCTTTGTGTACCTGTGTGTCCTTGTTTGTGTAAGAGAGTGTGTGCGTGTGTGTGAATGGGCAAATGAAAAATGCTTTCCTCATTTTTTTATTTGTCCTGATTGTCCTGCAAGAATATTTTGTTATTGTTTACAGTGACAATAAGAAGAACTGAGGGTAAAACTACAGTTTCTGATGCTTTCTAAGTCTCTGAAGAACTTAAAAATCCAGAAGGTTACTGTTGTAAAGCGAATGAATCAGAAACCGAATGAGTGAATTATTCTATCAAGCTCAAAAGAATTTAGCTGCGGTTTAAAGCTTAAAGAGAAGATGTGTTGTTTTTTTCTGTTTGGCTGTGTTATTTATGTATTTACATATCAATATTGCTTAATATCCCAAAGTCATTATTTACATAGAAGCATTTCTGACATGAATCGTATCCCTAGTTAAATATTCAGATTTGACCATACAATTACAAACGTGTATTTATGGTTCTTATATCATTATTACAATAAAAATGTACTCAAATCAAAGCTCAGGTTCAGAAAATATGTTTACACAAAAATGCATATTTTACATGCATATATGTGTTCTTTTATGTCTGCTTAACACTGTATGTGTGTTTGTGCGTGTGTGCATGAAATCAGTTGTGTGTTATATTTAGTACAAGTTGCATTCTTTGACTCTGACGTCAGTCAACACGACGACCGACCAAACCCTGATAACTGATGGCCTGTCAGTCACAAAGCCAAACCCCTCCCTCTTGGACAACAACCAAGCCCTACTTCAACTCAACTTGCCTGATTGTGTATCTGCACACGTGTGTGTGTGTTTACGTGTAATTGACATGCTTTCACAAGCTGCATTTGTGCGTACGCTCAAGATTTTGATTGACGTCTTGTGAAAACTTCGCCGTCTCTGTTATAGAACCGGTAAGGTGTGCAGAGCTGATGGGACCATACTTACTCTGCAGGATCTAGCAGCAACTCTGTAATAAATTGATTTTTGCTTCAAACATCAGACTAAATGATAAGTTGTTTGCTGAGATTAGGTAATTAATTCCCAAATCCATCAGTCAATATTACATTGTATGCCTTGTCAATGGCTCAAATAGTGCTTTCTTTGTGGACAGTCAGAGGACGATATTCTGGCAAGAAGAAATCTGATGGCTGTTTTATTTTTAAATTTAAAGCCAATTCACAAACCTGAGGGTTCAGTCTTTACAATAGAAATGATGTCCTTATCTAATAACAGCATAGTGATCTGCATTCACAAAGAAGAAGTCATCTAAGGACCTAGAATCATTTAGCCATAGATTTAGTTTAATCTGCATTATCAACAAGTGGGAAGAATAAGCTAATAATATGTTTATTTAACCATTATTCAGGTTCTTGGGTGGAGCAGAGAAGAAACAAGTGAAACATATTAATGTTTCTTAGGATGAAGACAGTTTCTGATATTCTGTAGAAGGAGACAAGTTCAACTTAAATATCTGTTAAAATACAAAAAACCATAACACTTTCAGCCTTCTGTCTATTTTTTACGCCTCTGCTCGAAAATGGCGTATAATAAAACGAGTATATCTTTGCAACTATGTGGTCTATTTGAATACTTTTGGAGTTGCAGTAAAGGGAACAATTATGAAATTTGTTTTCATGTGTAAATATCAGTACATGTTTTGTTGGTGAAGAATAAATGAAGATGGCACATAGCACAAATGAAAAAAAAAAAGTTTCAGTTTCGTTTCAGGATGAATATGAATATTTCTGTGCAGCTGTGGCTCTAAACCTCTAACAAATCACAGCACAACATGTGAACATTATCTCTGCAATGGCCAACTGAACAAGTGAAGCAGAACAAAATTGAAGAGGTTTTAGTTTAGACAGTTCAAGTGAGGTCTCCAAAGTTTTGGCACAGTTTAGCCATCTGTTCTCAACGTCCTTCAACTGGAGGTCCTCCAGTTTTGAAGGTTAATCTGGTGAAAGTGACAGGGATGCTGTAGGCTGCGGCCAAGATAGTCCCTAAACACTTTCAGTCCAACAGAGGAAAAAGAATAACACTGTCTAATTCCAGCTAGGTAGAAGGGCAAAGAGAAAGAAGTGAAAACAGGGAAAAACTCAGATTTTATTTTCTCTGCATACTTTACAATCTGACTTTAAGTGTAGACAACTATGTAGAGGACCTATAAAGCCATTTTCATGGTAAAACTGAAGTCTTCAGTATGAATTCATACAGAACAGTTGTTTCCTCACATGACAAAGGGAATATTAAGGCAACAATCTTTTTCAAAGAAATCCTCTGGTTTTCTCAAACACTCCAGACACAGGCATGTTGTTGCTGTCTGCAGCTCCAGGTAAAACTGGTCTGACACGAGATCCAGGTGCTAGAGAGAGGAAGGGAGCAAGACTGTTTTCTTTCTCAGACATGCCAGCAAACCAATCAATTAACTTCCTCCGTGTGTTTTCACTTCCAAATAGCTTATCACGTTTTCACATATAAGCCTTTGATATCCAGCCCACAATCTGTAAAAACAGGTTGCGTGATTGTCTGCTGGTCTTTTGAAGTCAACCACTGTGGTTTAAGTTAATCCCATAACTTTGATCCGATGATATTAAAGTCATTATGGATATGACTGAGTAGAAAATGTATATTGTTAAACCATGTATCTGCTGATGCTGAATATCAAGGGGTAATTTCTTTTTTTTGTCAACTGCCCAAAGTGACAAGTTGATTCAGAAACAGGGATTTTCTCAAAGAAGTTACACAAAAGATGAAGCTGAGTGAATTTGGGCTGGCTTTGTGCCAGTATAGCTGGCAGGAGACTTCCAGTCGCAGGGCAGAATTACAGTTTCCAGCCCTGCCCCCGTGCTTACTGCCCCGAGGGAGGAGCAACAAAGCAGCAGGTGTGTTAAAAATGGGACTTGATTAGTTGCACTTTGCATCCAGCTGTCAGGTGTATTTTTCCAAACTTTGGCCATTTCACTCAAATGCAAATTCAGCAACTTTTCATCTGCTGACCTGCAGATAAAAAGCTTTAAGAGTTTGATTCTGGTTGTTTGTTCTTTTGTGTCATATCAGCTTTTATTTGGTCTTATTTAGACATATAAATTTAATATAACTCATAACTGTTTTATTTACATTTTTAGTAGCCTAAGTTTAACTGAAAATGATATATTTTAACTCTGAATGACTTCCTCGAGATATTGAAGCTTTGACTCACCTCATTCTTGTTCATACAGAAGGGAATAAAACTAAAACTGGTTGGATTTTTAAATCTTAGATCTGATTCATATCTTGCTTTGTGAACACTGTCACACTGACAGATCAGAATTTATGTTTTTCCCCCCCGCATTAACCTCACACAAGCTCATGTAATCAGTTTGTAATTACAGAGCATTTTTGTGGTGTTCAGAGTGATTTATGAGGTGATGTTTTATCATTTACCTCGTATTGCACAACTTGTAGTTCAGTATCTTGGCCCAGGAAGCTCCATGATGCTCCAGGATGTACAGGTTTATTGGGATCAAACAATGAGTCTTGCAGTTACGAGCCGAGCAACGGCCGCTAATGACACATGGAGCTCAAGTTTCAAGTGTTTTTGCAAATAAGTATCTCAGTGTTATTTGCTACAAATCATGGTCCACATTCTGTTTGCTCTGACATCTCTGATTTTTGTTTGCAATAATCACATTATATCCAGATTCCCATCCGAACAACAGAATTTTGTTCATTTTTGCATTTTATCTTTTTGTGTGTAATAATAAAGTTGCATCTCCACAGTGAGTATTTTTGGCTTTTATTACTGACAAGTGTTTTAAGAAATTTATGTAAACAAAGTCAGGGTGAAGAAAAGATTAGAAAAAGCCCATATAACCGAAAGAAAAATGACATCTGACAGATTCATGGGTCTTCCCCCTCAATGACACGGTGATTCATCTCAAGCCAACTTCTGAACAACATAATGTGTCCAACAGTAAATCAAAGCCTGTCAAACAGAGAAGATATACACATGTTCACTGAATGAGATAAATGGATTTTCTGGCACTGGTCCTGTGCAGCGTGTACTCTTATTCTTTTTATCTCTCCCATTTAGTCAATCTTACAAGGTGTGTATGAGATTAAAAGGTCATTCTGTCACACCTGTGTGGACTGCTTTCTGCATGCAACACATCTCTTCCACACCTCTCTTGGCTCCAATCCACCTCCGGCTGAGGGAGATTCCTGTGTGTGTGTGTGTGTGTGTGTGTGTGTGTGTGTGTGTATGTATCTGTTTGTGTGTGTTTGCAAGTGAAAGACAGAGATGGAGTCACCTTTGCTGTGTCTGCTTTGCACTTTGTTTCATGTATGTCTTCAAGTTTCTGCTTGTGCACAGTATTCCCAAGCAGTCCTCATTCCTTGAGCATAAAAATACCGACTCGTCACTCTTGAGTGTTTCATATTAAGAAACGTAGGCCCTGATTTACTAAGATCCCCAATAGAGAGCGCAAAATTGCATACGGCACAAATAAATTGCACTTGTGTTTCTGTCATAGGTTGAAAAAAATGGCTACATTAAGTTTTGTGTGAAACAACACCCCCTTCTTTTTTTGTTATCATTGTGAACTATTCTATCTATATTTTACGTGTTTACATAAGTCCACGTCAGTAGAGAGAGAGGCTTTAGCTACAGGCTGTGGGCATGCGCAGCTCAGAATTAGTTAGCTCTGGCCTAAGCAACACGCTAGAACCAGTCTCCTCTGTGTGATTCACAGGTACGTTAAAAGCAACTTCAATATGTTCAAACTGATTGAACCCGAAATGCAAATTAATTATTATCAGTTATGTCATGTTAATGGTGCATTCAGACCAAACGCGATTTTGGCGTCAAAAACGCTCTTGACGATCAAAGTTTGGACGCTTGATGCTGGTAAATCAGACGCTTGACATTCAGCATCAAAAATGCTTTTGACACCCGAGACGTGCGTCTGCAGGACCCGGCTGTTTTCCTTTGCTTGTCTTACTACAATGGCGGATGAAATTGAGAAAGTAGCTTGGCTTTATTTGCTCCTCAAGGCCAGAGAAGGACGTCGTCGGGCGTCTCTGCGCCGTGTCTGGATTCACCAGATCGTTCAGAGGAGGATGTGTAATAACTGACAGGGTGTGCACAGACAGCCACGATCAGTTTGTCCTCCATTGTCTTTGTAAAGTGAAGAGATTTCTATTTCTATCCTGTCAGAAAATAGGTCTTTATGTCATGACGCTGAGTCGCTCTGATGGTTGACGCCCTGCGTCGAGCGGCAAAAGTTCAAATTTTCCTGCTCTGGCATCCGCCGCCTTGGACGTGTGTTATGCGCATCATGCGAGTTGGATGCTCAAAACCCGCCGTGCCAGAAGCTCAAAACGCCGCGCTAGAAGGCTCGGCGCCCCTTGACGCGCGTTCACAAAGACTTAACATGTAAACCAGACGCCCCCGACGCACCTGATGCTTTCGGTCGGAACACACCATTAAGAGAGACTTTTGAGATGTGTGATCCGAATAGTTTGTTCTGTAGTTAACTTTGGTCTGTGTCATCTGGTATATAGCATGTTTCCCACTACGTCAGATACACAGTGATTTTAAAAAGTGTATTTAACTGGCAAATAGTTCCTGTTGTAAATGTGTTGTATACGATGTTAAAATGTTAACCAGCGAGTCATATGTTTATGAGGATGAAAGAAATTTATTTAAACCGTTTTTAAAAAAAAATCCTTTTTCGCATCAAGCGCCATGTTGTTCGCCACCGCCATTAAGTATGAGTGTATTCTGGACTCCTGGAACACAGTGCTACCTAGCCTGTGTGCCGCTTGCTGCCGGTCCAGATTTCCCAGAGCATCAGTCTACATAACATTCCAGGAGAACTTGAGATAGCCAGCCTTAAGATCCAATTGTTTCGGGTCAGGCTGGACTTGTTTTCATCTGCCTTGAGTCCCTCAGTGGTCTCAATGGTGACTCCAAACAGCTGAATCCAGGGGTCAATTTCCACCAATCCGAGCCGACAACTTTTCCAAGCTGGAATCTACGGCATGGACGAGCTCAGGAACCGCAACAAGCTTGCCATTTTGGGCAAGAATAACATCCAGTTTGCGATTTTGCTTATGCAATGAGTCTGAGTATTGATGGCGCGGCGCATTCCTTCACAAAAGCCAAGCAGCTTGCCAATAACTGCTAACAGTCTCTGAATTTTGTGATACACCAGGAAACCACCTGCTCCAAACAGCAGAAACCCTGTTATCATGAATCCAATTATGAAGACATCTTCCACATCCTCCATGGAAAGAAGAGGCAGACACATGACCTTCCACTGGCCCTAGGAATCCATCATGTATTCGGCCGGGAACGTTCCATTTTTCGGGTTGAAAAGATTTGATCAATTGCATTGAGAGACCAGCTGACCAGATCCATGATTTTTGAGATTCTGAAATGAATGCAGAGCGAGGCTCAGAGACTGACCAGGACAAGAGCAGCAGTGCAGAAGAGGGAAGGAGAGGGGAAAAAAAAGCGTCCGCCTCCGTCGAGAGCAGGAAGAAGAGATTCCTCTGAGCAATACTGAGCAACAACAGCTCGCTTTCTGCGCTGAGCAGCTAGCTGGAATTCCGGCGTACGACAAGTTATCACAAGGTAGGTGCACATATTGAAACATATTCTCTCAATGACAACACCATAGTTGTTATTGACATAACAAATTTAAACGCGCCTCCTTTTGACAAGTTTGTCTGAATAACAGTTGTGATTTTAACATTCAAACAAACGATCTGTTTTCATGTACAGATTTTTTTCCAGAAGTTCAGTTCAGTGAAAAGCTGATTTATTTGCATCTACTCTTCCCAGTTTTTTGCGCGTTCTGGCAGAAATATTGCATATTCATTCATGGCAAATGCTCAAAATGGATTGCGGCTCTAATTTGCCCGTTTAACAGGCGCATTCCTCTGTGCACGGTTTGTAAATTAGCTACGTGGTATCAAATTTGTGGATGTTTTAACACGCGTAAACCTTTAATAAATCAGGGCCTTAGTTTATTAGTTTAGCATGAGTCTATGTGCAGCCTGCTGTGAAACAAGAGGACAAAAGGAAATGTCTCCAAACATCAGATACAAACCACAGCTGATTAAAGAAGGAAGTATTTAAAGAAGTGGCTAAACAAAATTCAGTGAGAACACAGAGGAAACCACAAGCCTGCAATATCTGCTTTCTTTCATGATGAGTAGGGATGTAATGCAACTCATTTTCAATTAGATTTATATGTGAAAAAACTCTTAGGAATGTGCTTTATTTGGAGATTTGTGGAAATGAGAGCCTGAAGCAATTTGAGTTGTCTGAGAGAAAAACTGGAATTTGATGAATTTCAGAATCAGCAGGTCAAACATTTTCAGAAAAAAAAGAGGAAACTACAAAAGCCCAAAGAATTTCAGTCAGTCCATCTTCATTTTTTTATTTCTTTATCACAAATCCGAGTCAATATGTGAGACACACACAGAAAAGGTGTATAAACCAGAGGATATTCTTCCTTAGAAAACGCTAAATGTAGACATTAACTCGTTTAGTAGCTGTGCCAGTCCAGTCTGCGATTGCTGACATCTTGAGGTCAACACATATTGGCACATAATGGATACACATTGTATCCACTAATGAAAAATAAAGGGATGAATAATAGAAGTGAAGAAGTTACCAACAATTCACTGGGTGAATATCCAGGGCAGAAATTCAGACAGCACAACTCAATCAAAAAAATATCTAAAAACTCTGATTCATTCAACACAGACAGGTATTATCTTATGAAGAAGAAAAACATCTGGTTGTCACGAGGACAAAAGATTCTAACACAGATTGAAATGGTCAATTAAAACATTATCCTATTGATAAAAGCTAATATGAATGTTTGCATTCCTGATGTTCGACTGCTGCCACTTTCAAATGAGGTTCAATCTTCATAAACATGCAGATCCGGGTCATAATTCTGTTGATCTGAAGAACTGAATCATTTTCTCCCTCCTTTCATAAATCAAGAGCATTAAAAAGCAGGGAGACTGATGTTATTCTATGTTTTTTTTTTCAGCCTGACATTTTCCCATCCAAACATGTCTGGATCCTCTTCCAGAGACACAGTTTTACTAGAAAGTTTATGACAAAGGATAAAGAAAAAATGAGCTTTCGTGACATCCCTTTCCCCCCCAATTGTTGCAGCAGATTTTGGTCTCTCATTTGTTCCATCAACCCATTTTTAATAATAGACTACACCTATTTTCAGGGGGTTACAGTAGAGACAACAATAAAATACCTCATGTACAGAGGATAAATTGTCATTCCTCACAATTTCCTTGAAACTTGCTTGGCATGCTGAAAATCTCCCTGTTGCGGCTCAAATAGCAGATGTAGCCCGAAAGAATGTAGATATAAATGTAAATCTCTCTCTCTCTCTCTCTCTCTCTCTCTCTCTCTCTGCCTGCGTGCCTGAGGAGGCTCTATCTGTCCTTTGATTTCAGGGTGAGACGGTTGCATTTCAACGCGGCAGCTAAAATTGCAGCGGTTGACTAAATATGGATGTGCAGCAGCGACATTAAAGAGGGAGACATAATTGAAGAACATAACTACAGGACATCCCAGAATACGGTGGGGTGATGGTTGTCGCGGTGACGAATCGGTCACAAGATGGGGGTGAGGTGTGTGTGTGTGGGGGGGGGGAGTCCTGCTTCTCTCTCGCTGAATCTGTCATGCATCATTTTCATGTCACTCTACTTCCATCCTACTTCAGAAATTTCTCTCATGCAAGCAAACATACAACTAAAAAACTTTCATAAGGAGGTTAAAGTATTTCAACCAAACATTTAAGTAATTCTTTTAAAATAAAAAAAACCCTAACATCATTCACACAAGCATCCTTCTAGCCAAATAATCCATATTCACTTACTCTGCATGTTTGATTTGATTTGATTTGCTTTATTTCTAACATGTGCAAGCAACACAAGAAAGTGACTGCAAAACAAACAACAAACTAAAAATAGATGAATGAAATTATTATTTTTTTTTGAAGAAGAAAATGATATTCAAAAACCAATATGTTTGAAATGGAGTAGGATGAAGCATAAGCTTACTTAATCCTACCCCTTTCTCATCATCTCCCCAAACATACATATTACCGTGACACTCATTTGAAATAATCAAAATATAGTAAATAAATGAATTACATTAACAAATACAGAAATCATTTATGTGAACAGTGAACACCCGATTATTAAAGCACTTCTTCCTCTCTATACCTTGTGAAAACCATTTGTTTATTGGGCTTTTTAAACTGGGTCATACTTGGACACTGCTTAAGCTCCACCCCCAAACCATTCCACAACCTCACCCCACAAACAGAAATACAAAAACATTTTAGTGTTGTACGTGCCCACTGAACTCCCCCCTTAGATTATAACCCCCATTTCTGTTAAAAAACAATTCTTGACTATTACATTGTGTGTTACTTTGTACATGATTTGTCAGTTAATTTGAATGCTTTTGATTTTAAGAATAGTTGATTTGTGTGATCTCTGTAACTCAGTTTTATGAATTATTCTTATGGCTCTTTTTTGCAGTATGGATAGTGATTGTATTCCACATTTATAAGTATTGCCCCAAACCTCTGCACAGTATTGTAAATATGGTAAAATCCATGAACAGTAGTGAATGTGGAGTGATTTGTGGTCCAGATAGTGTTTTGCTTTGCTAAGAACAGAAATACTCCTTGACAGTTTGTTTTGTATATGTTTTATATGTCTTTCCAGTTTATTTTATCCTCAATTATTATCCCCAAAAGCTTGTTTTCTTTTACTCTTTCAATTCCTACCCTATCTACTTGTATTTGTCCTCCATTCATCCATCCATTTTCTGTACGGCTTAATCCAGTTGTATTTGTCCTGTCGATTCTTATTGGAATTGCTGAATAACATGAATTTGTTTTTTCTTGATAATTTGTTACTGTCAAACCACATTTTCATTTTGCACATTCATTTCAGTGGTGATCCTCCCCAGAACAAAAAATACTAGTGTCATCTGCAAAAAATACTAATTTTGACATTTTTGAAACTTTAGATATGTCATTTAAATAAAGTAAAAACAGTTTTGGACCCAATACTGACCCTTGCGGGACGCTACAAGCAATGTCCAAGCATGACGATGAATATTCCTCCAACGTTCACACGTCCTAAGAGTGAAGTCTTTATCGAGAGCAAAGCCATAGTTTTAAAGAGCGTGATCTGGGGTCTCATTTATAAAACATTACGTAGAATTCAGACTATAAGTGTACGTATACACATGAGCTGAAAAGGGTGTATGCCAAAAAAGAATCAGATTTATAAAACTGTGCGTACGCACACTTGTGGGCAATTTTCCTTTTATAGATCACAGACTACTTGGAAATGTGCGCACCTGAATTAACTGCATATCCCACCCTAAACACGCCCAAACCCAGCAATAAATGGTCAATGCAAAGCAGGACAGGAACATTGTTGCATATGAAGGAGCATGCTGATCAAAGAGGAAATCATGACAACAAACTGGAAAAAAACGAAGAAACAGAAATTGAAGTGCTCATTGGTGAGGTGGAGGCGAGAAAGTATATGTTGTGTTGTGGCCACAGCAGTGGAGTCACAAATTAATGCATGTGCGTCCATGTGTGTGTACGCTTCCGTACCATAAAGGGAAAGTAGAGATGCATGATGTACATTCTGCATGTCATTTGTACACAATTATATAATTCATCCATGCTGTTCAGGACCATTGAAGGCTGGGTGACCTCTAACCCTGGACAGTCCACTAAACGAGACAAAGAGAAGCTGATAACTACACATTTATACCTTTAGTGAATTTAAAATTGACTGAGCTGTCTTTGAAACCAGATCACAGAGAGAAAAAGCTGGAAAAAGGCAGAAACATGCACACTTTTTGGTCCTAACCAATATACCATGTCACTATAATAAATTAATTTGTCCACATGCCAAAAACGTAGCAGTGTCACAATGAAGACGAGGGAATTATGGGATGCATTTATTGAAATTTAGACAAATGAAGCTGTTGGACAATATTGGGTAAGGGAGGACTCAAATTTGCATCTCCTTTGAGTTTATAATTTAACATCATCCATTCCATCTCCTTACATGGCTTTTCCTTTACTAATATTAATTGTTAAATATCACATTTTTAACATTTCACTTAAATGGACATAAACAAATGGAAGATCTGGGCATACTAAGTTTTTCTTAGTTCATAAAAACTTATAATACTGCAGATTTTGTGCCTCGTATTACTTCACAGTCTGTGCACGCCAAACATTTCGTGCAACAAACAGCAGCAGTAAACAGAAAAAAAGAACTAAATAAAAAGCTAAAAACTCCAGAAGTTGACGAGAGAAGACCTTTATAGATTTTAAAAGGCTGTTCAGCGGTAAGTTGGATAAGGATGATGCAACCAAATAGCTCTGCAAACCAGACAAGAACAATGGATATTATTTCTTTTTCACTTGAGAAATAAAATGATTGGGGCCAAGATGAACCGCCATCGAAGGAGCAGCGATGGTGGATCAAGCAGTTCTGATTGTGTGTTTGCCCGAGACTTGATGAAGCCCATGGCTAATAATAGGTTGAGACATTCACAATCAATGATGACAGCAATCAAATAATGGGTCCCTCACTTCGCCTCGGAACAGGTAATACCAGCCTACTTGGTCTACTGTAAATCAGCTGTAATCAATGATACTATGAACATGGATGCACATCTTAGGTGGAAAATATCACACGTTGAACCATGTGATTACACGGTCAGGCCAGCTTCGTCCTCTCTGTAACTGTTTCAAATCTTTTAAACTTTCTACATTTGGAGCACCGAAATACACAGATTCTGGTTTTTATTGAATATATTTTAAACAAATTCAAACAGTGCATAAAGAAAACTGAACTTGCTGACAGTCTTAAGAAGAATAAGTTACAAAGAGACAAATCAACCGTTTGTAGTGTGAATGAAAGGCAAAATTTGTATTTAAAAGAAAATAAAGTTAGCTCTTATCCAGAGGCCTGATGAATCAGCCTTTAAAAGAAACACAAAAGCATTTTCTAAGATTTTTCATAGAATAAGCAACTATGTTTAGAATTTGTCACAACTAACCAAATCAGCCAATAACAACATCTTTTGCAATTTATGATATTTAATATTTTCTTTGGCCCTGCACATGCATGATGTATTGCACAACCAGACGCACACACATGCACATACAAGTGTGAAACAACCAGTTGACAGTGTGACATCAGGAGAGGCCCCCAGCCGTGGCCAACACATGGTGATACAAGCTACTGCCAGGACCCATCTGTGTGTGCGTGTGTATGTGTGTGTGTGCATGTGCATGCATCATAAATTAATAAACATATCTGACAAGTGCATTGCAGGCACCCGGGGGCATCATCATGTTTGAAAACAGCCCTCCCACTTTTCCCTCTTCGCACACACACAGTCACAAGCACACACACTCCCTGAGGAGCAGCGATTGTTTAATGATTCAATTAGCTGCATGGCGTGCTGAGAGCTAGAGGCAAGATGGAGTGATAATTGATAAACATGTTTAATCCTGTGAGAGAGAAAGAGAGAGGAGGGGTGGAAAGATAACACCAGACAGATAAAACACACACACATGACTGCAACCACACGCACACACACAAATGTTTTTACAGCCCAGTGGCTCATGTAGTTCTGAGGTTTGTCCAGGAGAGAGGTGGTCCTGCATCCTGAATCTCCATCCACCTGCTTCATGTGTTGCATAAGCATGTTCAAAATAACTTAAATCAACATAGAGAAACATGTCTAATGAAAAAGGAAGGAGAGAGAGATTGTGACTGAGCAAGAATAAGACTGACTTTTACTGGTTGGTAAGAGCTGAGAGTTGAGGATAGGATGCAAGATGGATGCTGAATTAGCTGTAGTTAGGGGGGACCTCAGTGAGTTAAATAGGGCTGCTTTAAGTTTACCTTTCATTGCATCACATAAGGGGATTAATACAATTTCAGGGGACTTATACGCTTACACTGTTTTCACCTCACAGTGCATTTTGTGGCTTCCCTTTACCTTACATAATATAATATTCTAATATAATATATAATATAAGGAAATGTCAACTGTTGCTCTCCATCAGTTTTCACTTCTTTGAGCTGCATCACCCTGTTTTTATTTTTTTATTACATGGTGCAGCTTACATTTTTATTTTTTTGTTTTTCTATTGTGGATAGTATCATAGAACAATACTATCTTACACTATTTTAGCTTTTACTTCAGGCAGGATTCCAAGTGTGCTGAACCAATGCTGTATGCTGATATTGAAACACTGCAGAGTGTTGATTGGTCAGAGAGCATCATCGCCTGTGGACATGAGATAGGCTACAGCTGCACACACAGTGACACACTTCCTTGTTCCATGAAGTTGTTCGAAAGTCCAGCACGCATTTTACAACATAAATTATGGATATTTGAGCACACTGGCAGCTTACTGTGAGCATAACTAATGAATACAAAAGTATGTCCCACCTTTAAGTATGACACACTCTTTAATCTTTGTTTTGCTTCACACACACGCTGCAAAGATGAATATGTAATCCCACTCACAGTGAGAGGGTACAGTATGTAATAGAAAGCCAAGCAGGGGAAAGAGTTAGCAGATAGATAGATAGATAGATAGATAGATAGATAGATAGATAGATAGATAGATAGATAGATAGATAGATAGAT
>JBBBVU010000015.1:5278687-5293141 GCA_037177055.1 Atherinosoma microstoma | reverse complement strand
TATATATTCTTTTCCATATTTAATTAAAGGGCCAAATAAAAGAAAAAATTCTGGGGATTTTTCTCCCCAGTTTTTCTTGGGTTGGGCTTTAAAGGGTTAAATGCCACAGCACATCTGATTATCGGCCATCTTTTTGCTCCAGTGTAGCATCTTCTGATGGCTTCTTCCAGCAGGATAAAGCTCAGATCATCTCCAACTGGTTTCCTGCGAATGACATTTTTTTGTTTTGTTGCTAAAACAAGGAACATTTCTGAAGTGTTCCATTTCACTGAACCTTTTCTAATCTAACAGAGCAGAGAAAAGCTTCATTGCTGTGCTAACTGGGAAACTTTTAACCCAAGGATGATTTTCAGGGAGGAAAACAACACGTGCTGGACTAAATCAGTGTTTTGGTAATATTTCTTTAAAAGCGTGTGTGTGCCCCCAACCCTCCCCACCTGACCAGGTAAGTGAATGTGAGCCACACCTCGGATCAACCTCCTAATGCCTCTCACTCTCTCTGTCTGCTCTGCAAACTGTTTCCCTATTACAAGAGCCAACCTGCCCCTTGCACTTTGTTTTTCTCAACATGTGTTTTTTCATGTGTGTGAGTGTGTGTGTGTGTGTGTGTGTGTGAAAAAGCTCTGCTGGGCTAGGGCGTTGGTCTGGCTAGTTTACTCACAGAGCAAACAAATCTCTGATGTGTGTTTTTTTAACCCCGATAACCACAGCTGACACCATGTCAACAGATGGTTGACAAAATACATCTTTTCTTTTTTCTGATCCATTCCTGTGTTCTCCATCTCTCTGTCTTTGTCTTTCATTAAGATCTTTGATTTTTTGCCGGCTTTTGTCTGCATTCAAATCTTCGAGTTCCTCCCTCGACTCTATTTTCTCCGTCTTTATGCCGGCTGCGATCCTCCCTTTTCTTTCTTCCTTTCAGGAGACAAGAGAAAGCTGTAACCACAGAAAGGTTGTATTTAAAGGAAGTGACTGAGCCCAGCTTTACACAACTGTTTAGCCATCTCTGTTGCCAATTTGTATCTGTAAGTCTTTGAGGATCCTGTTTGTGTGTTTGTTTGAGCCAGGCCAGGTGTGCTGGAGAGGAGCCAAAGCAGAGATTATAACTTGAAATCCCATTTCCTATGATACATTATTGCTGATATAATAGTTTGCTTTGATGTATTTTTCCTACATGAATTGAAAGTTTAGTTTGCATAGTCATCGAGGTGCTGCAAGTTTCGAGGCCCTAGGGTTCATGAAAGCTTTGCAAAAACATACGCGCTTCACTCACTGATGTTGTCTTACAGAAAATGTTGAATAGCTGTGACCCCGAGTCATGCAGAAGTCATGATCAGGATAACTTTGGTCTATATAGAAATGACAAGTTTGCTGTCTTTAAACTGTACATGACTGGAAAAACAAAAATGTAAATCAAACGGATGAGGAGAGACAGGGAATTGGGTTGGGAGTAGAGGCCATTCTAAAAGATACTATTACCCTCCAGTGATGAAAATCCCATGTGGAAGTGAACTTGCACAGCCTGGAAAAACAGCAGAAAACAAGGTCAGTGACAGAGCACTGAGTCACTCAAGACATTGATCCGCTAGCCAACAGACACAACGACGCACCACTGAAATGAACAGTATAACAGCTCTGCTGCAATCTGGACACGAAAGTTCAGTAGTGTGTCCTGCAGGTTTATTTATGGATTCCAACTTTTACTTTCAGGTCCTAGATTTGTTGCCCGTAAATTCTATCTGTCACCTTAGCTCAAGCTGAACTTTATACAAATGTTTACAGGACACTACAAAAACTAAAGACCAAAACTATACCTTTAAAATTTTATTAATGCCCAGATAATGCTTAGATGTGCCACACACGCTCCAAAGTTCCATCGTTTTGCTAAAAGAGAAGAGTATGTCTAAATTAATATAGTTAAATTGTCAATAAATGTGCATTCCTTTCCATATTTATCTGGTTTTCTTAGAGACAGTTAAATGCATCAGATATGATCTGAAAAGCCACCCATTTAGACTACACACCAACTTGTGTTTGCTTTAAGCATTTCCAGACTGTCAGTTTAATAAAATTCTGATTTTCTACCTGCGGCATCATATCCCCATTGAGGAAACTTGAAGACATCTCTGCAGAGAATTTGTCGATACTTGCATGATACAGTTAGCTGTATGTCTTGAACATTTTCTTTCACAGTCCACAGTGTGTGACCTTCTTACATACTTTGGCCAATTAAATGTTAGCCCTCCCATGCTCGCATACTGGAACAAATAGCCAGGGTGAACTCTAACCCTTAGCTCGACTCAGCAGTAACCCGAATATAACCATACACAACTGCAAAGGAAAGGGCATGCTGGATTCAAGAAACAACACCAAACAAACATGTGAGTTGTCTCAAAGGATGATTCCACCACTGATTACAGCTTGAACTGTGATTCTAAATTTACCCTCAGTTCTGCTTTGCAGGGTTTGCTCCTGTGGAAAAGTAAAGGCAAAACTTTTCTTCTCAGAAAAATCATGCTTATAAGGAATTGAAGTTATTTTAAAACAGTCTGTCAGTAGGATGTTCAAACATTTTCCTGTTGGAGTCATCTGCAGGGTCCAGTATGGTACCAGATCTGTGTCATTTATAACCCCCGATCTGTTATTTTGGCTGATATTATGAAATAGAAAAAAGTGTGCTTGGTTGTTTTAGCTTGAGTTAGATGATCACAGTACAAATTAGAAGCATGCATAGGGGGCAGACCTCTGCCAAGCCATTGTCATTTTTTTTGCCATGATTGTGGGCATTAGTTTTTGAGTTAGAAGCTCTAACGGCAAAATTATCCCCATCTCTGCATGGGCAGGCGAAAAACTTACACCACAACCTGGTAATCACATGACTATGAACAGCTTGCCAGTGAAAACAAACCCATATTATACCAGCATCCATGTTGAAGTGTGCAACTTGTTCTCATAGTTTTAAGTTTTCTCCAGTGGTTTTTGATAGAAAAGATCCATAATGTTCTACAGTTATGTCTATCCGCTGTCACATTGTGAAGGAGCTGCACAAACAAGAACGTTTGTTATTGATACCGTAAGCAGCCATTTCAAGGTATTTTTGGCATTTATACAAAAACAACCATGAGTTTTAAACAGTAATATCATAGTAAATATTTACACACCAGTCACAAAATGATCGGAACAAATGATCGAATATTTCGAAGGACTCCAAGGTCTACCATCAGCACTGACATGCTTCTCCGCTAGCTAGTGGAACATGGTTGCCTGTGGAGCAACTATGTTTATGGCAGCCAACCACAACACAATGATGACAACAACACAACACAACTTTTCAGCATATTACAAAAATCAAATAAAACTCTATGAGGATTGATGCTGAAAATCTGATGGTGTTACGCGTTAACAAACTTTCGTTTTCACCAGCGAAAGACCCGGATGTGACAAAGTTCAAAGATGTTCCCGGATGTTTGCGCCTGCCCTCCGCCTGTAAAGAATCCTATAAAAAAAATTCCTGGATCCAGGCGGCGATCTAGATCACCCCCGAAATTAAATCAGTTGTTCCTTATTCCATTTCGGAGATTTCCATTAAATCTGTCGATTGCTTTTTGAATTTTGTTGCGGACAGACAGACAGACAGACAGACAGACAGACAGACAGACAGACAGACAGACAGACAGACAGACAGACAGACAGACACTGCCTAAAATCAATTGGATATATTACTTGTCTTACAATAACAAAATCTAAAGTGTTGCACGCTATTTTCACAGCTTTCTGTTGGAATTGAAGCTATATGAAACATTTGGTGCCATCATTATGTTCACGTTTTTTCATCTGGGGTTTTAACAGTGGTAGAAATGCAGAAATCCTTTTCCCTGAGCAAAGTAGCTGTTTCCTCATAACCCTCCCCACTCTTAATGCTGCCTGAAACCCTAAATAGCGGTATGTTAAAACCTTGTTTAAGTGTTATGAGTTCTGAATCATACCCTCACCACTACACACATGCTTGCACACACAGATTGTGGTGTTTTGACTGGTATGTCAGAGTTAAGAGATCAGTGCAGACCACCCTAGAAGCGAGGACAAGAAAGGAAAGAATCTGAGATATGTAGATTGAAGAGTAAATTTTTCGTTACTTGCAGTGCAAAATCTTTTGTACACATTCTCAAAAGGTGTAGGAGGTTTTTTTTTTTCTCTTTTTTTTTGTATGGACATTGTGAGACAAAATAACTGAGAAACAAAAAGGTAACTGCTGGAAAATGTCAAGCAAGTCAAGGTTTTCCTTACTGCATTAAAAGTTGAGAAACATTTTCTTTCTGGAGCTGCACTCAGTGATAAAGTCACCTGTTAATATAATAGTGGGTATTAGTGGGTAGAGGGGAGTGTTAAGAACGATCGAAAGCCAGCAATGAAAAGAAAAATATTCCTTGACCTTTTCACCCTGTAGAAATAACATGAATCAAATAGTTTTTCACTTTTTAAGCATTGTTCCTTCGCTGTAACGTGAGTTGTGAACAGCAGTCGCTGCATTTAAGCTTTAATATGTGATTCAGAAAAGATCAAATGTTTTATCTGCTTCTAAAGTTGATCAGGATCAGAAGCACATGCAGAGAAAACATAAAGTTTAGCAAATAATAACCCTTTCTGTCCTCTTTAGAGATGTTTACATCAAATAAATGTGACTAATATTGGCAAACAGTGTTTGTGACGTAATTAGATTTTTCTCCTGAGCTGAGCGAAAACCTGTGTTCCATCCTGTTTAGTCTCAGTGCAGAGCCACCCTTACTCCGGACAAATGCCTTCCGGAAAACTTCCGCCCCTCCTTAAAACCACTTCTATCGCTAGCCCAGACAATACACACTCACAAAGGGCTTGAAAAGGCCGGGGATACACACAATCATGGACGCAGAAGTGCTCGTGTGTCCAGCTTGAGGAGAACAGAAGTAAAACATGACAAACAAAACAATCTAACCTTAGTCTCTATTATTATTCTTTATATCTATTTAAATTAGTCCAGTTTTGTTTTTCGTTTTTTGTTGGGTGACAGTAAGCATTAAAGACTATGGATTCATTCATTTCATTTTATTTTGAGCACTTATGACACAAATAATCACATTTAACAGCATCTCATTCATGTTTCCCAAACCTCCGTCAGGACATGAAGATCTGCACCAGATCACAACAGATTTAAATATTGCAGTAAATCATCATTTTATACCAACAATGGTAAGAAACAACAGCAACACTTAATAGATGATACCGACGTCATTCTTATGCTGTGACCAGATCATACGTTTATATTACAGAAGCCTCCCAAACTTTACATTTTATTTAACTGAGAGCATTTTTTAGTCTTCAGCTTGTTATTCTCAGATTTCCCCATAGAGACCCTATAGCTGTCTCCCGAGACAGCTAAGAAGACAAAGAAGTAGAGTGTAACAGTTACACATACTAAAATTGGAGGTTTAAACTATCTCACATGATGTCCACCAACCACACAGCAACATACTGCATGTTTATTGATAGTTTATCTTGATAACTAAGGTTAAAACAAACTTAAGTGTGACATCAAAGGCTTGGTCATCATCAGCAATTTCCATCTCACAAAAGCAGAATCAATATTTAATTTTCTTTTCTGCCTTCGGCTATCCCAAATTCATTTCACTATTTCATGTTTTTGCTTCTGTGATGAGGTTGATGCGCGGCTGCGTCTTTTCCTGCATTATGTAAAAAACACAGTCCTTCATTTCTCAAACGTGTCCCCTCTAACTCCTCACAAAACAACCTCTGTAACCACTAATCCATCCAGTTTTTTTTTTCTTGTTCTATGAACAACACTTCTTTCTATGGTTGTAATAGGGCTGTTTCATTGGCAATTAATTACACAGTTAGAAAAACAGTTTCTTAAAAAAAAATTCTAAGTAAACATTTCTCATTTTTTCTCATACAACTTTAAGGTTAACATAAAGTTGGCCTATAATAGTATCACATGTTTTGAGACTTAATCTTGCTGTGGATTTGCAAAATTGTTCTAAACTATAAAAAAATAAAATAGCTTTGATAGTTTACTTCTCTTTATTACATTTTCTGAGCCTATATTGTCTCTGAATATGAAGGTAAATTCCTTAAGTTAACACTTAATTTCAAGAGTTTATGTCCTGCTGGCTGTGTTTGTTGTAATTACACCTGTAATATAACTGTAATAAATTAAAAAATAATCCCTTCTGTAACATGGTCATAAAAATCACACACAAACGGGAGGAGAAATCCTGGAATGTGTTTACCTGTCTTTACAACACAACTTAATGTCCACGGTAAACATGGCAGATCCTTCCCACGCCCCTCATTAACTGGTTTATTCCCACACACACTTACAAACCAGACTGTGTGGAATGAACCTGGTCCAGTGTGGCGTGTTGACATGGACTCCAGTGACAGATAAAGCTTAACACTGACATCCATCTTGACTGACAGCTCTGACCTGCTCTCTGACACCATGTAATAAAACAGACTCACATGCATTTGTCAGTTAAAAAATAGATTTGATTGACACGTTTCTTTGTATTTACTGTGTAATATAAGGCCACACCTACAGTTTTACATTTTTCATTTGAAAAAAATATTACTACCGGTTTTGATTTAGACTTAATGTTTATGGAAGAGGAAGAACAAGTTGTAAACATCAGAAGTAAATGTGTTTATAGCTGATCTGAAAAGTTCAAACTTGACATATCCACAAGATAAAAAGCTTTATAAACATGACATGCGTAACATTATTGGCTTTATCACCCTGCTAAATGTCTAATGTGAAAGGTGCAAAGATGTCTAGCACAAAAAAAACCCACAATAAACTTAGCATCTCCCACTTACAGCCAAACAATGGTGGTTTATTCAACAAAAAGATGTGATTGATTCTTCTACACGCATGAGGAGCCACCATTGCAGAGTGAGGATATCAGTTAACATGACAGCATGCAATTCACTGTGCTGAATGTGATAAATAAATCAGTGTCTCTATACCTGATCCATTACTTTTCACAGGAAAACACTGTGGTGCTGATTTATGATGCTGACACATTCAGTTGTCAAATTAATCAAAAGTGATACATATGTATCAGGCTACAGATACATACATCAGCACCATTATTGTTTAATTCCTTTAGTTTTATAATAGCATTATTTTTGTTTTTGTTTGTTACGAGACACATCAGCTGAGCAAAATCAGGGGTCTGAAGATGGAGAACGTACACAGAAAAACTAAACTATTTATTTATTTTTTGCCCATGATCAACCTGTACTCTAAGGTATCAATAGAATAGTAATCCATGAGGAGAAGTTTGCATCAGCAGGAGAAGCGAGTCTATAAAGAGATGCTTGGCTGTAGCTTGTTGGCAGGCATCTCTAATATTGTTGAAAGCGGTAGAAAGCAACACTGACATCCTGATAATTCCACTTGCATGCAAACCTTTTTTTAATCTTGTTAACTATTTCCTTTTCCTGAGAATCTCTCTGTGGCTCAAGCATGTTCGACTGCATTGCTGCTATTGCGTAACACAGCCCAGACAGGACGGTTACTGTCATCTGCTGTTGGAAACCAAATTAACTTAATCATTGATCCAACGTATGAGTTTTAAAGGATTTACCACTGGAGAGGAACAATAAAGTGTTTATCAGGTACAATAAGCAATACAATTTGATAAACAGTTGCTTTACAGATGAGATCCACAGGTTTGCCATCATTGATCACTTACGTGAAATAGTGCCATACCGTGTACTCATATTTATGTCTTACGTTAAAATGAGCACATGGGGTTAAAAGAGACTTTTAAGACTTTTTTTGGGCATAGCAATTAATACGGCATTATTGGAAAATCATTGTAACTATTTATGTCAAAACTTGAGTCAAAGTAATTCAGTTGCATGTTGATGAGTTGTTAGTGCATTGCCTCAATAATTATTCATACAAGTTATTCTTGTTTGTGCTCTCATCGAACCTGCAGGGTAAGCTGTGTGGTTATGGACGAGGAACATGAGCTGCGCTGGCAGTATTTTTGGCAACTGTTCAAACTACAAATGTAAAAAAGTAAGTAGGAATATTTGTAAATATTTGTTATGCAGAAAGAAAAAAAGAAAGGCTGATTAAAGGGGTCATTGTCAACTTCAAACACTATTACACACCATTGTTACTGCCTGCCGCTTGTTTACTCCTTATTAATTCTGTATCTCTTTAGATTTACTCCTGGTCAGATTTCAATATGAATTTGTTGTCCCTGTGCCAGCTAGAGCTTCCTGTTTTGCTTCAGAGAGAAATAACCTTAAGTGGATCATCTGCTTCGAGGAACCCGCATCATTCTTTGCTGTCACTTTGAACCCAAGGGAAATGTCAGACTCAGGGTGGGTCAGGAATGGGCGTGCTGAACCAGGATTAAGGTTTAAAATAAAGCTGAGGGCAGAGGACAGTCTCAGGTAAGTCTGAAGCTTGTGAAAAACAATTACCGTTTCCTGTATGTGATCAGTGTAATATCACTTTGAACGAGTCAACTTGAAAGGAATGCACAGTTAGCATAAAGTTTAAAAGCCAGATTTGAATGGAATGCACTGTTAACTGAAAGGATTAATACAAGATTTGCCTTCAATGGTTGGATGACTTCGAAGAGAGTGCAAGAGTGACTCGTCTGGGAGATTCCTCGGAGGCTAAGCGGCGTTCACACACACATATAGAAATGCATACACCCAAGCTCTCCATCTCACTTTCTTCCCTCGTTCTCCCTCTCTTTCTCTTTCACTCACTCACACACATGCACAACCCTGACTTCCTCCTGTTGTTGTGTGTGTTTTGTCAGTCTAATCTCTGGTCTAATCCTCACACTACTGCCAGACAGACAGGCCCACCCAGGTGAATGAGCCTGAACTGAACCATAAGTGTGCATGCGTGGTTGTGAGCGTGCACATGCCACAGAGACACACAGCTGGTGAATGTCTCAGTTCATGTGACACAGATGACAATGAGGATGAGTCTATGACATGAGGACATTGTCATCAGTTTAAAATGGCAAAAATTATCGTGTTGAATTTGCCTCTTTTTGCTCACAGGTTCAGTAAATCAGTAGTTTTGGATTCAACTTTGATCACATTCAATCTGCAAATTTGAGCCATTGACTAACAGCGATGTGCCGTTGGTCTGACAGGCCAACGGACTGAGCTATTTTTTCTTATTACCACTATCAAGCTTTATCAATCGCCTCTGCTTTAAGGCCTATTTATGCTCCCTTTATCTATATAAATAGGTATGTTTACAAATGTCACTGCTCTCATACTTTCATGAATCCCTTACATTGGCATGGTTTATTATACATCCACTAGAGGGCAGGGCAGAGTTCACCTCTGAGTTCTGATGTCAGTTTCAGACAATAAACATGGCAACTGTGGGGGAGATCATTATAATTTCCATTCTTAGAAAGAGGCAGCGCAGTAGACAGCGATAATCTATGCAGCAATTAAATATATCGTAGCTTCTTCTTCGTTCCTTTCGCGAGTCGCACATCAACTATACAGCTCAACACTGCCCCCGGTGATTTCTGGTGGTACTACTCCAGTTGTATCTGCAAGGAAGGGTTCATTTGTGCATGATACTGACCCCAACAAAATATTTTTATAGATGTTTTAAATATACTACCTATAAAGGTTGTCAATGAACATAAACTTTTAAAAACATCTAGTTTTTATCTCCCTCTCTTTTATTGTAACTTTTTCCCCAAAATAAATGTTGTGCAGCTCTGAATAAATACCAGGTGGAGTGAACGGCCAAGTATGACTCGCTCTTGCTTGTTCCTGCCTTGATGGCGTGTCAGTGGTTAGTGACTAAATTACCAAGCCTGCAGAAACAAACTTTTCACATATACACACAATTATTTTTGTGAGTGTGTGAGATCAAACCTTAACTTTGATAAATGAAGTGTGAACAACTGCAGGTGGTCCACTGTATAAATGAATCAGTTGGATTTTACTGAAAACTGTTGTTGGGAGCAGTCCTTGTATAGAAAGAAATGGATTTCAAATGCATACTAACATTTCGTAGAACTGATGGTCCATGGTTATTTTCACACTGTCACCCTTTTGTCTGGGCTGTTACTCAGAGAGACTTTAATTTTATAAAATAAGCTGCATTTTCTATGATCAGGTATCAAATGTTGATTATATTAACAAAAAACATGGGACCACCTCTCCTCATTGAATTCAGGTGTTCCAAGTAAGGTCCATAAAAGCATGGATGAGCTGATATGGTGTGGAGGATTTTGAGAGAGTTCTGATCTCACGCTGATACAACACTTTTGGGGTGAATTAGAGCTGAGACTGAGCCAGGCCTTCTCACCCAAAATCAGTACCTGATCTCACAAATATGCCTATGGAAGAATGGTCAAAAAATTTGAATAATTACACTCTTGAACTTTGTGGAAAGCCTTCCTCGAGAAATAAAAACTGTTTTAGCTGCAACTTTTGTGAATTTAGTGCATCTTAGAAATTAACTTAATTTAAACAATGAAATGTGAACTTGAACAAAAACGAGCCCAAAATGACCAAATTGTTGCCTGTATTTAAGCAGAAGGTTGCACGATCACAGTGAATCTTGCGCTGTCCTCTTGTATTGGGAAGTTAGTTATCATGAGCATACTTGAGCTGACTTTTTACATTGTTTATATGCATTTTCTGTTTTTGTTGTTTTACATCATTTAAATGGTTATGGTCAGGGGGAAATCACAGGGTTAGTGTCATCTTCTCAATGAAGTGTGAAATGCTAGGCTAAACTACACAACTGTGCTAATAAGGCACAACTTGATTTGGCATCCAATAACTAATGAAATAAAATGGGGGAAAAAAAACTTTAAAACTACTTATAATCAAACCAGGAATGGACGATGTAAACTTAGTAAACTCTTAAAGTTATTATAAGATGCTGTGACATGAGGAGCAGAATAAATATTTATTTGAATTCTGCATTAATAAAATGACTAGAAGTAGATTGGATAAAAGAAGCTTTAGAGTCAGTGACCAGGCTCAGGTTTCAAGTTTCATTTGTTGCACCATCAGACCATAGGACCGCTACCTGCTCCAGCTGCTAGAGCCTCATTCCACGAGATCTTCTGTGCTCTGGAGACATGCATAGAAATTACATTCTTAATTATACCATGTCATATGGTTATCTGACAGTTTAGCACCCAATTCCAAAAATAATATTCCACCAACACTGTAAAGTGTAACTTTGAAGATTTTTTTTTCTATTTAATCCATGTACTAGCCATTTCCAGCTGACATTAAAAGCTGAGTTGCATTTTATATTCAACTAAGACGTGCTGCTGCTATTCTATATACCACATATGACAAACAGCTAATCCTTATTTATGCCTTGCCAAGCCTGTCACATTTTAAGCTGCACTTGCATTATGGCCAGTGGCAGGTAAAGTGCAGTAAGCCTGACTGGATTTGGCAGCGGTCTGAGACACAGACGGTAAAGACTTTCCTTCCAAAATGAAAGATATCCCCCATTTGAAAACCGACACCTTCTCCAGCAAAACAATTGTTGGCAGGAAAGTAGACCTCATTATGGAGCGGCAAGAAGTTATAAATTATCTTGAGTTTTTAGCTTACATCAGCATAAGTGATGTTGATGTGATAATGTGTTTTCAAAATGCTTGCTGATAAAGTCAAGTCAGGTTTGAACTCATGAAATGAAAATTAGAAGCACTGACTAAGGTCTTGCTTTATAACAAAAAAAAAAAGAAAAGAAGAAAAAACACGCTCGGGAAATATCTGCGATCATATATGCTGAAATGAACACTTACAAACAAAGGAGTAAATCAATAGACTACCATATCCAGCTCACTTATAATCACGAACAGAAAGACAGAGCCTTGGATGCTGAAGCAGATGCTGGGAAAGAGCAGTTTGAAGGCAGATAAACTCATTTAGCAAGAAGGTTGGTAAAGGTCTTTCTTAAGATCTACTTACACTAAATGTGCCTGAACAAAGGCTTTCTCAACCCAGGCACCTGCATGTCGCATTAAAAAGCCTTCCTAATATTACTGCTTCCTTTCCAAAACAATGCAAGTAAAACCAGTGAAAATACATTATATTATCTAATACAATACAATATAGTGCACTAAAAAAGCTCTCCTATATTTGAATTTTATTATTGGCACAATGAGTTAAAATAATTTGATTTATAGAAGTGCTTCATTATAAAAATGTCCTTGTATTGTATAAGTTTTAAAAGTCACTGTTCTAAATACTTAATAACTGTGACTTTGTATCAGCATTGCAGTATTGTGGTGCATTTTGCTTCAAATAGCTGTAGAATCAACTTGTTGCATAGCGATTTACAGTACAGGGTAGAACAAATAACTGCAAATTTCAGGAGAATCGTTGATTTCAAATCTACTGCTTTGGTCTGACCTGCACAGTGCTGTGCAGGTGCTGATGCTAGGTTAGATATGTTGTAGTATACTCATCCAGGTAGCAAGACAATACGTGACAATAAAGGCCTACTGCCTACATGTACATCCAATAATATATCAGACAGATGCGCCTATGATATGCACACTTTTTTACCCTAAATTATGATTCTGGGACTGATATATGGTACAAGGAAGCCAGTGAGTAAGTCTTTGGTTCAAAATTTGCATTCTACATAGTTCAAAATGTCTGAATTAACACCAAGATCAAGTCTTTTTATTCTATTGCAAACAGCAATATTTCTGTCTACATCTTGAAAAATGGCCGCCATCTTGAATTTTTAAGTGTCTAACAGGTTTTATCAAAAGAACAATCCCCAAGGAGTGTGTGTGTGTTAATTCTGGTGCTTGTTTCCAGAAATGAACGATTGAGACAGTTATTTTCTCAGCTAACAGGGCAGTGATCGCCTTTGAGAGCTCTTATTCAATTAACCAGCATCAAGAATCAGCAGCAATGGAAAAACTGCCTGCTGGGTCCACTCGCATTGGCAGCAATTTGCACTTTAACTTACAGCTACAATCATGCACAACTACATCTGTGATAGAGGATGTAACACTCCAGAGCATTAGGGGGCGATAGTCTAGCACTGAACAGGGAACAGTGTGCAAATCAAAGATAAACAAAGTGTTGGAAACCATTAAACTTTTGTTGGTTACACATCGTACACATTTGTGCATACAACCATATGACATGACATGACTAACCATATCTGGTTAGTGAGAGCCTTGTTGCAGAAGTGGTGCTGGCTGGGATTTATGAATTCTCCAGCTACGCTGAGCAGCCAGTTGGAATGATGCTTCTCATTGACAGAGCTGGTGCCGATTCAATGTGCAAAGTGACTGAAAATAATGCTGACATGGTCTGATAGTGAAGACGGAGGAGACGAGACTCTCCTGATGTGTCCAACCGGTGATTGTTGGCTCGATGTAAAAAACCTTCTGGGGTAAGCAAATACACAGCAGAATAAAATCCAAGGTTAAGACAGAATAATAAGAGATATCTGCAAAATATCTTCCCTTTTTTAGCTACATTTCTGGAAGAGTAGAAAACTTTCACCCACCTTCATTTTGAGGAAAGTTTTTTTTTTCTTTTCCTTGTTGAAAACAGGTGGGACTAAAGTATGGTGAGGCTGATTGCAGGTGAAGAGGCCTCTTGGTATGCTGGGTAATTTACATGACATGATTACTCCAGCAGCCCTTTCTTTGTATGTGCATTTATGCTGGGCATGAGTGTGCGTGAAGGAAAGATGGTAAAATGGTGCTAAACATCTGTGAGCTTGATGACACTCACTTAAAACAACAAGAAGGGAGTTGGGAGGGAGCTATGATTGAAGGATGAAAAGAAAGAGGAGGGTGGAAGGAAGAAAGGAGGGAAGGATGGGGGCAGGGAGCAAGGAGAATGATGAAGATAGGAGGAAAATAAAAAAAGGCTGAATAAATGAAAAATTGCAAGTAAAAGAGGGAGCAAATAGGGAAGAAATGGCAATGAGAGGGAAGATAAAGGACTATATTCCTCCGAAATGGCAATGCTTAATGTGCAAACATCAAAGCTGGGGAGTAGGAATTGAGTGTTTGTGTTTTGTGATGGTTTGTGTGTAGGTTTGTGTGTGTATCTGCACAAACCTGTGTGTTAAGGGCAAACAGGGCAGGCGGGCTACATGGTCTAACTTGCTGTAAAAGCACCTGAAGAAACAACACAAGACTGGCATGATAACATCTGACTGCCCGTCAAGCCCCATATGTGTGCAAACTAATGTGTGTACACAGGTTTGACTCACAGACATGTTGTCTTGTCATATCCTGCAGAAGTGCAACTCTTGTTGAACCCAGATTTTTTTTTTAAAAGTTGTCTTTTCGAAACATCAAAGTTTAAGGGGGAAAAGACCCAAACAATAAAGTCTGTAATTTTCACAATAAATTCAAACACAATGTTGTTCTGCTATCA
>JBBBVU010000015.1:5216502-5227854 GCA_037177055.1 Atherinosoma microstoma | reverse complement strand
ACACACACACACACACGTACACACACACACACACACACACACACACACACACACACACACACACACACACACACACATACACACAGAGTCGGGCTGAATTTACACAAGGAACCGAGCAATCTGATTTTTTAATTTAACTCTTTGTGGTGCAGATCTCACGCGTCATGCCTGCGAGGGATGAGACTTTTATGCAACAGTGAGAAATAAAACCTGGGCCTCAAAGAGTTAATGTGATCTCTGTGACAGTAGAAGGTTTAGTGCTGGAAGCATGCCGGGTGAAGTTTACATCAACACGATACCACACCCGACTGCCAACTGTGGTTTTTAGGAAACTGAGTCACAACATTAGTTCTTAGACTGTGAATCATCACTTTATAATGAGCCTAATAAAGAAGACAAGGAAACACGCTGCATCTGAAAAACTATATTAATATATTATGTTGTAGATTTAACAACTGGAGAAGATTTTTTGTTTTAATACAAACGCAAAGTGCTAATAGCAATAGCTTAGCTTGGCATTTTCAATTTGAGTTTTACTTTTCTTTGCATAATATCCATCCATCCATTGCCTTTACCCGCCTTTCCTTTTCTTATGGAGTCGTTTAATGTAGTAGAATATGACTAATTATAGGCTGCAGTCCCTTACTGTGCTGGTGTATACAGAATGTCATTTCTACTGTATGCATTATATATTCATACTCTTAGATATTCTTGTCAAAGTGGGTGCCCACCCCCCCACCCCCATTGTTCCTGATTTGTTTATATATATATAATTTCTGTATGAACCTGAAACTTTAAAACATTCAGTTGTTTAATATGAATGAAACAACTTTCATAGGAAGTTTGAGTCAGAATAATTTCACATGTTAGGGGCAGTTTGACGAGAGACATTTTAACACGTGAAGAAGACGGTTTACTCCGGACCTTTCCTGCTTATTTCCTGCCGGTTTACAAGCACATCACTGCTGGAGATGCAAGGAAGACGGTGCAACACACGGTCATGTGCGCAGTAACAGCGAATGCTCCAGAATATTTGCTGACTCGTTCATATATTGTCTCACCCGTGGATGATCCGGAGATTTTACCACGGAGCTGGGTGAAAAATCTCTGCAAGAAGTCCGGATTGAATGCAGCAGACATTTGTATTATCACATACCACCGCTCTCGAACATCTCTAGAACGTTTAAGGACTCTGCATGGTGACTGTGTGAAAATGTCTACATAATGATGTCTACATATTTTGTTGGACAAATGTCCTCTGAAGCTATAAATCACCAGACTGAGGAGCCAGAAGTGAGTGTGGATCTGCTGTCCTGCTAATGTTACACACATTTCCGAGGCCTGTGGTGTAATTCAGTGTGTCTGAGAGGAGAGAAAATAATGTGTTGAGGATCTCGTCAAATCGCGGCAGCTTAAACGGCCTCTCTCCGGAGTGTGTTTAGGAAATTAAAGGCCAGGGATTTTTTTCATAATTGTCTAGTTTATCATTTTAATACAGCTAGCTTTTCTCTGATGGGCTCCCTTTATGATTTATCAAATACAATTACTGCGTGACTTATTTCAGGAGCCTCTTCATTGCTGAGGACCATTAATGTGTGTGTGTGAGTGTGTGTGTGTGTCTCAGCTCTGATGTATTTAAATAGCATTAAGTAATTGGAAAAACAGGAAGAGAAACTGGAAAAGCTAAATTGTCTTTGTGCATTTATACCTCCATCCCCCCACTTTTTTTTCAATCCCTCTCTCTGTCTCTCTGTTGCTTCTAAGTAAATATTACAAAAGCTTCCATGTTTAAGGTTAAATTTAAAAAAAAGAGTGTTTCAGAGGAAGATCTAAAAGACTGCTTTTTCTGCTACAATATTTCAGGATGAGAAAGGAAAGTTGGGACGGACAGAAAGAGAAAAAGGTTCATTCTGCTGCTTGCTCTTTGTGTTAATGAAGTGTTGGTGGCATCCTGGTCAGTGCAGCTAATTAAACAGCTAAGATTACAGCGACCGCTGCTCCTCTGTGAAAAGAGGCCCATGTTCATTAGACATTGTCATATAATGTTCATTCTCTGTAAGAAAATGTGTCTGGGCAAAGAGCTGGTGGGATGATGTTTAAGCTCTTTAACACGTTCTGTAGGAAAACTTTGCTCAAAGAGTCGTTTGACATTTTAGTCTTCAGGCCTGTGTTTTTGTTTTAAGTTACTGCCTCACACTGAATCACTGAGTGTTTCTTTTTTCTTTTTTTTTTTTCATTTGATTTTGTCATCATACACAGCTATTGCAATACTTGTCTATATAAACTTAAGGAATACTGCAGGATTTAAGTAATATTTTCATACTGCTTGAAGAGTGTTGAGCACTTCACTCCAACATTATGAGTTTTTGATTCATGTAAGTGCTGTTTTGAGTCATGAAAGCAAAGATATCACAAAAAAAACAAAAGATATAGGGCTGAATATTTGACTTAGATGTTTGACTGTACATAGCCACACCAGTTTTCCACTGCAGACCAGTGCTTTGGTGGTTCCTGGGTTCTTCCTGATCATATGAACCATTTCCACTCAACTAAAAGTGACCATTTGGGCCTCCTTCCAGACAAAGTGGTTACACCCAGTAGTGGAATACTGTATGTTTTTCATGTATCTGTACTTTTTCATTCAATGGTTCACAGCATTGTATGGGTTCTGTTAAACATTACAGCCACATTATGGGTTTCATTGTTTGTTTGTCTTATTTTAAATTATTATATGGTTTCTTAAAACGCTGCAGAAAATATCATGTTTCTTATGGCTGCTGCTAAGTAAGGAGTTTTGTGACTCTGATTCGCACCATTTATATCAATCCCATAAGTCTGTTCACTTATCATAACAGAAATTCATGGTATTTTGTATCCAACATGTTGCTATGCAACACCTGCAACAATAAAGTTCTGTTTGCTAGATTTTCTCTGTGGAAGCCACGACAAGTAGAGTAAAATCATTCAGATAAAATACTGTGAGAAGTTTCTTTTATCATTTTGGTAAGTGACCATATAATAAGGGGGATAATGTGGGCTATAGTTTGATGGTCATTATCAAAAAATAATGAACAATATAAAAATAATCAACATTTTTTTGTTGATAATTATGTGATAAATAACGGGAGGAGAATTGTTCATCTAAACCAAACAAAGTGGACAGGTAATGTTAGACCTTAACTGAAATGGCACAGTCCAATTAATGTGTTAAAATATACATACAGTCAGCACACTTGGTAATATTGTAGACCACTGCATTATATTCAGCAAGTACTTCTACTTTTAATACTTTATTTTAAAGCAAGTATTTACTTTTACTCAAATAAAAGGTTAATGAGGTACTTTTACTTTACTTAGAGTACTTTTTTGGTTGGTTTATTTGTACTTTTACTTAAGTTCTGTGTTATTTCCTCCCCCACTGGTTACACCTTCCAATCACTTCTACTAAGAAAAAGTTTAAGCTGATGATTTTGGCAACAGCAGACGTTGAATTTCTCTAAGAGCCAAGTTTGACTTGTTTAGATCTATGATCACATCTTTATCTCTGTATTTAACTACTTTGACTATTTGCTTGTCAATTTAATGAAAGCTGTAAAAAAAACTTGAGTTAGCAGAGACAGATTATCAAGTGCACTTAGTTATGATCCCTAACAGGAAGCCAACCGGTCTCGACACGTTTTAAAGGCAGTAGAACTTTTCCCACCAAAGAAATTGATTGTCTAAGTAGGCACATGTATATTTTTGAGCCTGTTTGGGTATGTTCTACCCTCTAGAAATGAAAACTTTCAAATTAATTCTTATTTTTTATATTTGTAAGATAAATGTTACGTGATCAGTTGGTCAAAAAAGTTATAGAAAGTCAAACATTCATGTTTTAGAAGAGAGTAAATTACTGAGCTTGTGTACTTTTTTACCCTCCTTTATTGGTTTACCATATTTTCTAACTAAGCTTTATATATATATGTTTATGTGGAAAACGAGCAGCTGCGATGCTGAAACGTTCACCTGTTTTCCAGACACTGCAAGTAGAACTCAGTAGAACTCCAGCATGTCTTTATCAGCACAAAAACAAAACTCCTCTCTGCTTCTGTCACTTTTCTAACCCCACCGAACCCACTCCTCCTCCCCGCACCCGACTTTGGTTGCCTGTCCAACTCAGTGGGATCCTCTCTCTCTCTCCTTGCCTCTCTCTATCCCTCTACCTCTCTCGCCCCCTCCCTCAGGGCAGAAGTAAACCACGCCTTGAGGCCCTGCTCCCATTGTGTGCCCTCTGCTACTTCTGTTTGGGGCCTTTGTGTGCCGCTAATCAGCCGTGGGGCCATGCTCGGCCCCGAGTGTGTGTCTGTGAGTGTGCGTGTGTGTGTGTGTGTCTGTGTCCCTTGCCCTCATTACGTAGCCACACTGGGAGGCCAGCATGGGAAGTTTCTGCTGCACTATACACCTCCCTCCATCATTCCATCCCCCATTCTCCCTTTCCCTCCCACTAGCTGTCCATCACTCACTTCCTCCCCCCCTCTCATCTTGCTACCCTGAGACTTAAAGTAACACTGGCCACAGTTTTTAAGTCAAACTGCACCTGTTTCACCCTATATTATAAAATGATGCTGCTCCATTAAGAAGTTGTCATCTTCACAGATGATTAGCATCGCTTGTTTGGTGCTAGAATGATTTCCGAAGGGAACTGGTTTGAGGTGAAGTATAAAAAGTCTTTTGAACAAAATTCAGTGTTAACAAACATTGAAAAAGGTGTATTTGTCCAGTAAAATATTTAAAACTTTTCATTGCCTTTCCAGGATGCCCCTGTTTACCACTTTTAATGAATTTGGCCCTTTTCATTTTCATTTTTTAATTGATGATCAGTTGTTTTTAATCCATCATATCCGTGTTATATAAAATGGATAAATTACTTCTCCTGGGCTATTACTGTACATGGAGAATTATGTTAAACTATAAGCTAAATGAACAATTGACAGCCCTTTTTTCCCCTCATAAATAAATATTGTTTAAAGCAAAGAGAGTCTCATCAGTAGTTTTGTTAGTCAACATTTCACATTGTCAAACATTGATCTGACTTGTTATATTTATAATGACATTAACTTTAATAAATGGTAGAGTATACATAAATTATTTAATTACTGCAAACAATTATGTTGAAGAAAATAAAGGAGTAGGAATAAGTCATTTGATTGGATGATTGGTATTTTTTATTGTGATTTGTGGATTTATAGTGCATGACAAATCACAGTTTTATCATGCACTATATGCACGAGCTTTTATCTTTTGTATTAAAAACAAGCAAACACACATTTTATAATGTATTTTGTTTATTAATTCATTGTTTTATGTTGTGGTTTTTTGGTGTGTTGTATCACTTGCTCACTGAAAGAAAGATGTCCTCCTCTGGAGAAATTGAAGTTACATTTGAGATGAAAATCACGTCATCTAGACTTGTAATAGGCTCAGAGACAAATATATATATATATATATGTATATATATATATATATATATATATTAAAAACCACACTTTGTTTGGTTGGTGATCTTTACAGAGTTTTTACAGTAGTGAATCCTTCGTGTGACAATGTGTCTTTAATAATGTAATCAATGTCAGTGTCGCTAAGATAAATCAGCTGG
This sequence comes from Atherinosoma microstoma, assembly GCA_037177055.1. Lineage (NCBI taxonomy): Eukaryota > Metazoa > Chordata > Actinopteri > Atheriniformes > Atherinidae > Atherinosoma > Atherinosoma microstoma. The sequence continues at coordinate 5,222,219 of JBBBVU010000015.1, read as the reverse complement.
GCTGAGTGAACCGTCCGTTGGCCTTTCTCCCTCCCCTGCATCACCCGCAGGGTGCCCCTTTACCCTTATTTTTCCCTCCCACTTCTCTCATGTCTAACCTCCATCTTATCTGTCCATCCTTTTTTTCCCATTTGCCTCCCCCTCCCCTTCTCCTCCTCATTCTTCCCTATGATGTATTACCTGCCTGTGTGTGAGTATCTATATGTGTGTCTATTTGTGTTTTTAAGCCACTAGAGCTCTTTCACTTCAGGACAGGTCTGGTCTGTTCATCGGTCATCTAAATATGCACACACAGAGTTGTGTAACCATGACTTGAGAGGACTTTCCATGGACTTATGTTCAGTTCCTGGTGACTTAACCATGACTACGACTAATAGTTTGCATTATGGGGACTTGCCATCTCTCCTCGTAAGGAGGACAAGTCCCTGTATTACATAAAAAGATTTAGGTCCTCGTTGACAAGAGTAATACCTGCACAAACGCACACACTCCCTATCTCTGTCTGTCTCCTCGGTCAACAGCTACACTGCTGTCTCAGATTTCACTGTGGGACTGAGAACATTTCTCCACCCATGTCAGACTCCCCTATCTTCATTCATCTGAATTATCACAGTTTACTCTTCCTGAATCCTCCTCTCTTTTCCAACAACTTGGCTGTAGGTCACCAGCTTTGCTGACTTACTGACCCATATTCATGTTACTGCACATAATGAGGCTGTACGCTTGTTTCCATTTCCCCTTTCAAAGGCAGGTTTAGGGAGCTTGAGAATCAACTTCAGAGGGGAGATTTTCCTCTTCAGTTCCCTTGTCTACCCAGTGTCAGTGGTTTACCTCTCAACAAGCCCTCCAGCTGTTCCAACCATAAAAGCCAATACCATTCAAAATTATGTACTAGTAGCAGGATATAAGCCACATTCAACTGTAAGAAATTACCTCTTGTCTTAACATCCTGGCAGTGATATTTTTTTAGAAATGGATTGTAATTAAAAGTAAAGGTCATTGTTGTTTATGTGGCTCTGACAATGAGCAGTCTGCTGTGTTAAAGTCAATTATGCTTGCATCAACCTCTTTCTTTGTGGCTAACAGCATCATTTCATCTCCTGATGGAAGAACAGTTCTGTTTCAACTCATGATAAGTCAACTTAATTTCTTTAAGGGTGCCTGTACAACTCAGTAGATGCTAAAGGATACTAACTTTGAATACAAAGAAATTAGACAGAGCTTTAACGTCCTATGCACTCTTTATAAGAAACTTATTTTGGAATTAAGTCCATAATTTATGAGCATGAGTGATGAAAGAGAAGTTTACTGATAAAGTAACATTTTTAACCCCCATAGACCAATGGGCACAGCACTCGCAAACACTTTTAGTGTAATTGTGTTAGATTTGCACATCAAAGTTACTGTGGTTGCACAGTTGAGTCTAACTACAATAAAGTTGAGGTGACCATTAAACTGGACCACCGTCATTGTCCCACTGTGCAAGGAAGTACGCTGGACTTTGGAGTGTGGGAAAAAAAATTTCAAGACATTCAGCTGCTTTTTAAGAAACAACACTAAACCTAACCCAGATTTTCACACTTTGGTGCCCCTTAACAAAGGCTAATTCAGCATCCATTTTGCATCCTGTCTCTTCTCTGAGCTCTCCCCAGCCAGTAAAAGTCAATCTGATGTTGACTCTTGTCTTGTCTCCTACTCTGTAACTTTTTCTCTTTTTTTTTTTTCCTTGCTTCCTCCAATAATGTTCTCTTGGGTTTCTTTACTGAATTAGCCTGAATTAGCCATGATGTGTGTTCAAAATGGCCAGAGTGTTGATATTCAGTTGCTAGCATGTGATACAGTGCCATAAAGTGAAACACAGCTGTAACGCGATGCCCCGTTCTGAAGTGCGGTTTCTAAGCCTCGGGATGCTGCCGGGGAATGACTGCTGCAGGAATAAATATCTGTGTTGTTTTGAAAAAGTATCAGAAGCATGTAGTTAGGTGTTGTAGTGCTGCTTTAACTTCCTCTGTGGGAATTTATTGTGCAAGTAAATGCAGCTAAATTTATTGCAGAGCTGTCTTAAATGATGTTATCTTATTTTACTTCAGCTTTTTTTAGTTATTATCATTAAGTTATTTTAAAGTTTGTTTTTAATTAACTTTTAATGTACTTTTTAATGTTTCCTCTACACCCCGCTGTAATGCTTTTAATGTTTTATGTAAAGCACTTTGAATGGTCTTGTGCATGAAATGTGCCATAAAAATAAACTTGCCTTGCCTTAAAATTACTTGAATGATGATTTTTCTCTGATAATGCTGTGGTTAATAATGTTTTTTAATCACTATTTATTCATTTTTAAGTCTTGTTTGGTCAGATAAACACATTTTTCTCCCAGTATTATCAGAGCTACTGAGTGATAGATGCTTTTCCATGTGGTTTCTGAGCATTTCTCCAATGTTCTATGTAACAAGCCTTCTGGTACCTCATGTTTAAATCAGCTGTTGTCTGTCACTTTTCACAAAACCAGGGTGCTTATAAAGATACCCCAAACAAAAAACAAAAACAAACAAACAAATAAAAAAAAAAGCATAATCTCCAAAAAAAAAGGGATTCCTTCAGAATCAAAAAGTAAGATGGTAAAGCTTGATACTCACCTAGAACATACTTGACATTTTGCATGTGAGCTATCTGAATGGCTCAGATTAGCACTTCTGACCGCTTGTATTTCCATATTAGTGGGAAGATACGACATGTGGCACGGCTGCAGGCCCCAAAGCAAATTATAGCCATTATCTCAACAGGGGACCAGCAAGCTTCTGAGGATCTCTGCAAGTTTATCTGTGTATCAAAAAGAAAAAAAAGGATGAGGTTTAATTTTTGCATAAGCATTATCAGGGGGGAAAAGAAGTCATTACCACATAGTGCAGCTTTAACAATTCTTTAAAAGGTTATTCAAAACTAGAGCATGATCATGCCAAATGCTTACAAAGACAGCATGCTTTAACATTAAACAAAATGATGAATACATTAGTGGTAAATCGTTGTTGTAAAGGATTGTGTGTAAAGCAGCCAAGGCCTTAAAATATCAATTAAATCTTCTGACGTTGGTGCAAGGAGCAAATATAGGGACCGTGTGTGTGAAATACAGAGAGAGAGAAGATGATGGTAATTAGTGGTGACTCAAGGCTTCGCAGGCCATAATCCTCTGAACAATCTACACTCATACAGGTGTTCGCTAAATCCAATTACTCACAGAAGCAGAGGATAGGACAGACAGCACTACATTATTAGTAGCATTAAATAACAGTTAAACCTAACCTTTGTCGCTTTTTGGTTTGGCAGCCTTTATGTGGTAAAAGATGCTATGAAAATAGCATTTTTCATTCAATTAGGACTATAGTACACATTCAAATATTAACTGTGAAATCAAGTAACACTAAAGTAAGAGCACTTCTGCTACCAACATGTATTTGACACATAACAATAACTAATAGTAAAGTGGACACTATTTCAATATTTGCCTCTGTAAGGCTGTCTTTGCTGTCTCTTTTGTATCCCTGTGTATCTGTTTTAAAATTTAAATCCAGATTATTGTGTACAGTAGACCCAATGTGGTATTGGGCAGACCTCATCCTCTGATCGCCTAAATGGTTGGCTGACCACAGAGCTCTTAACTGGCTTTTACAGCTCATTCAAATCAGTGCACCACTCTATTTGAGTTTCTGTTAGTTCAGCTTATATTTGCTTGTAAATGAAGATCCAGTCTGAAACCATGAGATTAAAAAGAAAAGGAGTTGGTCCATGTTTGTTTGACTTCCATGAGTACGGGTAAAATTTGTAATTAGTTATAAAATTTAGATACACCAGTGGGACCTTTAAATTGATGTATTTTCTTCATCCAGCGTTGTGTCTATTTTGTCCCATTAGCATCAAACATATATAATGTCTGCCTGCAAACTGCTCCAAACTGATTTCAGACACAAGAGGGTGAGACAACCTTGTTTTTTTTTTGCCAGACTTGCTCCTCAGATGATAAGCAAAGAAAGTTATTTAAATAATAATAATAAAAGGTTGACCCTCAGGCTGAATGAACAGGAAGAATGTTAAATTCCTCCCAAGATGAGATTTAAGGATGTATCACACACCTGTAAGCACAGAAAACCAAGCTATAACAGAGAAAATCCTCAGAACATTGTTCTATTCTGCATTATGTGATGTTTGTCATAAGAAACAATGCACACAGATGGGCTGCCTGCTGGGTTAAAGCTTTGGAATCAAGTTGAATTTGTAAATTGTTAGAAGACGCATTTAAATGGTTTTCATTTTGGACTTGTAAATAGAGAAAAACATGGATATGAGACAATGAACTACACTAATTTCCCACATTGTTGTTTGTTCAGTTTGTTCTGGTGTTGACTAAACATCAAATGGATTGAAAAATCCTGTTGGTTTGAAGGATTTTAAACTTATTTCCAATAATCAGGTACAAAAAAGAAGAATATCTCTCTCACTTTTGCTGTCTTGACATGGTTTTAACATGGTCTTATTACAACGCGTTTTAATAACATGCCACTTTCAGCACTTTGCTTTTGGCTTGGCAAGTCATTTCAAGTCATTTAAATCACCAAAAAGCCCAAAGGTCATCAATTATAGCTAAAATAAAAAAAATTGTTAAAGAGTTGTTAATTCTACTGAAGTCACTTTAACACAGAATGGGACGAAGACATTGGGGTAGATGGTTCATATAGGAACTAAAGACTAGAAAAAGATGGACTAGAAAAGCTTTGAAAAGCAGAAAACGGGAATCAGCTACAGAAAGAACTGGTTATCGCTTTGCACTGTGAGCAGAAACACTTACTGCTATTTATATTTGACAGTTTTGTTCCATATAAGCATTATATTTGTGCAAAGCAATACATCCTACAAACCTAGTATACCAAGTCAACCAATCACAGCCTTTATGGTTTGGATTTGCCAACATTTGGAGTTAAACAGGTGGGATGCTGGATAGTGGAAAACATTGCATTAAGCATTGATGCTGGTGTTGTGTCTATAAAGGTAATGTTAACACGCACTTTGATGGCATATAATAAAATGGCACAAGTAAAGGTGAGCAACTGTTGGCAGCTGGAGAGGTTTGGGGTTTCGTAGAAGTATATTCAAACATGGCGCTTTTGCCGCTTTGTTCTTAGAGCCAAGTCACACAGGAAGTGACGATTCATTCGACCAACAATGTCAAGCTCCACCCTTTTGGGCCAGACGGTAAGAATGGGACCCCAAATACATTTCTCAGGAAATTATATTGCTTGTCATGCCAAAAAAACAAACAAATGTAATGCATTTTCAGTTGCCTAGTGATTTGTTTAAACGCTGTCATGTCGCTGTTATACTTTCGGCGAGCTGCAGCTGAAGTGATACACACATATTGCACACTAGTCAATAGTGCGGGGAGTTTTAAGAGTTAAGTAGAAGAACAAAGACGAACACTCCAGATTTTGCTTCATTCCGTCCAAACTTGTAATGGAGGTTTGATTAGCAAGCATGTAATGTACTTTACCCCCACGGCTGGAGACAGAGGAGGGGGGGGAGGAGGAGGGGAGGAAAAGCGGAGAGGGACGGAGGCAGAGGTATAGCAGGAAGGAGGAGGAGTGCATATAGGCTGCCCTCTCAGCAGGTCTCCTCATCTCCCCTCCTCCTTCCAACTCCAACACTTTATTTCTCTACTCCTTCAGAAC
>JBBBVU010000015.1:5195780-5216402 GCA_037177055.1 Atherinosoma microstoma | reverse complement strand
GCGCTGTCCTAGATATAGATGTGTGGCTGGAGGGTAGACGTGTGTGCTTCCGATCTATACACACACACACACACACACACACACACACACAACTCCCCACTCTAAAACCTAACATCACCTCCTCTGCCTATGCACACACTAAAGCCTAATGCCCTCTCCCCATCACCCACTCCTCCCCTCCTATTGCTGCACCATGCTGGGTAAGTGCTGGGTGTGGGTGGGGTGGGATGAGGTTGGAGGTCAGAAGCAGGAAGAGTTTTTAGTAAGGGGGTAGCCCCCCAACCACTAACAAGCTGCATGTCTGCATTCAGGAAGTTGTTTGTGCACAGACACAATGCAAGTTTGTTTGAATCCAGCAGGGGAAAGTGGGCTGTGTTGACACTCAGCTGGTTTTAGGGTTAAAGGCTAAAGAAAATGTTGAGGTAGCATCCACCAGTGAGTTTGCTTTTACCAGCAGAAAAGACCTGAAACTCAAAAGTCATCAGAACGGGAGTCTCGTAGCTTACAACTACTTCACGACAGAAGCCAGAGAGGATCCCTTCATTTGCTCCAAAGTTTTATAGAGAAAAAAAAATCTCTTTAAAGCACAATAAAAATCAATAACACCCCCACATGATTCCTTCCTGAGAAAAAATGTCTGAGTGGTTCAACTTCTTAGTTCTTAATTTGTGATTTAATAAAAGAACAATACAGTCAAACATGAAGTTCCTCTTTATCCTTCTGCGCCTCCCACCTCACCAGATCAGCGCTTCTCATTCCCCCTCTGCCTCGCTGTGCTGTCGGCTCGGGGTGTGAGCAGAACGACATTAATGTGTGGAGACACCTGACAAGCCCGCTGGCCTTTAGGGCTCAGCCTAATCACTCTAGACCCAAACCCATCGGGAATTAAACCTGCAAAACCAAACAGTCACTGTGGGAGCTGGCTGGCATCTGCTGGAGCCACTCAATCGGCCGCTGTGGGAGAGGACGTGACAAAGTGAACATTTGTTTGATGTAGACAAACTCGTGGCTCAAATCTACAATTGTTCTTATAGATAATTCAACGCAGGATTTTGACTTTTGACTGAATATTTGGCGGGACTAAGATGTCAGGATTGAATCGTACACGAGCACCAACAATTTTTTGTATGTCCAAGAACGCATAAAGTAGGCCTGACAGCGAGAGGCCGAGAGTCTGAAATAGTCACTGCAATCTGTTTGAACTAACATTAAAGCTCTTTTCCACCATTCAGAGTACAGTACTGCGTTAACTTTAAAATTAATGGGGATTTTCCAGTGTTTAAAGTACAGTAGCTTGTTAACTCCAGTATCTGTTAAGCCACACAGGGCCCCTCTCTCTCTCTCCAGATGCCCTCATTAATTTTAGATTGGCTCTAAATGAGTCCCCTTCATCGCGCCCGAGGTTTTCTAAATTAGATTCATTTATATTTAAATTGTGAAACAGGCGTGGTTAATGAGAGAACCGTTATTTTAAGGGGTTATTTCAGATGGGCTGATAGTTCGGCAGCTCAGTGCTGTGTGAACTAAAACCACCAGAGAAGGCGAACATGTTGTGAGGCCCACTGTAAATGAGCTCTTCATTTTTATCTTTTTTTTTTTATTATTATGTTAGTGTAACTTAAACTGTGAGTAAAAAAAAAAACACTGTAGTGTTGATTTTTTTCTGTTTGATAAAAACAAATAAAATTGGAAATGAATGTTTTTATAACCTTGTTAGAAAGCAGCTGAGCAGCATCTCCCTGCTAAAAACATAAACATGACCGACCCCCTGTTTGTGTCCTTTGTTAACACCTAATTTAACACTCTTTAAAGTAATGTGTCACTTTCAGCACATCTGTGTAGTTTTCAGCGCCCCATGTGCCAAAAGCGCATTACAAGACACACATGTTGACCTAACAGGTGCCTCTATCAACACATGATGCCCTGGCAGAGCAGCAGGACACCTCTCGGCTTAAACTGCCGTGTGGAAAATGTCACATCTGAAGAAGAAAAACAGAACGTGAGGGACAACAGAGCTTCACCCCCCCCGCCCCCATGCACCAATCCATCCCTCTCATAAAAAAGCCAAATCACACAGTGCTTTACAGCTGTACGTCTCCTTACAAGGCTTCTTACAGCTCTTGGCGTCCTATAGCAACCCCCGGCTTCTCCCCGCCAGGAATTTGGCTGTTAGGAATCTAAGTGCCAAGCGTTTAAAACCTGAGGAATGCTATTGTTCTGGTCACAGCTGCACTAGCACTGGCCTGGCTACCACTGCCACTGTGTGTGTGGGGAGGGAAGAGAGAGGGTGGGGGGGTGGGGAGGCAAGGGTGAAGAGGAAGAAGGAGGGCGGGAGGATTCGAAGGTGTGAAAAAGGCAGCTTTTACGTGTTTCCAGCGGTCTGCGGTCTCATGACAAAGCAGCACATAGTTGACAGCAAGTTGACACATTCCTCAGACCTGGACGTTTGCAGAGCTCCACCCCCCCACCCTCCACCACGCACCCGGTCTTCCTCCAGCATGATATATCTCACTTTATCTATATTGATCTGTTATTTAAGACCAGATGAATGTACACAACCCATATTTTCAAACCTGCTAAACTCACCGAGGTATGTATGCACAGATGAAGTGGATGATTAAAGACCCACCATAAGTTCAACTGGTTCACGACAGTGGAGGAATATTCTCAAATGTTTTGTTTTTCTTTTGCTCTAAATGTGAATTTGTCTATTGCATGGTGAATATGTGTTGTAGCTTGGACTGATCAAATAACAAAAAAAGAAAAGAATTAGATTTTACTTCCTCCTGCTGCCAAGTGCTGCTCTGTCAACTTTAAGACTGTAAGGTTTGATCTAGACGTGTCCTTAGGTTACATATGTTATGACTTGGCACTATGTAAATAAGACCTTAACAATTTCAGATTGAAACTGGATCTACAAATCTATTAAATCTACCCACTGAACAAATCTAAGACAAAGACCCTGAACTTAGATATAGGCTACTAGAGTAAGATCAAAAATGGGTGGAAGAGTTCGCCCCATTCCACCCATAAAAATCACTCAGATAAACATGGTTAGTTTCCAATTTCTTTTTTAATCCTACATCATTTTGTTGTAGTGTCCTACCGATACAATGACAATAAAGCTGCTTTTTTTTAATCTAAAACCAGCTCTTCATCTTCCAACAGTCAAAGAATCGGCTCTTGGTGAAGAAAACTTCTTGCAAAGAAGCCTGAAATCTTTGCTGGTCTGACAGCGAGAACACCTACGTGAAATCATAAAGGGGAGATTAAGGTAATCAACAAAACCAGCTGAAATTTCTGATTTCCAAAGAAAAAAAGAAAAACCTGGAGCTGAGACACAAACCAAATTAAATAAAAGATATCTATCAATGTCTAAATATCTATAATACTGAGGTGAAACCAAAGGGACCATGTAAAGTCAATCACTTCATTATTCCTTTAATTTATTTGCAGCTCAGTATTTCTAAATTTCCCATCAGCATTTATAAACTCCACTGGAAACACGCTGTTGCACCTTGTGAAGACTGGATACCCAGTTTTTGGTGTTGCATTACATGTCATCTGTAATCATGTCTAAACTGAGGGCCCTTCATGAAGGCCTGTCATTGTTTAAGCTCAGCAGATGAGTTTTATCAGAGAAATCTTTCCTGTATGACGCAGTCACCACGAGAGGAAGCAGAAGCAACAGTAGTGAGGTGGCAGAGCTACTCTCCCCTTCTCTCTAGTAATTACCATCCAGCTGCTTGGTGGAACAATGCCTGGCTCTCTTCCAGACGGCTGACTTCATACACTCTGTGCCACGCTCAATTTGGAGCGCAGCGGAAGCTGGGCATGACTGGCACCCTCCAAGGCATTGCTGTGTCTCTCTATGAGAATCCCTGTGTGAGAGGATGCTTGTGTATGTGCATGTTTTGGTGTGTGTATTTGTACATGTACTCATCAGTTCCCATTTTTCATCTAGTTCATGTATTGTCTGGTTCTCTTGAGTGTTTTTTCAACCTCTAGTTACATCACTGAATAGGATATTGAAACAAATTCATATTAACCATCTGAGACATGAACTTCTGTGATGTGACAGCAATCTGTTGTTGCTTTCTTTGTTTTTAATTTGAAGTATTTAGTTCATTTTCTTTAATACATAGTATTTAGCTAAAGGTTTGCAATGATATCCAAATAGCAGGAGAGCGGCGTGTATGATGATCTATTCGGCGTTTTTCGTAGAAGTAAAATCAACCCTGTGAAATCACAGGAAGCAGATTTATAAAACACTCAGACTCGGTGAAAAGCCGCTGAGACTAAAAGGTCAGAGTTCACAGTGAATCCTTGTACACCCACAATAGCTCCCAGTGTTTCTTGATCCAAGGTTGTGTTACCAGGCAACAAATACAGTTCAGGCCCGGTAACTTGGTGACTTTTCTCCCTCGTGTGCTGCAGTGAAGTTTACTTGCAGAAAGTTGAACGTAATCCTTTTAATGATGTGAACGTTTGGCCGAAGCCAAAGTAAGTGCAAATGTACAGCAGCCAACTGAATATGAAGAACTCCTTCATTACATGGGTCAAAGGAAACTATTGTTATCTTTCCTCTGCAACACACATGCACACACACACACACAAATAGACAGAATGAAGAAGAGGGATGGGGGTAGATAAAATCCACCCCCTCAATACACATTTAACTAGAGCTTCCAAACCTCCCAGCACACTGTACACACATATTCACACACAAACAAAAGCACCTATACACACACACACACACACAGTGCCCCCCCCCCCCATCAACTTCAAACTTGGCTGAATAGTGTGCAGTACGACTGGGTTCTTCCTCCTCCAGTACAATGAGGACCTGTTTGGGTCCAGTATGCCCACTTATCCTGATCCCACCCTCCCCCCCCAAAAAAAAGAAAGAAAAAGCCCCACAAATAAACACACACACACACACACACACGACCAGCCCCAGTCTGGCTCTGACTGTTTTGGACAGAGGGGCATTTAAAGAACTGAGACAAACAGCAACAGTAGCTAATTGTTGTGTAACAGTTCAACAAAGAAATACTACAGCAGCATTAAAACAGAAAGTCGCCCAGTTCCTTTATACGGGGACCCACCGTCCAGCTGACATGGTGGGACTCGACCCTGTGACATCGCATTCTGCCTGGCAAAGTTCCTGTGAGAGTTTACATGAGTCTTGCAGCATTTTTTTTCTTTTCCAGTGAGCATCTGTAGGAGGCAGCATTTTGTTCAAATAAATGTGGTAGTCGGCAACCTATTGGGCAGAGTTGTACAAAGTGCCATATCTACAGGAGAGACAGTTGATGCATCGATTAAAACATCATTTGACAGGGTGCAGTGACATTTTTGATGTACGGGACATATATGACTCTCCCATCAGTAGAACATCTGATAAACTGAAGAAGCCATTAGACAACTCTAAGATTCCTTAAACTAACCGAAAAAAGTTTGAACTCTTTCTTATCTGATTGAATCATTTTTAGGTGCAGATTGAAAACACTTTACATGACTAACTCAAACTGACGGTGATGGAAAAGAGAGGTGAGATTAGAAAAAAGAAAAGGTTCACCATGCATCCATACCTGTCTAAACAAATCAAATATTTGTATTTCCTTCAGCATTTCTCTTTCTGACTGATCCCTTGAGATCACACACCCTGCATGTGTTATCTAAACACATGATCATATCCATATTAATATCTCCTTCAGTGCAGTCACAGTATATTCATATGAAGTACAACACAAAAACAGTAATGTCACCCCCCATTTGCAAAGCATGCGGCTGAGCCCGGTGCAGCGTGGCAGAAGGCCAGGCCAATGCAAACAGAGGTGTGTTTCTGATTTGACTGCTCACTCACTGCTGCGTCAGAATTAAAACAGACACACAACGCAAAGCTGCATTCATGGCAGCAGTAGCAACCGACTGTGTCAACGGCTTGTTTCAGAGTAGTTCTTGAAAAAGAGAAGTTCAAATGAGATTGCATTTGGGTTTAAATGACCAAAAATGAATAAAAACTATAAAAAGATGTGTTGCATTTTTTTTTACAGGTACTTTCCTTTAAAGCAAGTAGCTAAAAGCCACTTTACAATTCATTTTAGATTCCTAAAGGCTTTATAATTTGTGTAAACATTCATAAAAACACTTAGCTTTTCACGTGGCCTTCCAAGTTCAAGGCAGATCAGTTTAGAGTATTAATATGATTTTAGGGTTTGTCTGTATGTATATTTTAGACTAAAGGAGCCTGTATGTGCTACTGTGCTTGTACTGTAGCTGAATTCCAGTACAAATGTGTACATTTTCGTTTCATGTGTGGGCCTCCCGACTTGTGAACGCAAGTGCATGCGTGTTCATTTCTGTGCATCTGTATGTGTGAAAGCCCGTGTTAACATGCATGTATGTGTGTTTTAACGGCAGCTGGACCCCAGAGTTGGGCCCCCCACAGTTTCCAGCAGGATTGTGGGTAGTTGGGAGAGGGGTTTGGATTCTGGCTTTGTTTGTCTGTGTGTGCTGACATCACTGTGCTGATGGCACCAAATTCCCATTCTACTGCACGCAGCACTTTCTATACAAAACACCAACACACACACACACACACACACACACACACACACACACACACACACACACACCCACATACACACACTCACACAGAGCCACATGGTACGAGTAATGCCAACTAGGCCGAAAAAAAAGAGCTTTCTCTGTTTAACACACATGCAGACATCCATGAATGCATATGTGCCTAACAGTGAGGTCATACTTCTGGCTATATTTGGTTTTCTGCAGAAGTTTCAGCTGCCATAAAATATGCTTAATCACGTATCTGTTGATGACATTTTAGACTTTGATGTCTTATCAGTTCCAATAACTAAATGCTCAATTGGTGACAAAATATTACATAACATTTCCCTTTAAAGCTTCAGCTTATAAAATATAGCATAACGGACACTTCACAACAAACTACATTATATGTATGGCATATTACACCAGAGAGCAGTTCAGGGGGTTCATCCATTCATGTTTTGTACATTTTAAGCATTTCACTGCCTCTTCAGAGCTGCAGTATTACCATACATTTAGGCCATTAAACTGCTGTCCCACACACATGAGTCTATTTGCTCATAAGCTCAGCTATCCGACTGTGTCTTTACATAGCCTGGTTAAATATTAACTGAGAGCCTTTCTCTTCCCTTTAGTGCTTTCTTTGGTATGTATGCGGCTCAGACAAGACCGGGAGGAGTTGGGTAATCAGGTTGGCGATACTTCCTCTCAGCTTGGAGGAAATGAGTGCTCATTTTTCTCATCACTTAATTGTTTATTGGTTGCATTTCTTTGAACCATACAAGGGAAATAAGGTCTTGGAAATCTTTTTTTTTTTCTGTTGAGCGACTGCAGCAGTTTCAGTCTGCAAGCACTAATGTTAACATGGGGAAAGTTTTCAAGGTGGTAACTGAGTACACTGAACAGTATTTCTGAGCTTTTGCCTCACAGTCTGGAGCTGCTGCAGGCTGGTGGACTACTCATCTGCAACAGGGAAGAAAAGGTAAAATGTGTTTTTAGGATATGGAGTAGATTTGCAATACTTCAATCATTCAGCAGCGGAAACTGTGTTCTTCAATTTTTCTCTGAATCTTTGGATATAGGAAAAACAGAATCTTGCTCAAGGACACTTTATTGGAGCAGCTGCTTGCTGACGCAGTTTCAACTCTCATCCTCAGGATGAATAGCAGTCTCTAAAACCACTCATCCTCCTGGATGCCCTTGTATGTTTTTGTACTTTGCAGGGCATACAGGGGCTTAATATGGCTCTACAGACATATCTGCACACAGAAACCCTGAGACACAGAGAGAGAGGATATATGTGCACACACACACACCTACACACACACACACACAACCCAGTGCTCCTAAGGACCCAGGAAAGCGGCTGGGATGGACCCAGCACTCAGAGCCTCTCAAAGCCAATCAAAGCTGATGATAGCTCAGCTATTCACACCATCCATCCATCCGCTGCTTCTCCTTTTCTCTCCCACACATACACACACACACACACACACACATGCGAATAAACATATTTTTTAAAACATCTTCATATTATCATATCCCTGATAGAAGAAAGTTTAAAAAACTAAAGAAATAAGGACATGTAGAGCTCTGTTAGGGTTCCAACATACTGATATATTTGGAGAGGTGAAAGAATAACACGATGAATTTATAAAAGTCCCATGAGACGTGAGTCATGTGAGGGGAAATTAAATGTGAAATTAAACTGTGTATCTTCTTCTTTCTAAGGTGTACAAAGAGTTTGTTGGATGTTAAAAGTGAAACTCAAAGTTGCAAAACATTTTATCCAACAGAAACTTGGATGTCTGGAGACTGTACAGCTAGTATCCGATTACCACTGAGGTTTTATGAAATGAAATGAAGAATACTTACTCCTGAGGGAAAATTATAATCTTATAGCAGGCTTTATCATCTATTTATTCATTTTTTAGAAACAATTAATTGTCAATCCTATTGTTCTGGAGGGGTTGGCTGTCGGCAGGAATGACTTCCTGTATCTTTATGACTTTAAGCTACTTGAAGGAGCCTCTGACTGAACACACACTGTGTTGTGTGTGTGAAGAATTGTTCATTATGTTCAGCAGCTTGTGCAGTATTCTTCTTTGGACAGTCAGCTCCAGATCAGTCCCAAAAAGAAATAACAGAGCCAAACTTCTTGATCTTGATTCTTGAAAAGTAAAATGGACAAAAACTCACTACAAACAACTGAATGGCCTGTGTGCAGATTATTTCCTTCACTGTGACATGTCCGAGTTGAAAAGCAATGCAGAACCTCTTTCTTTTAGTTTCCCGTGAACGTTTTTGTCTCGATCTGCTTGTATATTCTTTAAGCTGTGTACAGTCACATGAGAGCTCCAGATATGATCCTTCAGCCATGTGTCAGAGAAACACATCACAGTGCATTCTCTATATTCCTGCTGTGTCCTTGCTAACACTTCAAACTCCTTGATCATGTTAGCTAATGACATGGCTAATGACCTGCTTCACATATCCTGTTACAGCGAGAATTTATTTATCATTAATTCATGATAGGAATTTATTTGTTATCAATTTATTCTGGTGCTCATCTTCCAGGATTTTTATTTCATACATAATATTTTATTTTTTAAGGTAAGTTTTAACTTGCTGTTATGATTTGGCCAAAAAGTCATTAACAATAATTCAATAAAATGATATTTCATGATCCAATCTTTCAACCGGTGGCTTTAGATACTATGTCCTCCCCTGTGACTCTGAATCAGATAAAGTGGTTGAAAAAATGAATGAATTAATGTTATGATTCAAAATGAGCAAATATTTGCTGTAATATACTGTCAAGTACACAAATAAGTTTAAAATGTTGGGCTTGTTTCAATATTCTTAAAGTGTGAGTTACTTGATCTTAGTGTATAAAAGTAATTACACGTCTCCTTCATGGTGTTAGTATCATACTATTTGTCATATGTATTAGAAACAACTGAAAGTCTATGAGTGTAGTTACATAATGACAAATCTCAGGTTTACTTTACGTATTCAAAGATTTTGAAAATGTCTAATAGGTGAAGGATGTTTAAAAAGAAATGATCTGAAGATACACAAAGTCAACATTAAATATTGATTTAATGCCTTAAAATCATCGCTTTTTTTTTTTTTGGTGCCAATCTCCAAATGTACAACTCTCTGCCTTTTGTTCCCAGTGTTGGTTGTGCATTTTGCATACACATTAAGATTGTATCAAGTAAGATTGTAACAAGTAAAATTTGATTTCTTTTTTTTTGCCTGACCCTCAAAGTATTTCCTGTGGTTTTAGTGACTTTTCCCCACAATTATTAAAAAACCCCGGAAGGTTCAAAACAAGGATGCCGTTTTATTGTGAGCTTCTTGTCATTCCAGTAGAAACACACATGGATGGGAAGTGAAGCGGATTATCTTTCTGAAGTGAGACAGTAACTGTGGTTGAACACTGAAGCAGACAGATTATATGCACAGATGTCTCCATGCTCAATGACACTCAAACCCAATCTCCTAACTGTTGAACATTTTTTAATAAACTTTTAAGAACCACTCCTAGTGCACATGCTGTCCGCTGAATAGTGCTGCTTCTTTTACCCACTCACACACTCACACGCACACGCACACACACACACACATGGGATCCTGTCAGGGCTAACTAAGCACAGTGGCAGGGCAGAGCAGCATTTGGATTGGCTGGACAGGGGTTGCTGGGGGTTACGGTGGATTTGGTGGACCACCTGCTGAGCTTCAGCCGCCAACTGACTGAAAACATTTACATCAGAACCCACCCAGAATAGAGACACAAAGAGAGAGTAGGGAAACTGAAACGGAGGGAAGTCTAGAGAGGAAATAAAGTTTGCACTACATACTTTTCATTTGTGACTATAAACATCCCAACAACTCAGATACCTGACTTACACTTGAAGCAGGAATCGATGCAGCTTTGTTCACCTTCAAACAGCGACTTTTATTAATGATCAAAAGTTTCCAGAAATGTTTGTCATCTGTTTTAATTTTTACAATGAAGGAGAACCTTCCAGAGATCTGTTGTTTCACATAAATGAGTTCAGTTTTACAACCTGCCCGTTTCCTAGTGTTTAACAACATGCGGGGATGAGGGGGGCTGCACCTGCAGCAGCAGTATGGTGGCAGTGGAGGGCTTCTGTGTTTGCTCGGAGAGCAGCAGTTGTCTGGGATTGATGAGCTGATACCCCCATCCAATGTTCCGAGTGCTTAAGGTGTGAGACTGCACGCAACTCGGACTGTTTTTGTGCACGGAGAAAGTTTGGCCCGCAGTCAAAACAACAACAAAGTTTCATTGACAACAGCACAAAAGTTTGGTAACCGTTAGACCTTGGCTGGGGCACAATTAATGGTTCTGTTTTTTAGGGGTGGTGGAACAGAGCTGGTGCTGCACCAGCTTTAGTGACATACATTTTGTGAGGACAAAACCGTGCACACTTGAGATTATTTGAAATCTCAGCAGACAGCCTTGAGCTCAGTCCACAGCTTTATTATTATTAACAAGTTAATTAGGGTACATTAAAGTCCTTCTGCTTTTAACTTCAGAATGCAAATTTTATCAATGCAAAGGTCTGATTACTATTTTTCTAAAACCAAAGTTAAAGACATATACCTCTAATAAAGTAGTATTGCTAAAAAATTTAAAAAAAAGTAATCCGTTCTAATAATAGTTCAAACTAACCTACTTTGATGCATAAAAGAATATTATCCCTAGTAGTATTGATTTACTCACTTTGCATTTACTTTCATGAGGCTCCAATTTCCTTCCCCATTCAAATACAGATTCTTTGAAACACATTAGCATAAAGCAGCAATTGCTGAAGCGTAAGCTTACTGCATGGTCATCTTTCTAAATGAATGGAAATTATCAGGGTTACTGAACAGCAGAAAAAAAATTCCAAATACGACAATGTCTGATATCGCTCCTAATCAGCTTAATTTCAATCCCAGAAATCTAAAAAGTTCTGGCACCACAACTGTTTCAGAAGCAGAGCTTTGCAGTGGCCCTTGCCCCTCCAAAAACATCAAGTCCCCCTCCTGATCCCCTCGTGTAAAAGGGCCCAGGCCCGTATGGGGGTCCCCTCAACACCCCTACTCTGTCCTCTGTGTGTGTGTGTATGGGTGCGGGGGGTTGGGGGGTTACCCTGACCCGCAAACTGACCTCCTCAAACTTCAAACTGAATACTTTTGGCAGTTACCACGACGACAGAGCTCTGCAAGCCTTATCCTACTTACTGAGACGAGACGAGGAGCGAGGAAGAGGAGGAGGTGGGAGGAAGGAGAGCAGGAGCGAGAAAGTAAAGAAAGAGGAGAGGAAGAGAGGGACCAGTGTGGACAGAGGCTGGCGGAGAGGGAGGGAGGGAGGCAGAGAGGGAGGGGGAGGAGGATGGCAGCCAGGCAGAAAGCGAGAGTTGCTGCTGTTGCATCTCTGTGTTTTTCATGAGTAGACAGTTTACTGGGAGATTATTCACAGTCTGGTATTTAGCCTTATTAGGCCACTGCTCCCAGTACATACTTCCCCTCCCATTATCATCAGCCACACAGAAGCTTTTATGTGTTTGTTTGCTTGTTTGTAGATCCTTCCGTTTTGCCTTATGTTCATATAATATGCATTCTTTCTTTAAATGAAATGCAAATTGTATTCTTTTATAAAGAGGGTCATTTATTTTTAATATTAAGAGACCAAAACATAAAAAAAATTCTATTCTGCATAGATATTGTAAACACCTCAAGTCTAAACTATGGTTGGTAATACATTAATATTTACTGTTTAAAGAAGGAGGAAATAATGTGATGGAGTCCAATGTTTTCAACATTAAATCTCCTCTTTCTGTCAACTTTCTATGTGTTTGTTTAGTGAGTGGTCTCATTTTAGGTTGCATTATTTAGAGGAAAACGTTTAAGTGATTGCATTTGAAAGAAAATGCTTGTTACAATTACTTACATTTCTGTAATAATTATGGAAGTCCAAGCGTCACTTCAGTTACAAATATGAACAAAAACAAGTAATGACACACAACCAGTTTTAACTACTTTAAAGAAAACACAATAAATAATCAGGCTGCCAAAAAAGTTATTGAACTTATGAGCTTCTTTTTTTTTTTTTTTTTTTTTTAAATGCATGATTGTTTCATTTATGCAGATGAGGCATGAAGCGTTGTAAAAGTGCCTCTCACCATAGATGAAGGGAAACAATATGGGGAAGTTGGACAAGTATCCCTTTCTAAAACAGACTGGTTGGTGTGACCCATGCGATGATCACTGCAACTTTCACAGGACCTTCGAGGATATATTTGAAGCTGGGAAAACCTCCAGAAGCATTTCTAAAGACTTGGGTGTTTATATCAAAATCCATCAAGCAATTAGGTTTGGGATTATTCAAACCAGACGGCCCTTGGATTAAAAGTTCCTCCGATCGATTTCAGAACAACAGGTACAAATCACATATGCAACACTTGCAATCAGCTGCTGACTTTCTACTTACTAAATTGGCTAAAGAATGAACAGAATAGCCCACACCTGTTTGTGGAACAGCTTTTCAGTCAGTTGTCCAAATGCACTTGAGCTCATGAAATAAGGGCTCTGCATTTCAAAGAGTTGTAATCCCTAAATCCTTCCACCAATATGAATGTGAATACCCTTAATTTACGTTTAGAGTCTGAGCCCACATCATTAAATAATCAGAACTTGAATATGTACAAATGAATAGATGAAATGATAATAATTATGCCAATGTCCAAATACTTCTGAACCTCATTGCAGAACAAATTGTTTGCAGAGACTAAACAAAAGCTAAAGTATGGGTTCACAGCACATGGCCACTCACAGCAACATTAAAAATCTCCTCTGGACTGTGAAACAGAGGAGGGGGCATCATGGTTTGGGTTGCTTTGCTACCCCAAGGCCTGAGCGTCTAATAACACTGCAGAAGACAATGAACTCTTAATTCTTGGTTTTAACTTATATTTATAGAATTAAATGTTTCTTTTTGTTTTGTTATTATTCAACATGTTGTTAATTAAGTCCTACAGCCTTATAATTGGGACTTAGATAAAGCTCAGAACAAATTTAATGAGTTAAAAGGGTTAGACAATCTTATAACTGTTAATCTGTTAGAAATCCGTTAAAGTACTCGGTCTGTTAAAGTATTCAGGAGTGTTTGTTTATTAAAGGAAAACTGAAGGTGTGATTGAATTTCCGTCGCACCTCCTGTCCCTTTTTATGTTTATTGGGTTATTTGAGCACCACTTTTTTCGTATTGACCAACATGTTTGAACTTATTTTTAGTCAGCACTTCATCACAAGCTGTAAACTTTGTTGTATATAACATTTTATGGTTAATAGTTTCCTTTAGGTGCCGTAGAGACATCGCTCTATGCTGTTAAATATCCGTCAAGCCCTTCAGAAAACATGGCCAGAGGGCAATTCCTGCCTATAGAGCTGCACACGCAACTGCAAGTCCTGTCAATCAAGGTGCAACTGGACAGAAATACGAAAAGAATGACGGTGTTAAAGAAATAAGACCTGTCACGACTGTGTGTGTGTGGGTGTGTTGGCAATTGTAAATGCCTGACTGCTTGTGTTTGCCTTGAGAAGAGTAATTCAGAGAGATCTGATGGAAGGCGACTCAAAATCAATAGTCTTCATGTTTGTGTCCCCGGGCTTGCTGTCACTCACCCACCCAGAGACCGAAGTGATTGATCCATATCTGCTTTAATCAGTGTTCAACAGCTTCACCTGGCTGGTTCCCAAAGCCCCGCACTCTACGTAATTACAATGAGCCAAAACTCTCAGTACTGGGGCAGTTGGCTGGAGTTTATATTACCAATTGTCCCAGTACTGCCATAGCTGTTTACTCATCACACACACTGGGACATAAGACTGCAAACTGTCCTTCTCTGCACCGACCTAGTCAGAGCCTTCCTTTCCTGTCCTCTGTCCAGCTATCCGCAACACTCTGTCCTGCTCTGCTTGTTCCTTGTCACACATTTTTCTTTCCTGTCCACTTCCACTCTTACCTGTAATGTCCTCTCTTTTATAGACTATCCACCCTCGTCTTGTTCTGGAGTTGCCATGTTCTTTCCTGTCCAGGATGGTCCAGCTATGTTTCCTCCTGTCATGTCATCATGTCATATCCTGATGTCCCCTCTTCCGTCTTGTCCCATCTGTCCAGTTCATCCTGTCCTTCCTTTCATACAATCATGACTGTTTCTTTTCTTTCCTGCTGTAATCTTAAATTGAGCTGTCCAGCTATTGGAAGCTATCTACGCATCATTAACCTCTGACTCTTACATATTTTCCCCGTTACACTGCGTCCATTTATAAACTTTTTCTGTCCTACATTTTGATACGTTTTTGTTTGTCTCTTTTTTTGCTGTGATGCTTTGGGGTTTTTCTCTCTCTCTCTTTTGCCATTTAGACTTTGAGCACATTTTGTTTGTCTATTTTTCTGTTTTGCATGTTTCTGTTTTGTTGTTGCTTGTTATTTAAAAGAAAATGCTGTTTTACAGTTTATGATTTTTATTTGGCCAACATTCCCATCCGTTTCAGAAAGGGGAAAATATAGAGAATAAAGTTAAAGGGCATTAACCTTTTATTACTACTGTGTATGTAATTCTGAATGCACATGTCGAGGTTTAACTACTGAAGCTTAACGTAAACAATTCACTATACAGTCTCATGTGCATTCTGTGTATCTCAGTGGAATAGAGGATAATGTTCACATTCAAGAGGGCCCCGTGAACATAAACTACAGGCTGTCCAAGCTGAAACCTCCCTCAGGGCAATTGAGCTCCGTCAGTCGGTAAATCGGTAAATGATCCTGGATGTCATTTAATCAATATGAACAGGCAGCAGCTGTCCCACATCATCATCTCCCCTGGGGGTCATTGTCAAGATGCAGCATAAAAAAACATATGTAAGTGTGTGAATGTGTGTGTGTGTGTGTGTCTCCTTTCATGTGGGATCTGATCCATTTTTCATAGGTCTTTACTGTGACAGCCAGGCTCACTGAGGAGCATCGTCTTGTTAGACGTGTCCCCTCTCTGGTAAATTAAGTGTTCACATTAAATAAGTCAGAAATAATCAATTAAGCCAACTGCAGAGTGAAAAATTTATTAAATTAGATCCAAATTGAACAAAAGATATTGAAGACAGTCACAAAAAAAAAAGAAATTCAGGATTGTTTGGTTGTTTTGGATTATTCACATAATGTTGAACATTGAATAGATTTAATAGTAAATGGCAGATTAAAGTGAGACCAGACCACCTGGGCTGCTATTGACGATAAGATTGTCATAGATAAGAGCGTTAAATAGACTTTCTCCTTCTTAAACGTATGCCTACAAGAAGCAGAAAGCAAGACTTGAACAAAGTTTAACATATAAGGTCTTCATCCCCCCCCCCCCCCTTTTTTTCTGCCCAGAAGGGAAAAAAACTCCACTAAATCATCTGATATCTCCATATTATTCTCTGATATCTTGCAGCAACTTGGCCTGATGTCAGAGCCAATGACAGGAAACGTCTCAGGGTGTTATACTCTAGGGGGTCTTCCTCTGCTTTCCTCTCTTCCTCTTCCCTCCTTTCCTTTTCTAACGTGAGACAGTGAAATCTCATCCAGCCACTCTGCTTGCCCTTATAGCTAGCAGGGAGGGACATGTCATTTCACCGGTGTGTGTGTGTGTGTCCCTTACTGTGCTACACACAATGACGAGAGCAGAGGGAGGAGGCAGGTGGGGGGGGGGTGACAGGGCTCTGATCTCTCAGATAGGGAGATAGCCACCTGATTCAAATGGCTCGCTTGTTCCCGGCAGTCACTTGATCGGCGTGTGAACTGACTCCTCTCTTATTTACAATCAAATGCTGCAGCACTGACCTGCCCAACCCAACCCAACCCAGGCCAGACCGCTCTCTCTCTCTCTCTCTCTCTCTCTCTGTCTGCCCTATATTTACCATGTGTCTCTCTCTACCTCCTTTACAAACACTCTCCCTCTCACACACATACACACATATACATATACAGGTGTACGCAGAAAAGCTGTGATGGAAACTTCCAGTAATGTGGCTGGATGTAATGAACATGCAGTCCTTTGAAATACGAACATAAAGGTCAAGCTGTTTTTTTCCTTCATTACGCCACAGATCGGTCTATAAACGTAAAGCAAGTTTATATTTTAAAGAATATAAGTGAGTATTTTGCTCTGTAGATTTTTCAAAGGAAATATTTGGTAAGTATCTGTGCATCACTTTCATAAGCGGCAGAGTAACGCATTTAGTGGTTTTTCTGAAGAGAGATAAAAAAAACTTTGGGTGATAAGATATGCTTGGTTGATTTTGAAACAATTGCCCAACGAGTCGCTGGAATAAACTTGTGAAGCAGGTTACATTTCTACGAAGCACAGATACAGCCAGCCTCAACGTTTCTGAACCAAACAAGCCCAGTTTCACGCTTTGTGAGAAAGGTTTGCTGTAAACCAGACCTGGAACCTATTATTCAAACTCAAAACATTCAGACTTAAATGGGACTTGGAGAAGTTTCTGAAACCACGCTCCCCTTCAAGCTGTGAAAGAGTTTGCTAGTGGTTGATAAGATGTGCATGTGTCACATCACCGGGACATTTGTATTGTGCATCAAGGTTTTCTGTGATCTCTGAGTTGGAGAAATGTAACATAATTAATTTTCCTGCTCATTGGGTTGCCCTGAGAAAGTACCGAGAGGACATTTATATGTTTATAAAAGAACTGAAAAAAAGTTGGATATGTATACATGTAAAGTTATAGATGAAGTCAATTTATTTACTTATCTATTTAGTGTAGAAATACCAGCTTACTCTTATTCATGGACGGTCTTAAAAGGATCCAATCCAATCTAACCTAATCTAATCTAATCTAATCTAATCTAATCTAATCTAATCTAATCTAATCTAATCTAATCTAATCTGTGATCTGTGTTAATTTAAAGATAAGACATTGCACAAGTTTATGGGCAATATCACTCTTCTCCACAAAAAGGATTTATAACCTCGATGTCTTTGAGAAAAAGTTTATAAAAAAATTACAAAAATTCCATTAATGACCCCGATTGTCCTGAAGTGAATTCACAACTTGTGGAAAATAACAAACAGACATCTCAAATGCTGCAAAATGTGCCTCAGAGTCGTGGAGAAACAACTTCAGTCCACTACATCTGCCTGCCTGTCTGTCTGTCTGTAACTGTCCTGTCTGATTATCTCTCCCAGTTGGCCCTGAGGGGACACCCACACTGAAAGAGGCCACTCTTCCATTCAACAACAGCTTCTGTCAGGGAGACAGAGAGAGGGAGAGACTGAGACCTCGGAGTCACCAGCTCCAGAATAGCCTGATAGTGACTGATGCAATCAATCGAAATCTGCGCCGCAGTCAACACAACCCAAAGGGAACGAGATTTTGCACATAATGAAAGAAAAGAGCTCGTCGTCAGGAGATGAACAAATGCAGAAATTTTAAGACAGGGGGATGAGGCCACACACTTGACTCCTCTTAAAATTGCAAATTTAATGTTGAGCAACATAACAGATAAGATTTGAACCCATTCAGTTGCACGTTTTCCAAGAACCATAGATATGTCTCAGACAATCAGCATTTGTGAGGTTGGCACATTATCAGCCCAACGTTCCACCATGTGTGTGACGCAAGAGCTTCACAAAAAAAAGACCAAAACCCAGTCTGAATCAGTCAAAACAAACATGCATGTGTGCAGCTCCCTGACGAATTCTACTCTTAAGGATAGAGAGATTTAGGATTGCATTAAAGAAAAATCGCGATGACATTATTATCTTCAAGATTAATGATGCCAGTAAATTGATGTGTGACAGCTTTTGTGCGCTGTAATGATTCATGTAATCAGGAACTCCCTCTACATCACGGGGCATTTTCATTGATGCATCAGCTGTAATAGTAAATAGGTTTTTATCATATGGTTTCAGTAACATTTCACCTCTTTTTGAACATGGGAAAGAAAGTCATAAAACTGGATTTAGTTGATTTGAACCATTGTGGTTGTTGGTGGAGAAACTATCCGGAATGCATAATGTTTAGAGTTACTTATGATCCACAGAGTCAAAATATTAAAAACAAGTACACTGTAAGTAAATCAGCTCAGGGTCATGGGTCAAATGAATAATTCACCCCTGAAAGAAATATGACATTTCCACATACTGGGGTATAATCTGAGGTGTTTGACTGTGTGTCAACATGATTTAGTTGTAACAATATGACGTCTGTACAATGAAACAGTCTAAATACACTAGTGTGTGTGTGTACAACAACAACATTTAGTAAGTGGCATTTAGAGGATGCTTCCATCCACTGGCCAAAAGATGCTTTTATCTGATGTGTCGAT
Organism: Atherinosoma microstoma; assembly: GCA_037177055.1. Classification (NCBI taxonomy): domain Eukaryota; kingdom Metazoa; phylum Chordata; class Actinopteri; order Atheriniformes; family Atherinidae; genus Atherinosoma; species Atherinosoma microstoma. The sequence goes on along the minus strand of JBBBVU010000015.1, from coordinate 5,197,429 downwards.
TTCATCAGGAAGGAGGAAATAAGTGGACTACAGAGAAAGCACAAGTGTCTGGAAGATAACACAAGTATGCACAGCCTGTGTGTTTGTGTGTGTGTGTGTGTGTGTGTGTTTGCATGAAGCAGAGGGGGCTGTCATTTTGATGTCAGTGCAGCCTTTGAACAGCTACACTATCACTGTGACATGCTGTAATGTAAGCCTACCCTTAAAACACATTAGCGCCTTGTCCTGTAGGTCTACTTAAGCATCGCTCACACACACACACATATATACAATACAAGCATTGACTACTGACATGTGGAAATGTAATCTCCTCTAAAACACTGACTAATCTAATTTGCTGGAGGCACCGGCTGCTTTATAGTTCTGCACAGAGAGCGCTCTAAAAAAAAATACTTGAGTCATTTTATTGAATGAAGTTTTTAAGTGTGCAAAATAAACTAAAATAAACCAATGAAGAACCATGGTACAAAGCAAACACTGCAGTGGTTGAACTGTTAGAAAAGTTTGTAAAAGTGAGCCATGCTGTTTTCATTTTAAATATGTGCTCAATACTAAAAGGAGCTCTGTGTTCTGGTTGGGATTCAGAAGTTAATTATATTGTTTTTGATGTTATTTATTAATTTAATAAATATTTCAGTTATAATTTCAATGTCACACTCTTCTCCTATTTATGAATATCCTCATAGAGCACTCTGTCAGACCATTTATTAGGCCTTAGTGTTTAACTTCCCATAGTCTATTTTAGCTTATTTAGCTTAACTTGCAGTTTAGTTTAGTCTTGTATTTACTTAATTCTCTTTGTTCTCTAATAACTTTTCTTTTGTACTCTTTTGTGTTCTTGTTTGACACCCCCTGTATGTTACTACTGTACTTATATTGTTGCAACGATGCAATTTCCCCACTGAGGGACAAATAAAGGTTTTCTTATTATTAAACCACAATACTTTATTTTCTAATTTAATCAAAAACTGTAAGTCAACTTGATTTTAGATCTGTCACATTTTGTCAACCTGACATATTTCTGTGACTTCTTGCTTTTTTTCATCACTCGTTGCATAAATCCCAAATAAAAAATATCCAACTGGCTTCTTAATATTTGAAGGAAACCAATTTTTATCGAGTAATTTATTTCAACTTCTTTTAAGTGACTTTAAACAAAGTATATGTGAACAGAAGGACGATGGGAAAGCACGTTCACACACAGCTTCCATTCAGAGTGCTCGCGCACATCCCTGAGGGCTGAAAAGGCACGCGGGATTTGAAGTTCCCTCTTTCTTTTTTAAGTGGTGCTCACTATTTGTAGATGCCCAGACGCGTAAAATAAGAAGCAACAGAGAGAACTGCAGCCATTTGATCAAAATAGAAAGTTTTTTATTTTCCTTGGCATTTCTAAGATTGGCTTCTTTTTTCTCCTCAAATAAAATCTTTTAACTTTCTGTTCTTTCGTGCATTTACGTATCCCCTAAAAACGCGTTTCTATCCCATAAAAGCGCCGAGCAACACCTCTCCAGCCCTGCAGACCCGCTTTTTTTTTCCTCCACATTTTTTTTCTGTCAGCATTCATTTTTGAATGTGTCATATTCTAAAATAGGAGAAAGAGTGGGGGGGGGGGGGGGGGGGGGGGGGGGGGGGGGGGGGGGGGGGGGGGG
>JBBBVU010000015.1:5169362-5185089 GCA_037177055.1 Atherinosoma microstoma | reverse complement strand
TGTTGTTTGCGGTTGGCTGTCGGGGTGTTTTTTTCCTTTCTACACCACTTTTTTTTTGTGTGGAAAAGGGGAAAGGGAACCCAAGGTGCCCCCCCCCCCCCAGTCCCTTTGTTTAGTGAAGTTGAATGCCAACACACAGAAGGCAGACGGACTCATCTCAGCACAAATAAGCGGTTTTTGTTTGGGATGTTGTCGCTACATCTGTCCGGACAAAGACCCAACTCCATTCCACTTCCACTGCCAGTGCTGCTGTTGTTGTTAGGGCTTTGTAGTGGGGGGGAGACAGGCCCTACCGGGGGACACGGGAGGAGGAGGAGGAGAAATAAAGGTGAAGAATATTTTAAGATAAAGTGTGTGTGTGTACAAAAGACGCAGCTCATTCATATAAGCCCCCAACAAGCGTGTCAGCCAATTAGTGTGAATGAAAAGCCGCCTCCACCTGTTTCACTTTAACTCTGGATCAAACCGACCAGACTGAGATTATGAAGAAATGAAACCGTCACACTCTAAAGATAAGTCATTCGCTCATATGGCTTTAATGGGCAAAACGAGTAAAGTTTTTTTTTAGAGGTTGAAAGTGTTGATACCTCTTGTTTAACGTTTTATCCTAAACCTCCGATCTCCATCTCTGCTCATGGCGCTGTGCTGCGTGACACTACTGCCGCCTACTGGACACATACGGAACTACAAGCACCTCGAAAAAGAGGGTTTCTCTAAGCAGCAGAAAATAGCTGCTCACACAAGTTCGATTCATGACATACAAATGGTCAAACTTATTCAAAATTATATTTATCTCACAACAACAGTCGATTCTAATTTCATAACACATTTGCAGATCCATCTGCTTGCCTGTCTGGCTCTGCAAAGTCAGACAACCCCAATAATTAAAGATAGATCAAGTACACACCTGAAATAATTTAATTTAAATTCGTGTCTCCAGATTAAATCATAATTGAAAGTGAATAGATCAAGCCTTATTATTTTGTTTTAGTCATTTGATAATAAATGGAGGAGCGGAGCCCCCGTGCTCTCATTATGCCGGCCCCGGCAACCTTACATAAGATTCATCTTGTGCTTAATAGGCTGCGAGAGGCGACACATGCAGCTCGGTCCATTATAATGCAAGGTTGAAATGGGCCGCTCGGCTGCTATCTGCATCTGAGTGTGTTCCCCGCTACCTCTAATCTGCTTATGATAATAAAGGAACAGCGGGGCCCTGCATCTCTCTGAAAGCAGGCCCCAGCCAGCCGGGAATGGCCCTGCATCCACAATCATCCTGAATTAAAGCCGTTGTTTGACAAAAAAAAAAAAAAAAAAAACTGGAGAAACTAGTTGGGCGGTTCCCTCGGACCACTTGTAAGCCCCCCCGCTACACCAGGTTGGGACAGATCCTGCAAATACAACGAGCAGCATGCTGTGATGCCAAAATACTGTTGTGTTGCACAAATGTGATCAAATCTGTGCAAACAATGTGGGGAAAAAATAATGTCACTTTAAAAAAATAATTATAATTTTTATTTTATTTCTATTTTTATGACAACCATTCAGGATTGACTTCTCAATTAATCCCTCATCGTAACAATCTAAACTACAATTTTGAGTTTCTCTCTGGGATTTTTCTTCATCATATTTACATTTAGACATGCCAACATTTAAAAGGGACTTTTCTGTTTAAATCAAACAAATATTAATACAGTATATATCCGCAGAGAGATGTACATTCAAGGTGAAGTGTATTAAACTTGTATTTCCTACCACTAGGGGCCGTTACACGGGCTGAAGACGCAGCTCAGTAAATACTTTATCAAAACATTAATAAGTCAGTCTTTATGGATTAATGCGGAAAATAAGGGCAAGGCCTTTTCCCCTCTGGATCAATAGAGGAGTAAAATTGTTCTTATTTATGTTCTCTTTTTTTAAAGACATGAATTTCAGATAAATATGCTGCAGCTATGATTTATTAGTTTGATTTAACTCCTTTGCAAAAAACGTCTACCCTTAAGAATCAATTAGGATTTAATATGCACAAACCGCATGATCATCCCTTTTAACACAAAATATTTTCATGAATTTTACAAAGCAAACGAGGAAAACCTGGAAAGAAAGTGAGAAAACAATTAAAACGTGAATTTACGATTATATAAAATAAATTGGGAATTAACGACGCATTATAACACGGGAGCTGATTAGTAAGTTAATTTAGCTCTTTATTCTTCATCTAAGAAAAAAACACGAAAAAGAAAATATTTAAAAAGCATCCAAAAGTGAGAAGAAACAAATCTAAATATATGTTCTATTTTTTCCTCTGGATAAAATATTCCTGTTTGTTATTAAAAACTAACAAACCGACCAACAACTCCGACAGTCGGTAAAGCTCTTGATGCAATGCGGTGTCATTCCACAACACTGCATGTTGTACACACACACACACACACACACACACTCCGACTCAAACACACGCTTGCATACACACCGACACACACACACACCGACACACACTGGGCTTCTCCTCTCTACCGCACTCCAACTTACTGCCAGTTTGGGAGTAGTCCTCCTCTCTTGTTGATTGGCAGAAATTAAACAAGATGCCATTTCGGTCAACCTCCTTCATATCCTTCTCTCGCTTCAACCGATGAAGCAGCCTCAGTCGGTCCGGGGCAGAGCTCCGGTCGCAGGCGCCCACCATCCAGCGCGTACCGCGCGTTGCCACCCTCCATAGCCCCGGTAATCCGCGCGCTTTCTATCCGACAGCCGGTGCGTTGTGGTCGGCGTGCAGCCCCTGCGCAGCCCCGCTCTCTGTCTGAAGCTCCGCTGTCTTCTCTCCGCTAGCCCTGCAACAAGAAAAGCCGTTTATGGCGACACACAATGTGAAAAGGGGGCCGATTTAAAAAGGAGAAGAATGCAAGCAAGAACAACAAAAGTCAGTTATAGCAAAGTCTATGCCTCTCCTATCTTCCACCCCCTAGCTTAGCCCACATAATGAGCAGGAAAAAGCTTTATATTTTGTTCACTGGGTATTCACAGATAATTTGAAGCCATTGTTTCTGCCACAGATGGTTCTTTTTAATACAATAACGGTGCTCTTTGTGAATAGCGAGCCCACAATAAAAATCTAAAGCGTCCTCCTGAATAACCATTTTGTTCTCTCTTGTATAGGCCGAACAAAAGCGCCAGTGAGGTAATGGCCTGCCTTATTGAAAGCCTCAGAATGGGGATTTGATAAAGATTTTTTTTCCGCTCCTTTTTCCTTTTTGCAAAGTACACGGCAATGTCAAAGAGAAACTGACACGGGATGAAAAGGGAAAATGCGAGTAAAAGTGCCTGCAACTGCAAGATTATTATTATTATTATTATTATTATTATTATTATTATTATTATTATTATTATTATTATTATTATTATTATTATTATTAATAATAATAATAATAAACTTTGTGCAAAAGTCAGTTGTGAGCTTTTTTTTCCAGGGGGCTGAAGGATAGCAGGTCAGGTGCAGGCATGTTATGGATTTTATAATGGAGCTTAAATCCAGAATACATTAGCCTCCAAAGGTCTGCGGTGGATTTAGCACACTCAAAATTTTGCATAGGATATGTCAAGTTGTGCTCCATAGAATTAAGTATTCACTGTGCATATCCAGGGACTCTTGGAGAAAGCCTCCTGTTCCTAATTCTACCCTTCTCTGTACAACTGCCCAGGATATATTGCATGCCCTTAAAGCACTGATAAGGCACTGTGAAATGTTGTAAATGTATGGATGTTAATGGCGGGAAAATGAGGATGACTAATGTAACCCTGCTAAGGTTGAGATGCATGCCCGTAGGTGTGTGTAGTCAACATGTATCGGTTGCTCTGGGATGGATCCTGCTTCCTCCATGTACGAGCCACCTTAGTCTGCCCACGGTTGATGTAATTTGTAATTAACTCATGGCTAATCAATAAAGCATTTAACAGAGGCACAATGGACACACAGGGGATGATCCCAAGCCAAACATATTGGATGTCACTGATCGTTACAAGGTGAGGACACCCTGTCTATCACAGGGATGGAGGGTGGAGGACGGCAGGAGGAGATAGGGGCACCAGATGAAGCGATGAGGGGAGAGGATCGGATAGCTGAATAGCGGGAAGGAGAGAAGGGAGAGAGGGGATAAAGGTAGGAATAATGGAGGATAGAAAAGGTGAAGAGAGCAGAAGAAACCATTTTGAAGTGATCTGACATAGAGTCACACATACAGAAGCATTATCCCTCTGCATCAACTTTGGAGAGAACATATAATTGTCGACACACATCCAGTGCATTAACAATAAGGCCTAACATCCTTTCAGCCTTATGGGTGTACAGATATTTGTCAGGATTGTTGACTACATCATTCATTTTCATATAAAAATGCCAGCACGGTTACATAAAAAAAGAAATGTCCCTTTCAAAAAGTGACAAAATTGGAGTTTAAACTCATTATTTCCTGTGGAAAGCACTGAACTTACTGGAAGCACTATCCTTTAAAAAGGCTGAAATCAGTCATCCAGACCTTTTCGAATCAAAGGACTAAACTGGTTCCTCTCCAGAGATGATATACTGCAGGATACATGAATGTGATAAAAGCTGTTTATTCAGCTTCTCGTCTGTGTCAGATTGAAATAGCTTTAGAAAAGTCTGTTTTACTAATTTGTTATAATACACTTTTCACCCATGCAGTTTTCTGGCTAACAAGTGCTTTTTTAATGCTTTTTTACATGTCTAGAATTTTATTGTTTTAGAAAAAAAAACGAGACTAATGCAATCAACATTACCCACTCATTAGTATCAAGAGAATTACATGAACCCTGAATCATCAGGGGGATACAGAGAGTTGTTAACAGGTGAACTCTGGGGTTGCAATACAGAAATACAACTAGAGCAAAAGGCCAAACAGATATTCTGTGTGAAACTGGAGGAAATAAACGCAGCAGCGGATGGAGACAGACAGAGTGAAGATCAGTGGGAATAGGCTCAGTGGTAACGAAATATGACTCTTTGGCTTTATCTGATCAATCTGTGCCATATACATTCTAAATCACAGTCAAACCGCTCATATTAGAGAGCTGGAGTGGTTTTAATTACTAAACCATCCACAGAGGCCAGACCATGTGATAGCATGTTTGAAAAACTGGAGAGAGATGAAGAGAAAGTCCTTTGGCACCAGGAGAGCCTCCAGAAAGGCCAACATCATCACTGAATGCTAATGCGTTTTACACTGAAGCCGTCTATTGACACACACTTACACAGCAAATGTCCACACACACACACACATGCAGACGTATGCCCTCAAAGACATACACACTAATGCATATTGCACATACATGCTACGGTTTCCATATGCATGAGAGCGGACACTTCTGTTTTGTGTGGGGGTTTTTTTTGCAGCCCGGCCTGATGGGAGAACCACAGAGGGCTTTTCTCCCCTTTGTGTGTCTGCATTGCATTGTATGTGTGAGTGAGTGTGTGTGTGATGCAGACACATTGACACAATATTCAGTGAAAAGAGGGGGGGGGGGGCTGGCTGAAGAAGATGCGGCCAGCCAACTGTCAATCATGTTGCACGCACAGACATTACCACACACAGACAAACGCCCATTCATTAGCACTGATATGCTCGTCCTTGAGCGGAGATAGTGTCATTGTTGAGGAGCTGTTTTCGGGTTCAGCCAAGGTTCTCAACATTACCTAAAAATATCCAATATTATGAGTGCAAGACTGTTTTTCATGTTTTTCTCGTTGTCATCCATTCCCCCTGTCCTTTAATTTATTTTCATCAAGGTTTTATTTTTTTTTAAAACCTCTTCTGGTAAAAGCAGGAGATCAGTAGAGAGCGAGCTTACTGAAGCTTACACTGACTTAAAAAGTATAGAGGTAAAGAAGCATCCTTTGTTATATTTTTATTTATTCATTAATTGCTTAAAAAATAGAAATCTGATGCAGATTCTGATGTGAATTCAGGTTTCAAGTAAAAGCTAAAACATGATGTATTTATTGTTAATATTTTCCATGTTTTAGGAGTACAGTATATATTGAAAGTGAAAGCTAAATGCTAATAGCTAAATGATGAGATGAGTAAGCCGAACAAAGGAGGCAGACGGGAAGTGAAAAAAACAAGGAGACTCACTTTGAACAAAAAAACGAGTGATCGGACGCCAGATTGTGATGTCAGAAAACTTTGTCTCAGTAAAATATATCAGCTTAGCTCTACATATGTGGTCATGGTGTGCCAAAGTGAAGGTTTTCCCTGGCTTAGACCCTGCACAGGTGCCGGCCTCCGGCTGTCCCACTCCAACAAATGAGGAAGTGCGCAGCTTTGATACTGCTTTCAAGTTTCAGTGTGGACAAACAACTATTCAAAAAGATTTTAAAATGCTAGTGTAGACATAAATTTCCATATGTTAACAGCCTTTTTAAATTTATCTGCCTCAATATGGACATGGTCGCACTTTGAGAAGCCGGACAGTTGAGGATTAAAGCTTTGAAGATACCAAAGTGCTGACCAGCACCGGAGCGTAGGTGGTCGGTCAGTCCTGCAGCTGGCTGCTTATTCAGGAAGCAGCAGGAGGATATACAAACACAGCTGTCAGATATCTGCTGAACGACACACTATACTAGCATTGCATTAATTAAGAATGCAACACAGTTTAAACAGAGCAGCACAGAAAGTTTTCAATGGCTGCCACTTTTGAACTCCACAGCGGGACATCATGCAGCTTCTGCACCGGGAGAAGCTCCCTTGGTGGCTTTTTTCCATCATAATACCATAAAATAAATGCTTGACCACTTGACCAGGTTTTCATGAATTCTGGCACAAACTCATTTTATGTAAGATTATCTTCTGGTAATTACCAAAGATTTTCTGAACCGTGAGGATAAAATTTGAATTTATTCACAACAATTTGCTTATCTACAAATATTTCCCATATGTGAGTCGACACATTAATACCCATGTCGTTCCACATCACTAATCTGACTTAGTGATGTGAAAAAAGGGAGTATTTTTAAGAGGGCACCTATTGTATGAAAGGCTTTGTCCTCATGGAGCGACCCAGATCCTTTGGCCTATGCCATCCATGCACTTTCTCTCCTCTTTCTTAATGTCAACATCCAATAAGGGGTCAAAATGTCTCCAAAAAGTATTTATACATACCCAACCTATTCTTTCTCCCAACTTATCACAGACTTCAAATCGGTTGGGAGGCTATTGCATTGATTTTGGATGCAGATGGCAAAGCAACCCTTTTGGACGTGCAGGGTACCCCCTTACATGGATGTTGGAGGGATGATGGAGGTCTTTTTTTTGGACAAGCCTGCACCACAGAATGACATCTTAATAAATGACAGATAGTTCTATTGCATTGTCACTCTCAGCAAAACAGTCATTCCTATTTTTCTATTTCATGTGGTCATTTTGTGAAAAATAAACTATTTAAATATTAGACTTGAAAGAAAAGAACAGACAAACTTAAACTGACTCGACAGTGGCACACACTCACACAGACGGCACATTCCCTCATGAAAACAAACACCACTGTGAGCAAACAAGAAGATTTGTCTGCATGCAGAGATCATTAAACATCACTTACAGATTGAGCTAAATGTCACTCTGCAGTGAAACACACATCCAAACATTCAGAGATCTGGGTTAGATTGAAGATTAAACATGACATTAGGCAAGCCGGATAAGTGACTGCTCTCATCACCATAGACTTAGATTATCTTGATGGTGATTAAAATGTCATTTAGGTTGATTAAGCACTATTATGGATAGTCTTTATTAAGTTTACTTGATTGCTAACTTGCATAATTTAATGGCAATCAAACCCTAACTACTGACTGATGATGACTAGTGCTCAAGTCAGGATTTCTTAACTTCTGTTAAACCAGAAAATTACAATCCTCCATCATTACATTGACCAAATACTCGATGGCAATTCTGAGTATCAAATCAGAAACATATCTACTGGATTCCTCGTATAATTATGGCTTATATAATAGCTCAGTTCATTTGATGTACAGCTAAAACTGATCAAACCCAGTAAGAAGTTTGGTATTTATGAAATTGATGTGCATCAGAAATTGTGACTGATAGCTAATATGCCCAATCATCTGCCAGAATGAAGAAAAAAATATCATATAGGACATTAGATGCACAGATCAGACAGATGAAGAAGCTGACTTTTAAATTAATTCTCCGCTGTGCTGATTGATGGTTATTAGTGGTCAAGTCAGATTAGCATTCTGGCTGAAAGGATGACTCTCGTCCTTTGAGTGACAGTTAAAAATGTACTGCCGAGCGTGTGACAGACGCTGCATCCAGCAGGCTGAAAAGACCAGAAAATGAAATCGTTTGAATCTGATTTACAGCTATCTGTCACATGAGAGGAAGATCCAGATGACAGGACACATTGTCACTTGTGACTTCAACACACACTGGCATTATACCAGGTACGCCAGGTACTACACACTGCTACCACATGCTTGAGGAGAGGATCCGTTGAGCATTATTGCAAAAATTCTTGTTTCATTAGCGCAGCGTTCAGGTATCATGGCTGAGATCTAGCCCACCAGTACATCCAGTTGAGATGAGCCAATGTGCAGAAAACTCTAGGTAACAAATCTGGACTTAAACAAAATTTCAACAAACATTTTTAAAACCTGACATTTCGGCTTGTCAAGCACATATGTGATAAATATTCAGCATTTCTTGCTCTGCATTGGAATAATTTGTAGCAACAACAAAACAGGCGTCCAAATCTTCGCTGTAAAGGTAATTTTGAACTTGATTTGTTTGTAAAATGCAACAGTGATTAGATTAAGTGGTGAATTGTTATAATCATTATCATCATTTCCTCCTGTAGCAGTGAACTACTACTGATTGCAGACTACGTTTTGTGAATTATCCTGCACTCATGCATGCCCATTGAAAATGTGCTTTTTCTTAATGAGTTGATCTTAACGGGAACACCATGACAAAAGTTTACCAAATAGCAGTGATAATGCATAGATAACAACGATAAATAACACCATCTGTCTTAAATTGCCTGTGCATTAGCTTAAAATGATGCAATATTAGAATGAGTTTATGATTAAATGATTATAGTGACACATTGCAGGAAGAGCTGGATGAATAGCCAACGTGTAGCAATGATTCAATAACACTAAATAATAATACAGGATATTATTGTTGCTGACGGTCAAGCAGCGCAACTTTCAAAAGGATCATATTAAAGAGCATCATGTTTTTGTTTGTTTGTAGATGGAGCTACAACATGAACAAAACCACAATGTTTCTGTAAAGCAATACTACATGAGTTTCTGGCATTAAAACTCAGTGCACCATCAAAACTAGTCAGAAACACAGACATTCATTAAGCACATTCCTAGGGCTGTCATTTCCCTGCGGCATCCCAAGGCTGAAAAATTGCACATAACAACTTTGTGCTCGAGCCAAGAGAATCATGTGACTGCAGCATTTTGCTTTGCAGTACCACAGCACATGTCAGCAAGTGGATATCAACACTGTTTGTTTTGGACATGCACCATGGCTGATTCAGCAAAGAAATGCAAGAGGACATTATCAAAGGAGGAGAGGAAAAGAAAGAGAGAGAGTCAATATTGAAATGGCTTTTACTCACTGGAAGGCTCAGAGAAGAGACAGGATGCAAAACAATTAATTAAACTGTTAGGGGGTGTAAAAGTGTGTAATTCTGCAACGTTTAGTAGTGCCACTTTAAACCTAACCATGTGGTTTTTAATAGATGTAGACCTAACCAAAGAGCATCTAAAATAAAAACTACAGTTTAAAATTGTGTATTTTACAGTGTTTGTATCTATGATCACTTAAATGACAGGGTTGTATCCCATGAATGGAAAATTTGAACAAACTCCTGTGACATTAGCCAGGTTTCCACTCCATAGCAAAGAAAATATTAAGTGATGTTTTGAGAAGCAGCAAAAACCAGCTTTCAATCAGGCACTTGGCTGTTGACATTTTCGAGCAAATTAAAAGAATCTGCATTATATTATCAGAGGGTAGCAGTACAGGTTACAGGTGTTGCTAGTGGTTGTAATTCAATAGAATAAGCAGTTGTCCTAATAAGAAACAAAATGTGAGGAGAAATAAAGAACAGGAAATGCTGACAAATACAAGATGAAAATGGAGAAAGCTCTTCTTCTTCTTCACCTTAATCTCTGAGAATATCTGGGATATAACATATCTAGGGAGATGCTGCTCAGTCATGTCAGGTTATTGGTTATGCAAGTCTTCTTCCACACGGGCAAAACCCACCTCAAGTGAGCATATAAACCAGAACTGGATGTCAAGCTCTGCACAAGTCTGCTAATTACCCATTGATTTGACTCAGGTCTGTTGCAGCACTGAAGCTTCTAAAACCTGCAGGACTCCGGCTCTCGAGGACCAGATTGAGAATCCCTGATAGAAACTTTGAACATACAAAGTTTCTTCATTTTAACAGTTTCCATTTACAGTTAATCCTTCCTTTGGTCCCTATTAAACTTGCCAAGTGTAAAGATCAGATAACAGTCGTTGTGAAAAGGGAAGGACACACACACAGACTCCAGTTAGATTCAGTCAGGGTGTACAGATTCTAGGAGGCAGTGGTGCGCTTTTCCTTTTTAAAAAGAAAATAATGAATTCAAGAAGCATAAAGAGTTGCAACATTTCCCAAATAACAGACACATTTTCATACGAACAGGTGGCAACATTCAATTAAAAGGGGGGAAACAATAGTAATCCCCTCATCAGAAGGTATTTGAAATTTTAAAAAAATAAGAATCAAAGCAAGAGTCATGATGTGTTGAACATAATATGTTTTCTATGCATCTGTCAACCAGGACTATATTAGACACTTAGTTTGCATGTTGTTCTACAAAACTGGCACCAGAGCTGAAATTCCATTGTCTCTCATTGCTTTGAAGAGCAGTACAAGTCTAACATACAGGTATCTCAAAGCCTGAATAAATAAACAAAGAAAACTTCATTGCAAGATGCATTCATACCAGCAGTGGCAAGTAAGAACACCTGTCCATGTTCACATATCCATTTCTAAGCCTCTGTCACACACATGCTTTGATTCTACCCGGTGTTAAAACACAGATTCTGTAATATACACACTTGTGTGCATACGCGCAGCCACATTACACATGTACACATAGGCTATAGGATATTTCAAACTCTCTCCATCATACACTCATCTCTCTCCTCTCTATTGCAGCCACTGCTGGTTTTGTTTACAGGCCAATTTGAATGAGAATGAATCTCTCTCGGATGTTTCTAGAAAGCGGTATAATCCACGCTGGCTGCTGCGAGGCCCCGGCCCTTTGTTTGGGATTACTGCAGCTTAGCACTAGCTAACAATGAAGAGATGAGCAGCTCACCTCATCGCCGTTAATGAAGTGTGGAGAGTCATTTAGCTGCTAGCTAGCTGCTACCGAGCCGGGATGATACCTTCACACACGCCTGCACACACACAGATACATATACACCGCATACACACTTGTTTTCCTATATAAGCCAGGACACTGACTGGTGATTATGGATGTTTCATTTCTCACACTTACACTTAATCTCAGGCTTTAACCTTTAGCTTGACCTTAAACTAAAAGCTTGAGTGAAACTTTCATGCTGTAAAAATACCCAACTAAAGAAGCATGTGGAGGTGATTTGAAACGCACCGCAGTCTTATGAATATTTTTGGAAAGTTGAACTTTTCTTCACATTTTAAACCAATATAGTGTAGATATGAAATGTTTTTATAATGACAGACCAGCCAGAGTTTTTCCCATGAATATCTAAACTGAAACTGATGATGAAATGCTATTGAACACCTGTTTTCATTCTCTGAAGCTCTTTCACCCAAAACTTTTCTCATTCAGCCTCACCAAGTAGTGTCAGCATGCAAACCTGACAAGAAACTGTGTTTCATAGACCTTATCAAGTAGTGGGCATGCCTAAACAATGCCAAACAGTGAGTTAAAGATAATGAAACAAGCAGCTAAAACCTCTTTGTGTTCATCATTTTACTTAAAAACTTGAAATTTGACTTACTGTTGTTTGTATTACAAAGACTTTAAGTTTACACTCTACAACTTATGTGTCAGGTTCAGGAAAAGATCTTCTTTAAAGTAAAGTTAAGAGTTACTTCAGCAGGTGCAGAAAAATAATGCAAATTTTAGGTGGATTTAATTGACATTTTAAAACCTTAAGCTCGTGTGTTATTGTGCATCAGGGTTCCTGACTTGTAGGTTTAATCCTTTAAGTCCTATTGACCCTTATAAAGGATGGAAAAAGTACAGATATAATCACCTACTATTAAAAAAACAAACAAATAAAACCAGGAGAGTGGTGTTCATTTTCCTAGATAGTTAAACCCTGCAAATAAAAACCAAGAGTGTTTTTTAGGGCAAACTTTAATGTTCAGAAATTATTTGTTGCTGAAGATGATCAATGGTATCCTTGTGCATAATTGATACCATGGTGTTATCCTCAGGTGTGGGCAGGGTGTAAGGGGTTAAGGTTCTCTTCCAGTGCTGCATTGCCATTTGTTAAAGACAGCTCTCACTTTTGACCGCTTGCTGCTACTGTTTGTGCAAGGCCTGGCTTCAGCATTGCATCAACAATGCCTCTTCATTCATGCATATTTGACAATGTTTCACACTCTTTTATGTGTTTGCTGAACCTTTATGGATGTACTGTATTTCTAAAACTAGCCTTTACATGCAATAAGTGTTGATGCTGCAAGCATGAACAAAATACACATAGTTATGCTTACTGGTTAGTATTTATTTTATTTTGGGGTTTTTTTTGGTGGTGGTGGTGGTGGTGGGGGGGTGTAAGCCATGGTCACCAGTGTAGGGAGGCGACAGGAGAGACAGAACGATTTAGGCTTGGCAAAAACACACAGAGATTGCAGTGGTCCACACCGAGGGTATGTTGGCGTGTCTTCTAACGAAGTGACTGAGCCTGGTATCTGATTAGCAAAGAGAGGGGGTGAGGATAGTTTTGATGTTTATCCAGGTTTGTGGATGAGCATGGCAGAATCAAACCTCTGTGATGGACTTGGATGGTTTGCAAGGAAAAAAGGCTCTTCATTGGTGACATACCAGGACATTCCCCTGGCTTTTACATAGACTGGAACATATGGCACATGCAGGTACACACAAGCTCTAATGAAATCAAGAGAATTATATTTCATTATTCTTCTGCATTCATTGGTCTTCCTTTATGTATTTTATCTCACTGTCACAATAATCATCTTTATCTTATACTTTCATACACGGGTAGCCCCATTGAGACACGCAGTTGCATTTAAAAGAGAGACATGTTTGTTTACCTGTTTACCTAATTTAACATGCATGTCTTTGGATGGTGGGAGGAAGCCGGAGTACCCGGAGAGAACCCACTCATATACAGGGAGAACATGAAAACTCCACACAGAAAGGCCACTGTTCGAACGCCTCCCCAGCCAAGCGACCTTCTTGCTGTGAAGCAGCAGTGCTAACCACCACACCACCATGGAGCCCAATAATTAATAACATTTATACAAAAAAAGAACATTACTAAAGAACATTATAAAGCAACATATTGCACCACATACATGTCTCTGCTGCTGCTTATCTGCGGGCTGGTATATGGCAGTAGTGTATTTACTCTCACATCATGGTGTCATATTTACTGCAGGACATAAGCTTGAAGAATATCCCTCTCAAGATGCTTTCTTATACTTTTTCCATGTTTGTTTCGTAGCTGGTTTACAAAAACAACAGCCTTCAAACTATCAGAATTGACTTAAAATAATTGGAGCGGGAGTCCAACAGAGTACAATAATCTGCTTAATAAAGTGTTTAGGTAAGGCTTCAGGTACACAGGCAAAAATAAACACATAAATCAATGAATAAATAAATTCATAGATAAAATAATAATAATATATATATAATAACCAGATTGTAAAAAGAAGAAAAAACAACCAACTTAAACTGCTCAGTCAATTTCAGCACAATACAAAAATGCCAACACACTTCAAGTTACTGATTGAACAAGAATATTTGCTTTTCTTCAACACCTGGTCACATGTGCTCAGTCACATTGACACAGTTTTCTTTTCATCCTGCAGTGTCTCCCACAGCAAAAGACTCAGTTTGTCCAAATCACAGAGTCAACAAGCTGCAAAGTCAAAAAGTCATAAATGTTCGGTGTTTATCTTAAGGCTGAGAAATCTAGCACCTCACTGATAATGTGTGTGTGTGTGTGTGTGTGTTTCAGGAAAGCCTCAAACATTGTGGCAAAGGCAAATCGTGACTTACACTCCCAGAACACACACATACACACACACTGTTGTCTCCGTCCTATTTAAACAGTGTCTGTTGAATTTCACAACTAGCTCTTGAAAGACGCACAATGTGTTGAGCTCCACGGGAAAATAAATCAAGACTGTTTGCCTAATTCAGTGAGTGTTTTCATGTCTGTGTGCAAATATGCAGGAGCGCATGAGAGTGTGAAAGGCAGAGTGTTGATAGTGTTGAACCTTTATGAAAGGATGCAAGAATGATGTTATAACTGCAAAATTGCATTTTATATGTGGAATTTCTTGCTTGAGCCATAATTAGAACAGAAATATAAGTTGAAAGATAGAGATTAATTTGGAAAAAATTGCATATTTATATCAAATGGGTAGATCTTACTGGAATACTTAGAAAATACAAAAATGCTTTTTAACTAAATGAATGCTGCTTGCAACTGTGGAAGTGCAACATAGAGACTGAAAGAGAGCATTCATAGTTATAAATAGCTTTTCTGAGTTCATAAATAGGAACAATAATACATACATAATTATAAATGCTACATTAAATTTTGGGAACTGTCCTCTATGCAGGCTGAGGCAGCCCATGACTATGTTTGAAGAACACGTGACCTTCGGTGGTGTAAATATGGCATCCGTTAAGTTAACAGTCATGTTGTAAAACAGATTGCATTCTAGTTCTATAACCAGGATCATTGATTATGATTTCTGGTTATAACTAAGTGGATTTGTTGTGTAAACAAAACCAGGAAGTAGCAAAGTTTTGTTTTAATATTTTGTATTAACATGTAACCAAGGCAACCATCAAAATGGCATCCATGAGTGTGACAGTTGCACTGTGGAATTAATGCCTTTCAACCTGGACCATGCTCGTTTTCTAACCCCTAAATAAATGATGCTGTTACCCAAAACTCTAGATCACCGGCGCCCCACGGACGCTATCGCTCGTGTTGTTGGATGTTATGATGGATAGCTTACCTTTTAGGTGATCTACAGAAGTTTTCTAGGCATTCATCTGTCACATTTTTCTAAATAAAAGAAGATGACTATCACTACTGCATTACTAAGAGACCTTTATTTTGACCCGGAAATTTTGATGGAGCCACTTCCTGTCAAACTTTACACCAATTAGATAACTTAAGTTGACTGTATTGTCCAATCAGGAGCAGCCAAAGATCAACAAGTGACAAGAAAGTTATAAAGTATTTCTGGCTAAAAAGAACAAAAATCATGGTTCTATATGCCTGGAATAAAGCCAAGAAGAGGTTTCTGACACACAGTGGCACCAAAAACAGCTGGAGTAAAAAGTGTAGATAGATAGATAGATAGATAGATAGATAGATAGATAGATAGATAGATAGATAGATAGATAGATAGATAGATA
>JBBBVU010000015.1:5156012-5167427 GCA_037177055.1 Atherinosoma microstoma | reverse complement strand
TATACGCATATAGTACCCATCGAATCCATTGAAAAATCATCCCCACATTTGAGGATATTGGGCTGGGAATGCTGATACATTAATGCTTTTGCTTCTCTTTTTCTGTGGTTTTTACTTCAAAAGTTCCTTTTGTCGCCTGTGCAAGTGAGTTGTATTAAGTTATGCACTACAAGTCTTAATTTCCAACATCTCTGCATCAGCATCAATTTATTCTGACACTGATCCCTTCCAAAACTCTATACAAACTACTTTGAAACAGCTTTTTGGACGACTTTGGGTTTTCTTTTTGTCAAATAAAACACAGTTAGACTGCAAAGCAGCTGGAGGCTTTTTTGGGATGGACACTTTAATAATTTCAGGGTACCTAAAAAATCACTACACTCACAAAAGAAGAACATAAAACTCAATCTTCATAATAGCTTTAGATCTATTAGCTCTGATGTGGAAAACTTGACGACTCCACTGATGATCACATCACGAATCCCAATACCAAATATTTCTGCGCTCCCGAACCCAAACAATGCCGGCATCTGCTACCAGACCAATCCTTTAATGGAAAACACTCTCACAGTCTCTGTGTGTCCTTCATTGGGCCATTCAGGCACTAATGTAAATGAAAAGCAGTGGGACGGGGTGTGTTGCTAATGTGTGGACAGGGACAAAAAGCTGGGATTCAGGGGTATTGTATTGGCCCTGTGACACACATCCCAACCTCATCAAGCATACACTCACCTACTCCTCCTTCCTTCCCCTCCCTCTCCTCTATTGATGGCTCCTCGAAATCAATAAAAATGATCTTGGAGTCCATCCACCATTTGGCTGCAGCATCTTGGAAGTGCCTTCTTTAGAATATAGCGGCCATACTGTACAATGGGCCAACCGAGCGCGTGTAATTTGCCATTGATTTCCCACCTCCTCCCTCTCTCTTCTCGACTCCTTAGCCCCTAGTCACTGCACACAACACAAAAAAACTAACTTCATCATACACCCTGTTAATGCACATGCACAATAACCCTCTTTTCTCCTGCCCTCTGGTAATTTCACTCTTTCATTATCTTTTTCACTTTCCCACTCTTTCCTCCTTTATCTCCTTCATCGTCCCCTCCACTTTGTGCCCTGTTCCTTATTCCTGAAATCTC
Source organism: Atherinosoma microstoma (assembly GCA_037177055.1). Taxonomy (NCBI): domain Eukaryota; kingdom Metazoa; phylum Chordata; class Actinopteri; order Atheriniformes; family Atherinidae; genus Atherinosoma; species Atherinosoma microstoma. Next base: position 5,166,288 of record JBBBVU010000015.1, on the reverse strand, counting down.
TTCACAGGTCACTGTTCTTCTTCTGTAGTGCTGGACGACTTGTGCAAATGCTCTCTGTATCTGATTAGTTTCTTTTTTTTTCTCCTTTGGATAATCACTGTATCTTTATTATTACTCTTTATTTATAATTCTTATTTTGATGCAAAGACTCATTTAGAATTTCCCATGTATTGATGTTTTACTTTTACTAAGTGAGTTTCATGTTTTCCTTTATTAATTTGCAATTTACAGATTTTTTAGAATATTTTTAATCACATATGCCGATATGTGATCTTAATCTGAATTCTTTAACACTATAAAACATAAAACTTTACATCTTATATTTGTTATATCAATATGAAAAGCTTAAAAAATATTTAAATTATTTTTATCAACATGAGTAACAAGAAATGCAAACGAAAAACATTTTTTAATCTGACTGTGAATTTGTAAAACTTGAATTGTAAAACAATATATATCTTTTTGCATATATTACTGCTCTGAAACTGTTTACTGAAAACAAAAATTTTCAATTTAAGCCCTAAATTCCTAAATTTGATCATATTTAACCAAATTAACCCCATTTAGATTTGTATAATAAAGCTTAAACTTTAAATGCCATCAGTCATATTTCAATGTGTTTTATGGTTTTGTGATGATTTAATTGGTAAAAAAATCTTTCAATTATTTGACAAATAATCAACAACTGTCATGTTCCTCAGCTTGGGGATTGAGTGGAAAATGTCATTGATCTTGTCATCAAACCAGTAAAGGTAGTAAAAATCTACCAGATTAAAACTTGAATAATGTATTAGAAAATAAAGGCAGTTTCTAAGAGCCAGATCACATTTTATTCATTGCTGTTTAAAAATGACTCAAATTATCAATGCAATTCCAAATAACTCTGTACATGACCTGTTGACTTTCTGCAGGACTTCATGTTTAAAGACAAAAAAGTGCCAGAAATAAAGCTCAGGCTGACCAAGTCTGTGTCAGTTCATTTCAATTTCTGTCCTTGCTGCTGAGCTTCCACTCATAGTGGTGACATTTTTGTCACAGTGGTGATTCATCTGTCCACAGTGATAACCTTTAAAAACTGGGCGTTGATGTGTCTGGCCTCAGTGCTGACATTCCTTCACTTGGTGAGGTTGTTTCAAAGGTAATCACTTGATTTTTTTGATTAAGGGGCATGTTACCTGCAGTCGTACCTGCCTGGCGATGGCCTACTTTGGTTGAGAGACGACATTTTTAACCTCAGTGAGTGATGCTGAGACAAGAAAGCTGTGTATGGGGACAGATGTGCACAACACATGTTCAACTTAGACCTACATCTGCAAAGCCTGTTGCACAATGAATCACACACAACATTCATGGACACACAAACGACATCTGTTCACGTGTGCTACACGCACACACAGACAGCTGTCAGTCAGTCTTTGAGAACATTGTGTTGTTTGTTAAGTCTGACACTCTGCTTCAGCCGCTCTAAGCCTATTACTGTATTCTTTCTCTGCTGTTCACAACACACACTCACACAAACATACACACACATAGCAGCGCTATCACTAAGACCTTATTCAATAAGCCGAGCATATCCTCCAGCCATATCGCACATCGTTCTCCCTACAAACACACCCTGCCTCACACACACACGCACATAAACGATATCTGAATCTTTTTTTTTTTTAGTGGTGTTGTCGTCCCTGTTTGTTGAGAGTATCATTTACAGGCAAGGTGTTTGAAGAAAGACACCTCTCTCGTGGCGTGGTGTGTGTGTGTGTGTCTCTTTAGAGTGGGGCTTTGCTGCTCCTGACACCGTTATCAGCTCTAGTAGAATGTATTTCTTATCGAGGTGGAGGTGTGGAAGGAGGTGGGGAGTGGGGGGGCGACCGACAATACAAGCTTATCAAACGTCTTCAGCCACGATTCGGCCTGTCACTCAAGACCCGTGTGCATGCTTGTATGTGCACACACGCACATATACAAAAACAGACAGGCAGCAGGCCGTTTTTGATTGATAGATGTCTTTTCCAGCAAATAGAAAGCTGGGATCAACATCCTTGTGGCCACCTTTCTTTCTTCTTTTTTGCTTTTTTTTGTGCTTTACACACACTTGTGCAATAGCATAACTTGAGTATGGATGTGTAGGTGGATGTGTGTGAGAGAGACAGCATTCCAGACTAACAAAGGTGGGATTAGGAATGCATTAGTTGGCCCTGGAGCGAGAGGCCTGTCAATAACAGCAGTCAGAATAAACCCTGAAACCTCGATAAGAAGACAAAGAGAGAGCCAGATAGCAGCAAGTGGAGAGAGGGAGTGGGGTGGGGGGGATCAATAGAGGAAGAGAAGAGGAGTGAGAAAGAGATGGATGGATGAAGATGAAGAGAAAGGATCAATATCAAGAGAGGCAGGAGGAGAAAGTTTTGATAAAGACCACTGGAAGGCTGTGGCTGGGTGAGGACAAGGATAATAGGCTGATGGATAGAGGAAAAGATGCTGAGAGTTAGCACAGAGGCCAAAGCAGGGATTGATTGAGATGGGTCAGTAATGGTACCAGTAATGTTACTGTCACATCTCCCAAGAGCCAAATTCTTTTTAGATCTATTCTGATGGTGAGAGAAAGCTGACATGACCCTAACAAAACGCTGACATCGTTGTCTCAGAAGTACAAAGGGTCTGCATTTAAACAGAGAAATGAAAACTAAAACATGACTTTAGACTATCTTTAAGTCTTCAAACAATTTCCATTTATTTGCTGTTCAATTCATAGGATTCCACATCTAAGCTTACTTCTTTATGCACCCCATCTCAAGCTCTATTAGGCAAACATGTAATAATCCTTTTATATCATTAGGACTACATCACAAACAAAGCAGGAATGTCCAAAACAGAAAAGATTTACAGCAAAAGGTAAGTCCTCAGACCATTAAAACATTTACTTTCTTACATCTGCCTCTCAAACAGTGGCCCCAAGGTCCTACTTTAATCTCAATATACTTTTTTACTGGAAATCCTTACACATGGGTCACCAGAAAGCATTTAATAGGTTTGTCTATAAAGCGCAGAGATGTCACAATCCGGTTAAAACTGTTGTGCAATCATAACCTGTTGCAACCTGATCTCATAATAAACATGAACCAGCTTTAATGTCCACCATGCAACTAATGTGTTCACCTACTTTTTCCATCTTTAGTTTCCTAAATAAATGTTTTGGAAATCCATTCCTCAGCAAACTGTTGATGATCTTCAGCACGTTGACATCCTACATCTCTATGATGTGATGATGTTTACTTTCCACATCTTGTTAGTTTCTAATTGGTCACACAAATACTTATGAGAAGGAACAATGGCAACTGTGGAAAGTACTATTCGATGGATGTTAATGAAAACAAAGCTGCCGGTTCAAAAGTCATCCACAACAATGTTTTTATGCTCATTTTGATTTTCAAGGCAAGTTCAAAGGGATTTCTTACATTTTTTTTGTACTTTAACCTGCAAATAGTTAGAAATGAAAAGTTAGAATGAATGTGAATAGTATAGATGTGACTGTCCACATTGTTAGCCAGTTGTGAAAAAAATCACCATGGTTACAGCTCACAAGTTTTTATTATTCAAGGGTCAAAATGTCTGTCATCTCCAGTGAATGCTACCCCACAGACAATAACAGCCTAAGGATAAATGATCCTCCTATATTGTGTTTTGGAGGAGTGGACAGACTTACCCATCATGTGGTTTTTGGTGACAGATGTAGGGCAGCATCTGGTAAGATCTGGCTGACTCCAGGTTGTGTTTTCAAATGCCCAAGTAAGTACCATGGCACTGTAGAGCACTGAGTGAAATTTACTGATCAAACACAAATCTGGAAGACTGCTACTGAGGTACTATTGTCTTAGCTTCTCTGGTTACACACATTTTTTTTTTTAATTCCTCATCACCAGTCACACATTGACAGGTGAATGATGAGGTGAGGTGAATAACATCTGATGTTAACAAGTTGATTTGACACTTGCTAGACTGTATCTCAGTAAATAAAATGGGCACAGCCACTCACTGGTGTGTGGACTGTTGTTGTGAAACCATAAGTTCAGCATTTAGTCATAGCCATCATGGAGCTGGTCAGTTAGAGAAGAGGTGCAAGAGATGTGTTTAGGTGAGTATCCAAGGACTGGGTAACTCACCTGTCACTAAAAGTTAGCTGAAAGTTAAGTAACTTTAAAATAATCAAACTACCTTTTCCTCTCTTTGTATTATCGTGCAAACATGACTAAATGAATATCTGGTGCAATGTCGGGTGTTTACACATGGGAGTCGAAGGGACTGACTCACTTTTGGAGCAACCCTCGAGCACTTCCACCCCTCTAAACATTTCTGAAAAACCAATCACACCTTCCCATTGCAACAGCAATAAAGTATGTCACAGGCTGACAAACTAGAGGCACCACATCCAACTCACAAGACCGAAAGAATCCATCCAGTTGCATATTACACTAACTCAAAAGCATCCAGGTAAAACTGTGTATGGTGGAGTAGAAAATAGTAATGTTTCTGTAAAAACCTTGTCACTCCATTAACTCAGCAAATCTCCTTCAAGGACAGCAGAGAGACAGCCTTCATTGCTACATGTACATGGAAATATCAATACAATTAAAAACTAAGAAGCTAAATGTTTGATATTTGAGGATTTTCTAACATTACTGGTTCAATCTCTTCTTCAGTATCTAATCTGCAGAAATAAACAGAACTGACACTGAAACATACTATTAATCTCAGCATTGATGCTACAGTGAGCTAAGAGTTGACTGTATGCTTAATGTATCACTTTTGGAATTTTTGGGATACTTCATAAAAGACTAATATTATTTCTGTATATGACATGATTACCTTTATTTCACAACCACATCAGTTTTTAACTGGTCTCAAACCATTTTAAATGAGCTTTGGCCCAGAGAAGACAGCAGGAACATGTTTTTATTGCTTCAAACAGTTTCTACTTTGCATGATAAAGCTTTAACATGCATTCATGTTTCGATGAACTGTGTTCACAGAAGATTTCTGAAAGTGTTCCTGAGCTCATGCAGGGAATCCCATGACTAAATCACACTGTGCTGCCTGATGACCCAATGGTCATGAGCATCCAATAGATTTCCAAGCATATCAGAGATTATCTTTTGATTATATTCTGTTCTGTAGATGGTATAATATTCAATGTTTTGTGCAACTTATATTGAAGGGACTTTGATATTGCTCTACATTTGTAAAGTTTGTTGTTATCGTTTTTTTTATATCCCCTATGCTTCTGAGAGACTCTGACTCTCTAAGGTGCTCTTTTCATAACCGGTCATCTAACTGACCTGCAGCCAGTTAACTGAATTAGTTGCATGTATTCCTCCAGGTGTTTCATATTACTTTTCTGATAACAACATGTCTCATTTTCAACAATTGGATAAAATATAATCTTTATGCTGTAAAGTTTGTTTAAGCTGATATGAAGATTTTGTTAAAGACAACAAAACAAGTAAGTTATCAGTAAGAATTTTCTAAATCGTATAGACTGACACAGTGTCTATGATTTATTGCTATATCCAGACTGGTATTTTCTTCTATTCAAAAGTCTAAGAAGATGTGAAATAGCCTATCATTTTTATTTCAGTTATTGTAAGATCATGCCTGATATAATAATTTTACTTTGCTTTGATTTAAACCACATGAAGTAAGAATCTCTTTTGGAATTTGGCTGCATTCATACATTTTTTATATAAAAAATTAGATGTCCAGCAATTATTCATATGGCAATTATTTGATTTAAATTCAGTATCAAGGTGTAAAACATGTCAACATCGAAGATCTAACTTGAGCCCCGACCACATTCATCTAAAGCTATATGAGCTGTGTTTTCTTTTAAAGAAAACGCAGCTAAATAACTACCCTGTATGTTGTTTATCATCCTGCCAAATACATGCCATGTTGAATGGGAGGTTGAAGAGCGGCAGGCTCTCAGTCACAACAATCCTACAAAGGCTTGAACCAATGATAGCAGGGCGGCAAGCAGTGGTGGGTTGGGAGGGGCATGTAATTGTTTCACTGACTCTCAGTAATTAATTTCCCTCCTTCATTTATCCTGGAAACACTACATAGGTCTGGGAGGTATAGGTAATGATACAGAAGGAGAGACATGAATACTGAGAGAGTGTGCATCCTGTTCCCGTCAGCATTGCAGCGAGCTGCTAGCTGTCACACAAAGACACAATGAGGCCCGGCAACAAACAGCCACTTAAAAAAACAGCCTGGCAACAGAGAGCAAATTCAATTAGAGAAGTAATTAGTAGATACAGGGCCAGGCAGCGGGCTGCGGCGACGCCACAACACAGGAATTAATAGGCGCGGATAGGAGGAGGACGCTGTCATAATTAAGAGGCAATCACCTATGTCAATGAATACCTAAAAAAAACACAGCCCCCCAATGCAAAACTATTAATTCAGTGATCAAAAATACTTCAGGAGATGATTAATACAGCAAATTCATTTTAAAAGACTAATTTCTGGAAAGATAGCAAGACAATTGCACATAATGTACTCCGGCTGGCATTTATATTGCTAATTAAATTTTTTCTCTCTAATAATTCGTGGAAGGATTTCTCTTCCCTCTCTCTCTCTCCTCCTATGAGTGTGTTTTCTTCCTTTAGTTACAAACCAATGGAGGCAGTGTTGGAGCAGTAAATATGAAGCAGAGTGGGGCATCTCCAAACATCTCGCTGCAAAATGCTGCCACGCGTAAAGAAAGATCACAGAGCAACACAAAATAGTGTGCACATCTTCCCTCCACCCTTGCTAAATCTATTTTCCCCACACCCCACCACCTCCCCCAAGACTCCACAGATACAAAAGAGCTAGCAATTAAATGAGATGATAAGGACGTGAAATAAATCAGCAGGTTATTGATTGATTTGTCTCTCTCTTGGGGTGTGTGTGTGGGGGGGGGCTGTGGCAGCTATCATTTCACACCAACAGCTTCTCTATCGCTAACTAATTACTCTGTTTCTAAAATCCCTCAGAAGAGCCACCAAGGTTTTAAACAACAGATAAAGGAGCTTTGCGAAAAAGCAAATAAACACAGAAGAAAAGGGACGAATCTGAAGGATTAATAAAATCATCAAAGAGTGTAAACAACCAGAGAAATGTTTCTGTTGGGTACACTTCGTACCTGTTTGGCCTGATGTTGCTGTCGACTCTATCACAGTAGAAATCCTGACAATGAGAGTCATAAGTCTGAAGAATAATCGCCAAGCAGCCCAGAGAAGACTAAGGATGATAAATGAAAGTCAAATGTTTCTGTTTCCACATCTAAGAGTGAAAAGCATAACATAAGCATGCTGCTAAGTGTAAGCTTACAGCCAACACAACTGCTGAATATGTGGAGACAAAAATTTATGCTTGTGTTCTTGCTGCATTTTTCCATTTTTTATTTGTTTTATGAATTATGTTTGCTCTAAATGGGTTTTAGTGTATCTACTGAGTGACATGACTAGATCACTCCAATTGATTTAGCTTTTTTCCCATACAGTAGTAATGTTTGAACTGTGTGACAAAGAGTATAACACAATCTTTGTGTCTCGTTGACAAGGAAAGTGATCAGGCTATGATAATGAACCATTTAGAAGACATACACAAACACTTCACACAAAAGGTTGGGGATATTTGGCTTACCTACGCAGGTAAATTAACTTCACTTTCTTTAAACATTTCAATGCACATGTGGATTTGAAAACAAAAAAACAAATAAGATGAGTCTAAATCATTTAGTGGCCGACCACTAGATGTTCTTTTTCACTGACAACTTGTATCTAAACAGCCGTGTTCATTATACTGTTCACACTTTGACATTATAAGACCAATATGACACAAGAGGACATGTTATTGAAGATAAGGAATTACCATTACATGATTCTACTTAAATGCCCTACATTCATGGTAGAATATCAGTGTAGCATCAACTTTTTACATTTTTGGTCAAATTAACCCAAAAGTCAAATATCCCTAACTTTTTATGAGTTGTATATAGTAAATCACATGCCCTACCAGAAAGAAATGAGCTTACAGCCCTTTATCTGTACTTCAGATTGTAAGATTAGCAGCTAAAAACTTACACAAAACACAGAGGAATGGACACCCCAACAGAAAGGTCCCAAAAAAGAGGGGTGGTTCAGGTTGATTATACCCCTACCAGTTTTTGCCTGTGGAAACGCCCCCAAAAATGCATACCAACCCATACCGCTGCTGGAAACAGGACTTTAGATTATGCCTATAAGAGGTATCAGTAGCTGTTCATGGTCAAACTGAAGATAATGGACAGATATGTATTTAAGTGTAAAATTGACAGCCAAGTTCAGTCTGAGCTCAGTTTGCTGTATGGGCTAGTGAACATTTCATTAAACAACAGAAAATTGTGTTAATTTGTAAAATGGCCTAGTTTGTCTTCTTTGAAGTATCAAGATATTAAAGTAATATCAAAGTATGAAAATTTCAATTTAGAATTTCCCAGAGGTTTTGGTTTGTAATGCCACGAATTCAGTCCTGTCTAAATGTAAGTTACTAGTAGTGCCTTAAATTGTGTTTAACTCCTTTGATTGTTTCTTTAAAACTTTACTAAAGCACTTTACATATCAGGGTGCAGCTACATTCCGTTTCTCCAACACAAAAACAGAATAACAATATTATGGGTGATATGAAATATGTTTGCCCCCAAAAGAAGCTATACATGTATATGTACACACTGAAGTGTATAACAGTGACAATTAGTTTTGTATTTTTGACTCATATGGTTGGTTTACTAGTGTAAATTTTGCATTAAGACAAAAACTGGGCTGCACAGACATGAGTAAATATCAAAATGTACATATCTGCAGGAATTCATCTTAACTTTGTGCAGCTACATTATATACAGCTGATATAAATACACATGAAATGTTATTTGATTGCAAAAAAAAATTAAGACACTGAGCAAAGCTTCACACTTTTTTGCACCTAAATGTTTCCTAAGGTCTGAAGATCCGGAAGCATTTTGCTGAACTGATTAAACATGTTGTCCATTTATTTAAAAAATTCTAAATAGTGGAACATTCAGTAAAAACCATCCCATCCAGCATTTTTTAAAAGCCTCCCAAAATCCACTAAAATAAGGGTGGATGAAAAATTTCTGTTGCCAAAACAGTCTGAATTTCCACTCAAGAGAAAAATACTATCACATTTTATCTTCTATGTGGAAATGAAAAGGGAGGCCCACATTGAGGGGGGGGGGTTGTTGGCAGACGGTGATGATGAGCTGAATTTCCACATCCACATCTTTTAAATACAGATTTGGTTTCTGGGGTTGGTGAAAAAATGGAGGGAGATCTCCATATGCAGAATTTACATATTCATCTGTAACAGCTGGGGTTTATTTGGAACCCCATTTGGGAGTGATGTGAGAAAAAAATATCCACTTAGTCATATCATCTTCAATGATCGGGACTCATAAGCCTGCCAATAGGCTGAGAGGAGAGGATAACACTAATATGGCCTCAGATTTCTATGCAGGACTAGTTAATGCTATTTACTGAGGAAGGTAGAAGATCGACTGGGGAGCAGAGGGGCGAATGGAGGAAAGAAGATGGACATTAAGTGGCCTTCGAAGTCCGTGAACGCTGCTTGAAGAGCCAATTACCAGGCTAATGGAGTTAATGCCAGAGATGAGATGGGCTTGGGAGATGAGAGAAGAGAGAGGATGGCAGGGAAGCCTGACACAGAGACAAACTGTAGCAAAGAGAACGATTAGTGTTTGCTAATCTGATGGGCAAATCATTAAGCATCAAACATATTGTAGCACATCCGGAAAGAAACCAAAACGGGATGGAGGGGCAAGGAAACGTGCCACAAGATACACACGGATGAGATCTGTCTCGGTTTCATGATCCGACATGTTAGGCTGAAGATTAAAAGTGTGATCTCCAGGCTTATAAACGATTTAGCCAATTACCAACGTTATCTAAAAACGCTTTAATTTGCCATTCAGAGCGGCAATAGGGACCCTCTGAGCCGTCAATGAGGGTGATTAGAGCCCAGATTGCTGCTTCGAAAGGCCTCAAACATCTGCTGTCAGACTGACTTGGAGATGTCAACGCAGGGAAAAAAAGAAAAAACTTCTACAGAGTCTGGCATCTGATTATCGAGGAGAGGAGAGGAGAGGGAGAGGAGAGGAGAGGAGAGGAGAGGAGAGGAGAGGAGAGGAGAGGAGAGGAGAGGAGAGGAGAGGAGAGGAGAG
>JBBBVU010000015.1:5139109-5155912 GCA_037177055.1 Atherinosoma microstoma | reverse complement strand
GGGGGGGGGGGGGGGGGGGGGGGGGGGGGGGGGGGGGAGGGGGGGGGGGGGGGGGGGGGGGGGGAGAGTGGGGGGGGGCTGGTAGGGAAGGAGAGGAGAGGAGAGGAGAGGAGAGGAGAGGAGAGGAGAGGAGATGGAGAAGCACACTGAAATTGGAAAGAAGAGAAAGGACAAGGTAGAAAAACCTGAGTTGGTCGGCTGCCAGCAAGCTCAGTGTAACAGGGAAGGCCCATCTGTGCTCCCGACACTCAAGATGGCAGATGCAGAAGCAGATTGATTTTCATTCAGCTGTCATGATACACAAGTGGAAAAAAAACACTCAGGAGCGCACACACTCACACAATCATGGTGTTTGAAAGCTCTGTCAAGTGCCTGGGCTGCTGTTGACTGTCGGTCTGCCAAGCTGTTTCTCTCCTTCCTGTCATTTCCGCATTCTCCTTCCCTCCCTCTCTCCATCTCTCCCTTCCTCCCTCTTCCACTCTCAACGAGCACAAGCAGAATCTAAACGCCACATCTGGCGCTCAAATTAAATCATTTACAGTCCATAGTGAGAAGCAGCGTTTAGTGACAATACAGCGGGTGGGGAATCAGCGTGTTTTCTCTAAGCTCTGACACCATCGCCTCCTCTGGCATCTGATTAGATACCATTGCGGTGCTGCTCAGATGTGCGAGACGTGTTTTCGTGCTGCATGTTATAAATCGGAGGGTTGAAAATGTCAGGGAGGGAGCTGATCATCTGTTAGTGTCGCCTTTGACACCTGCACTCTTTTCTCCTCCCGTCGTGGCCTCCATCTGCAGGTCTCTTAACTTCAGCCGATTTGATCTTGTTTGGAGATGCAAAACATGATGTTTCTTCTTTTACTTTCACAAAATATTTACAAGGTCACTAAAGTGTTACACCAAAATCATCTCTTCAAAAGCACGAGGTAACTCAAATAGATGGTAATATTGGGGGAAAAAAGTATATCACTGCTATATCTCAAAGTCCTGAGAAAATGAGTGAAATCCAAACTGCAGGTGGAGCTGCTGGGTGTACTGGTCAGCTCCCAGATTACACAGTCCTGTAGAGGAAACCTGAGAACAACACTAAGATAATACCAGGTGATTAAATGGTATAAACTGCACCTGTGTCAACAGCATGATGGTGCGCCAATTATCAAGGTGATGCCAACAAGAAAAGCAGGAATGCATGCCATTATTTCTGTTTGCACTCCTTGTGTTGTGTAAAAGAGTAACAATGATCATGCATGTTTAAAGGTATACTGTGTAACTTTTGGCCACAAGGGGGCTAAACCTGTAACTTCCCACAGGCCACATGACAGTATTGTAAGATGAAACAGTCTTTCTCTTTCTGGTCTTCTCAGAAACCTTGTTCACCTTCTTACTTGTTCAAATTTGAAAAACTTTCAAGGAAAAAGTAGCATGAAGCACATCCCACTGTGTTTTATAGCTGTAGAACAAAGCGCTGCAGGTCCCATGATCCCATGAGAGATAGATCCGCTCATGCAAAGTTACAATGTCTGGTTTCTGAAGAGGGCAGCCCCCTCGAAGCGTTGACAAGTGTCAAACACTGTATTGACCCCAGAAATCATCAATTAATACTCACATTAGTTTAATATTTGGGTCAAAAGTTTAATTTTGGGGGAAATCACAGGTTTAGGACCCCCAGTGGCCAAAAGTTACACGGTATCCCTTTGCATTAAACATACTAACATAAACATTTTAGATTCACAGCTCTGGACTGGAACTTTTAGATTTTGTTAAATACATTTTAATCAGATTCAGCTTGGACTGTGTATACTAAAGTGACGGTTCATGGAAATCTCTAACTTGCAATGGCTGCAATGCCATATGTGATCTGTAGTCTGAAACTCACGCAAGATCTTTAACAGGTTCACAAAATGCACAAATGGACATTCTCCATCTATTGATCCCTTTTCATTTTACAGCTGCAAACTTTATTATCTGTAGCTGTATGGATTCTAATAGAATATATATAGAGAGAAACTCAATGTCAACCAGGAACCAAAAATCAGTGCAGGTCAGATCAGGGTGGTTTGATGAGTGTGAAGAAGGTTTGCATCTTACTATAGGCACAAAATTAACTGACAAGCAATTAATGTCCCTTTTTTTTTTTTTTTTTTACTGTAATCAAGTGGTTTGGTTCACTGACTTTAGGGTGACTTTCCCAAACCATAGCCTGAGATATGGCAGAACTTTGTTCTCAGCTGAGTAGAAAGTCACCCATTTTCATGTCTGAACCAGCTGATGTGTGTTTGAAAATCATTGAATTCTCATCGATGGTTTAATGCTTCAACATGATCAAACAGTGATTGAAAAACAAAAGAAAAGATATGAATCAAAACATGAATATTGGACTGGACAGGGGACAAACTGTCTGATACTCATGTGTCTACCTCCTGGTTTCTGAACACCAACTTATTTTATGATAGTTTCATGAAATCCTGTAAGATTGTATCCTCTATTCAAATGATTTCATGTCCATAGACAAAATTAAAATCCCAGGAAAGATCATGTTCAACAGTTTTGAATGCTTTTGTGAAAATAATCTAGAAGATGTAGTTTCAACACCTACTCTATAAAACTTAAAAAACCTTCTTCCTCAAACTAAAGCATGTGAATGCTTTAAACTGATGAGTTAATCAACAATTTAATCAACTGAAAACAGCAACCAGCAAAAGTATTTTAATTCTCAAAACCTGAAGATATTAGAGAAAAACAATAACATTTTAACATGCATAATAGCTTTAACTGTGACCTGCTGAAGCTTAAAAGGTCTTTCATGCAATTTGTGCAGCTTTAATAATTAATATTTCACTTACCAAAACAAAAAAAACATTCTTCAAATGCAAGAATTGTTTTTGGGACACTAACAGAAGACTGAAGAAGCCAGACTCCAGCATTAAACAAGAAAAATTAATGTTGATTTCTGAAAATTCTTCAAATGAAACATTTAAAATATATAATGGCATATAATAGCATATAATAATAGCAACCTATCATGTAGACTCTTTTTTTATTGCTTGTCTCTAAGAAAGCAGGATTTAAGGGCCAAATAAAAGGCTAAATGAATTGTTAAGATGTAGATTTTCTCCTTAAAGAAGGTATCACAGCAATACAATCTCACTAAAAGCACAAAACATGCACTCAACTGGCAACGCTGTCACAAAATGTCCATATGCTGCAAAAGTGAACAATAATGACCTCTCGGTTTTGTCAATCAGCTGACACAGACACTAATAAAACATCCCACTTCCTGCTAATCACATTAGCTGCTGTTCTGTTGGTAGCTAATTCAGGACTAATAAAATCATTAAATATTTGTCCTTTTTTCAAGAATTTAAAAACCCAATTTTTGTGAATCCATTAGAAGGCTGTTGACTTGAAGCTCAGTCTGGGAACGAACTGACTCCTGTGAAATCCCTATAAGATATGAGCCTGATGGTCATCCATCATTATAGCCAGACAGCATAGGCCTTTGTTTGTCCAGCACCAACCAGTGCTGGACCGGTCTGGGCCACTGCCGAGATCGTGCATGAGAGAGTCTGAGAGAAAGACAGCTGAAACAGAAACAGTGTGAAACAGAACATAGTGTGAGAATGTGAGTGTGTGAGAGAGGGAGGCAGTTGACCTGGTGTCAATTAGGAGCCCATATCGTTCCATTCCCTGGGGGCGAGGCCGACTCAGAAACATTAAATCATTTCATTCACTCAGACCGATCCTGCTGTTTTCCAACCCTCATGCTGCCTTGTGCCTGGATCTCCCACTACCCGCTGCTTTGGTGACATTTCCTTTAAACTGTAAAAGTGGCTTGGATCTCAGAGGCTATGATACCGCAGCAGTGCGTCATTTAGCAGAGAGAAATGTAAAAGAGCAAAGAATGCAAAAAGAGACAATGTTTTTGTAATAAGTTGTTGGATAAATACTATTTATTTGTTTCATGCAGAGGACAACAGGCAATGGATTGTAAATCTGCCATTTAAAGATTACAGAAGATTTCTTAATCCTATAATATTCAAAAGCTAACCATCTTTCTTTCTAGTTTGGTTTGGTAATGTGTTTTCAGTTATCTTGAGCTTTATTGTCAGTTTTAAATAAATAAAAACCACAACTCTGAAAAGACATTTATAATGGGGTTGTGTTTAGGACTTTCCACAAAATGGTAATGTCTCGTCTGAGCAAAATGAAGCTGCTACTATCCCTCTTTGGTAATTAACGCCGATCAAACAGGAGCAGCTATTACACCCAACAAGCCAATCACAGACTCAGCTGACTGAAAACAGCATCATCTGTCTGTGTTCTCTGACCGCTTCTCTTTCACATGAAGACTGTGACTACCTCCGTTGAAGGCTGAGAGGCCCATCAGCAACAAACCAGCTTCAACAACCCACTTTATTTTAGACCTTGCACACAAGCACTGATGCACAATGAAGATGCATCATTCCTGAACTGAAATATACCTCATGACTCAGGAACTATTCAAAAGCCACAACCGCTTTGAACTGGCATACAAACTTATCAAACCCCACACGAGCATCATATGCAGTATGCAACAGAACAACTGATCGCCCTGATACCCCACCCTCATGTCAATAATCTGATGTAAATCTGACCATTGTGGTTCCCATCCTTACACAGACAGGCTGAGGAAGACCTACAGCATCTTAGGTAAATTGTTTCAATGTTAAAGTTGATGGCAAATATTAACCGGGTCAACTGGCTTTTAAAACAAAAGTAGTAAGAAAAAAAAGAAAAAAGAAAACCGCGAGACCACATCACTTTACTTGTTTTGCTTAAAACATGACCAATACATTTATTGGATTTTGTGGTTTAATGTGCGGATGTCTCTGCACCACAAAATGATCAACTGTTAAGACATAGAAGAAAATATCAATGTACAAACATATTATTGACACACTAACAGTAACCAGTGTAAAGTAGTGAGAATGTACAGCTAAAACATGCACTGACACAATACCTGCACACCAAAACCAAATTAGCTCCTCAATCATGTGTTAGTGATGAAATAGGCTCCACAATGTTAAGATGCTGATTGAACATTCATGAACACTCATATACAGCTGGAAAGTATCAAACACACTTTAGGCATTGTTCAACTTCCTGCAAATTTTCAAACTGATTTAGTAATAAATCCCATATTTCCGATCGTTGTTTGTTGGTGGCAGACTCCAAATCAGCTTTTCCATAAAATCCTCTCTAACAAAATGCGACAAACTATTGTCGTTCTTTGTCTCCCTATCACTCTAATCCTCTTTCTCTGTCTCTCTTCCTCTCCATCCCTCCATCCATACTCCCCAACCAGCGGGAAAGGCCTCAGTGCTGACCGCTACAAACACACACACACAACACACACACATTTAAACAGGCAGTGATGTCGCCTGTGTGGGTCTTACTGGGGGGCTAAGCTGTGTGGTCACACTTTACATATGTGTGTGTGTTAAATGGGGAGTTGGCCTGGACGTCACAAGGTTTTGGCTGTTGAGCCGCATATGCATGCATGTGTGTGTGTGTGTGTGTGTGTGTGTGTGGCTACACTGGACAGACTTGGTCGGACTTGGAAGAGGGCGAGCCGGATTTGGCTATCCCAGCTGTGTGTGTGTGTAACTTGTTGGCACACACTCACACTGACTATGGTTGCTGCATGCATGCACGTGCATGCCTGCATCTGTGTGTGTGTGTGTGTATGTTTGGCTGTCGTTGTAGGTATGCAGCAGATCAGTTTAAGCCTTAAAAACCTATTGTTTTGCATTAAACCCATCCCCTCTCATCTCCTATAACCTCATTGTTTCATTGTCCACCCCATGCTTGTGCTAATATGCACACTCACTGAGGTTTAATACCCATACACCCATATTCTGCAGACAGAACAGTGCTCTATCTCTATGAATCTGTTAAGGTAATGCAAGAAGAATAGTAAATTCAACAACTTATATTTTTGTCATTAAGGATAGACAGTCTCAAAACTGATTTCATAAAGCCAAAGTGAGATATTTTAATCATTTACATTTGTAAAGGTTTTTCAAGCTCAAACAAATGATGCCCTGTTGTAAGAGGTTTCAGATAAAAACTATTTCTATCAGTTAAAAAAGGTTAGGTTTTCATAGTTTTATTTAGACAAGGGTGATCAAAGGGTGGGTTGCAACACAGATCTGCATGTTACATTAAGGTCACTGTCAGTCCTCCAAAACTATGGGATTGTAGTGATGGAATTTTGTAAGGAAGGTCAGGAAAGGTACCCCAATTACAACATGTTGATATTTGTCATATGATAATGACCAAGTTGCAATGGTTTTTGACAAAAAACCTGAGCTACAGCCACCCAAGAGGAATAATTATGACTTAGAGAGCATGCACACCAGGATAGTCTGGAGGACTCGGTTTGATTAGGCAGAAAATGCTGAGAAATGTTGCACCTTCCTTTGGTTTGGTTTGCTTTCACTGCACTTTGCTCAAGTGGACCAAACCACCTGAACAATGTCATGCAGTTATAGAGCAACCGTCTACCAACCATAAAGTCTGTGGTTCGAATCCCGGCTTTGATTCCTGACTACATGTCGACACTGAACCCCACTTTGTCTCCTGATGTGCCTATTGGGGTATGAATGTGAATAGAAGTACTAAGTATGTATCAATATAAGTGCTGTATGAGCTTGTGTGTGAATGTGACATGTAGCTTTGAGTGGTCAACATGACTAGAAAAGCGCTATACAAGTACAGTCCATTTACCATTTACAAAACCTGCTCACTATGGGCGGGCCTTGAACAGAGCATTTACGGGAGGTTGAGGAGCTTAGAGGAAGTGCCACTTTCAAATCTTGCTAGCACTCCAACATTACCAACTCTAGCTTTAAGATGTGTTGTAATGCAAAATGTCGGATAACGCGCTGCCTCCCCTGCTGCTCATACTGGACAGTTTCTTATGAAAACCTGATAAGGTTTGACCACCAAAGTAAAAACAGAAACTTCAAGACTGCATGAATTTATTGTTGCTCCTTTATTCACTTGCTGTGAACAAGCTGGTGTCCGTCCCAGCAAATCGATGACTTGGATTTTCTTCTTCTTTCCTCCTGGTAAGTGGTCGGTTCAGGAAATATCAACCCTAGTGGGCAGATTTTGTAATGCATGACATTGTTCAGGTGGTTTGGTCCACTTGAGTAAAGTGCAGATGAAGGTGCAAACTTTTTTAGAAATTTCCTGCCTAATTGAACCAAGTCAACATTACCAACTTTAGCTTTAAGACATGTTGTAATGTGACACGTTGGATAACGCGCTGCCTCCCCTGCTGCTCATACTGGACTGTTTCTTGTAAAAACCTGGTTTGACCACAGTCGAGCAGGGGCCGGTAAACAAATAAATACAGTTAGATTACAACAGTACAAATACGATTAAACAGTGACCTTATAGTGAGCTGTCCTGTTTCTTATATTAAATGATGTTCTTTACATTTCTGCATACAGACTAGTTTAGATTAACAACTGCAGAGGCACAAACAGTCTCACTTTTCATCCACTATGAATGGGGTGACATCTTTTGAGAATAGCTCAACTCTTCAGTGCAGGAGCCAATCAAATCACCTGAGTTATTGTATATCTGATTCTGTGACTGATTGTCACACAAAATCCAAACTCATCTTTGTATGTCATGTGTGTGACTCCTGCTTTATTGCCTACTGTCCAAAACATTACTACACTTATTACTGTTATTCAGTTCATTACCTACAACTCACTCTGTATAATGTCTGTACATGTGTATTTGTATATGGACCATAAATATGACATCCAATCACAAAGGGTCAATCTATAGATGTTAAGACTCATTTTAAGGCAAGTGTGAGCTGACATAATTGCAGCTGTGTGCTTGTTGAATCCCCCATGACTCACAGTAAAGGCCAAGATGCAAGACAAATAAATCTGTAATGATAAGTGTTTGTTCATCCAGTTTTTCAATCAAACATTTCCATCCAGTTTTCATCCTTCACTTTTAGAAAATGTCTTCAAAGTAACTTAATATTCATTAAAGTTTATTAGGATAAACAAAAGCGTTGTTAAGCATGCATTTATACCCCAGCTGCTCAGAAAAAGTCCCTGAGCTGCAGCTGTCATGAAATCTCCTTGTTGGTGAACTAACACAGCTCTGATTAAAGTGGATTTAAAGCTTGTTGCATTTGATCAAAGTCCAGCTGATATCAGAATCGCAGACCAGCTAAGCTCTCGGAGCCAAATCCATAATAATACTCCTACACCACCCACAACAAAGAGACAGCCAACGCAAGTAAATAAACGTAGGCAGAAAATATGATTTAGGGACCCCTCCCATCTGACTGAAATAATACTGCTGAATATAAACTGCCATAATTGCTCCGAGAATTAGGCTGATAAAAAAAAAAGGGAGCTGGACAGTAAATCCATTCAGCTCATCTGTTTACGATTGAAGCTTTTTAAGAAAAGTGCTGCCTGTATTTGATGTTGTCTCACCAAGATTAGTGGCACAAAGAGTTATGGATTTGTAAACTTATTTTATTTAATTTTTTATTGATCTCTTAACTGTGAGAAATAAGTAAACCAAATAGAAAAGCTTCAGGTTTCCAAACACAACTATCACCGTAAGAACCAGGCCCTGAGTTTGATCATTTCAGTGGAGGGGGGTTTATTAGCTATGCTACCGATTCAAAAATAGTCCTATAAACCTATAAAGAGTACTCTCAGCTCGCTTAATGTGCCGTATCCAACTTCACTGTCAATGTTTTTTTTCCTTCAGTATTAAACCAAACAACAACTGCACAGCAGGAAAGTTAAAACACTAATGTGTAAAGTCTTAATGTACACCTAAAAAAACAGCAACTTCTGAACAAAATGCACGCATGCTCTTCTTTTCCATCCATGTGTACGCCTCCCCTCTTAGAGCCAGAAAAAAGTTTTCTCTTTCAGCCTCTTAAGTGTCTGGCCTTCAGCTGTATAACCCTCTTTTCCTCCTCCTTCCACCTATCCCTCCATCACATCTTAATGTGTTTGATAAAACATCAGGCGTAGAGGGAACGGCACGCCGCAAATGATGTGCTTTTTTTTTTTTTGGGCCAAAACTGGCATCGGCTAAAGGATGAGGATAAAGGGCTGAGTCTGCTTCTGTCTGTCTATCCAAGTGTGTCCGTCCACTCGCTGCATTAAGAAGCCGTCCGGCTTCTTTTCAAAGCCAGCCACTTTCGTTGGACCGCTGCATCTCAGGGCTTTTGTGCCTCCTCAATCTCCCCATCATACCACTGCAGCCACACATCCCCCGCCTCTCAGCCCGCCTGAGTGTCTGTAATGGCCCAGACGTTGGGGGGGAAAAAATAAAAAGAAAGAAGAAAAAGAAAAAAAAGAAGTGAGAGGAATGGAGGAATGGAGCAAGAAAAAGAGACCAAGCGGGAGGAACTAGAGGGTGAAGGAGGGAAGGAACAAAAGGAGGAGAGAGGGAAGTGATGGAGAAAGTGGTGGCAGAGGAGAAAAAGGAGAAAGAGGAGACACAGGAGTGAGATGCACAAGGGGGGAAAGGAGGCCGGGTCTTTAGGAGGAAGCCAGGCGGCACTAAGCATCTCTGTTGCTGCCCAGTCAGGCCTGCCTTCCCCCCAGGCAATGAAACCCCCCCCTCCCACAGACCACATCCTGCTCTGACCAGTGCTCTCTCCTCCACTGTCCGCTTCATCCCCTCATCCCCACCTCACACACTCCCACTATCATCTGGATTTGCTGCTCTTGTCAGGACTTTCAGTTGGATTACTTAAAAATCTACAAACCTGAGGTTTTAATATGCTTTTTACTTACAGTACATGTGAGGAAAGTCATTTGTCGTTATAATGAAGACAAATTTGAGAACCGAGGGACTGATAACCCGACACCAACGTGCTAATGAAGTATCAAACTTAAAAGCGAAATTGTTTTTGTACAGATTATTTTGGACATTGCATCAAGTTTGTTGAATGTTTGAAGTTATTTTATTTTATTTTTTTAAGTTTTCAACAATTACAATCATCATAAACACTAAATGTGAGAGTTCATTTATTTGTCTCACTCACTGTTAGAGGACAATTATATTTTTCCAGGATTAATTTAGAATTTTTTTTTTTTATGGAAAACAAACATCTTATTTTCTCTTTTAAGTAATAGACCATACCCTCTCCAATTAGTCTATATCTGATAATAGATGCTTAAAAAACTGTAAACAAGACTTCAAGACAAAGGCAGAAAACCTCACCCTCACCCTGTCTTTTCCAATTTATCTAGAGATATTTTGCCCCCTTTCAAAGCACCAAAGACAAGGTTGTACCGTTAAAGTATAAATGAAGCTAAAGTTCTGGTAATTTAAAAAAAAAAGCTTAGAAATAATTTCAGAAAAGACACGAAGAGCAATAACATGCAGCACCCTGTCAATGAACACAAGGAAAACACAGTTTTTTAATTTTGATGAAGGCAAATAATCGTCAAGGTCTAATTGGTTTACAATAATAACATGAAAGCAAAAATATTAATTTTCCAAACTTGAACACATTGATGTGTAAGAAACAGTTGAGAAAGATATATATATATATATATATATATACAGTATATATATATTTCCTCTTTGGCCAATTTAATTTTTTCTTTGGTCCTCACAAGAATACTCATGTGCACATACTTGCACACACACACAGGCATGGCCTCAGGACTAATTGCTAGATTGCAGCAGATTTTCTAGTTCAGTTCAGAGCTGTAATTGTGAGGAGAGCAGGGAGGAATGACAGGGCTTCAAGCTGAGAGGACAAACCACCATGGGCTGGCGATTAGACTGCAATGATGTTCACATGTCCGTGTGTGTGTGTGTGTGTGTGTGTGTTTTGGAGGTGAGGGGTTAAGCCAACCCTTTCTCAGTTCCAGGTTTCCGTGGCACTGACCTCAAACTGTCACACACACACACACACACACAGGAACCCCATTGACCCCTATAGACCCCACAGCGGCACACACAAGCCAGAGAAAACAATGTCAGAAACAACTTAAGTTACATTCACCAGAAAAGAGATAAGTAATTTACTCTGCACATACTACATCTCAGGCTGATCATTCTCAGGAGAACTATAAAAAATCCACAGATGCAATAAAAGACAACTATGATCTATGTATATATATGCAATCAGAAACAATAAATAAATACAATTATTAACTTCTTCTCAACTTCTGATAATCTTCTTCCTTCACACGGCTATATAATTAAAATATATGCATTTAATAATAGACTGCAACACTCCATTTCATTGACATGTGGTTATCAAAGGTAGCTGCAGTGCAGTGTGGAGCTGGAACAAAATAAAATACATTCTAAGTTCAGTTTCTGTACCCTTCAGCAAGGCATGCTCTTACTGCTGTGGTTGTACACTGTCGTTATTTCAGCACCTTGTGTTGATTTCTGCAGAATCTGTGTGAAGCTGGTGGCAGTGCATTGCTCTGAATGGATGGATGAAGCTCAAAATGCCATTCAGATAAATATTTTCCAAAAGCAAATTTGCAGAAAACTGCTAATTTACCTAAATGTTACTCAACCGTTACTCCGAGATGAACATAAAAGAGATGTCAGCTTCAAACAAAACAAAAATACTGCATATGGACCGCATCCCATCTTTATCTCCCTCTCTCTGCAGGAGAGCCATCAGACACAGCAGGACAGAGAGAGGCATGCCGAGAGGAACGGCGACACACACAAAGACACACTGCATGAACTACAGGCTTTTTTCGCTAGCAGATACACCTGCATGAAAATACCAGCACAACCGCAAAGGCCTGCATGGAGGTAGCTGTCTTCACTCATACTACATCTGCACACACACCTGGGCTCCTTCTGGGTTTAGTCTGATTTAATGAAAGTGAAAAAGAACAGAACAGGATAAAAAGACATGGCAGCTGCCACATCTTATCCTGTAAAAAGTATTTTGTAACTTAGTCAATAACACCAACAGTCAATAAATCACCAATCTTTCAGTCAGCTTACCTTGTCATGATGTCATGGTTGTCATTATGACAAGGGCAGTGATCCTGTTGTCTGATTGGACGCCAGCTGCTGTTAAAAAAATCAGCCTTACATCCATAGCAGGTAAAGAAAGATGGACTCCTCGTTGATATTACTTTGTTTTTTCGTGTTTTGTGGTCTCTGGTGGTCTCCCCTGCTGTTTCTCTTTTGTTTATCCAGACTAAGCCTAACGTACTCCTGGATCTGATCCTTCAGCTTAAAAAGGTCTCCAGTACTTCCGTTATATCAATGCTGGTAAGAAATGTTTCAATCTGTTTTTCACACCTGTCACTCTCGTCAGAATCTTCCCTCCACTTTCTACTTTTTCATCGCTATCGACTCATCTTTTCCACTCTGCACTCTACTCCTACATTTATCTTAGCATTCCTCTCCCAGCTATGACACCTTCATCACGAGGGTGTCATAACTGAACCTCTTCTCAGCCTCCATCTCCCTCAACTTTCTCTCACCTTAGATGGCTTCCACTCTGCACGCCCTTCCACTTTCCCACATTTTCTACTCTCCCCTGGCCTGCCATCCTCCTTATCCCCCCAGCTTTGGAGTTCCTACCCCGGGCCTCAGCTCCCCCTTTCCCAGTCTCTTCTCCAGCCTGCCTTCCCCTCTTCTCTGCCTCCCTCAGCCCCAGCCTTCTGCTCAGTGTTCAAGGGGAGAGCCAGCTAGGAATGCTGTGGCTCTAGACGTTTTGTCCAAGCCCTAGGTCTCTTTCACTGAGGCAAGATTAGTTCATACAAAAACTCAACAATACACCACTGAAAGCCATTGTTGATATTCAACATTTTTCACATAGCGGAGCAGAATAGACAATGTGGCAGCCGGGAAAGCCCGAAGCGGACTAGCAGGGTTGATGGCTGATGGTATCTCAGCCGAGCTAGGCCTTAATCCCTTTTATACACACACACTAACACAAATACGCACACTCTCAACAGCCTGGAGACAGCAAAATCAATACTCCTCGCTATGTCTCTGTGTGTGGATCGGTGGGTGGGTGAATGTGATAGGGAGAAAAAAGAGAGTAGAGCTGTTTGTGTGTTTGTATGTAGTGATGACAGACTGTTTTGGCGCATAAGCATTCTTAGATCCTTGAACATTGAGAATTTTTGACGGTTTTCCTGCACAAGAAGTTTTCGAAGCAATACTTTTCTAAAAACAAAACAAAAACAAGAAAGATGTTTCGGTGAATTCAAACACCAAGAAGTTGCTCATGTCATGAAATCGCCAGAAACAATGATTAAGAAATACACAAGCAAATCGCTAAATTGAGACTAATTGTACTTCATTATGAAACACCGTTGACCTAATAGACATTTATCATTACGATATGTTCACATAGTTTTAGAATATTACAAAATGATACTTTTACATGACCAATGTCAACAAAGTTTAATTAAAACAATATCAAGTGAATCAAAATTTATTTTATTGGAATTCTACAAGATCTGATCATTATATACAAGGACAACAATAATTAAATTATCATTTTGATTGGAGTCAAATCTGTCAGTCGTAATCTTAATGCACACGTAGATGCAAATTTATTTGTGAAATGGACATATATAGCACCAGCAAAAAGTTTGACAGACTTATTATTTAAAAAGAGAGTTTAGGTGAGTCCAAACTTATGACTGAGGGGGTAAATGTAGCAAAAGTGCCGCCAAAAATGTAGCCAGCTCAGTTGCATAAAGAAAATAATTGAATATATTTTTTTCTTTTTTCAAAAATTATTTCAAAACATGGTAGTTCTACAAATAAGGTACACCCATTATACCGTGCCAGCTGTTTTGTATAGAAAAATATTCACAGAACATAGTGCCAACATGTTTCTATGTATTTATTAATATTTCTTTAAACCTTCAATCATCTCATTTTTAACAATCCGCATAATCAGAAAGAAGGTTTGAACACAATTCTGTAGCATGATAGTTTGCAGTGTAACAGCACCATCCATCCCATTCTGCCTTCTCACATTTAACATGTTATAGCCATGCAATATCACTTTCATGCAAAAATATAATGCACAATGTAGACATGTTACAATTTTCTAAGCAATACATAGTTCTTAAGTTTGAAAAAGTAGCTTCTTTAAATCATTTTTGAGCATTCTTGACAGTTTAACTGAGGAGTAAATAGTGCAAAAATGACATTTTAAAAGGCAAATCTAGGCATGTAATGACTATGAAGTTAAAAAAAAAAGTTTCAATAGTTTTATTATAGTCTTTTTTATAATTTTGTGCCTGGAATTGTTAAGTTTTGTGCTGTGGACCAGTATCGCTATCCCACATCAAGGAGTGAAACAGCTTTTATGGACCGGTGGTGCTTCAGCACTGTTGCCTGACTATATAAGGGTTCTGGGTTTGAATCTGCTGGTCATCTTTGACCTTTCTGTTTGGGGTTTGGATGGTTTTCTTTTCTATTCTATTCTATTGTCATGTAGCAGATGATTTTATCCAAAGCGACTTACATCAGTAATGCCAACAGGGGCAAGGAGGGTAAAGTGTCTTGCCCAAGCACACAACAACAGTTGACTGGGGGAGCAGGAGTCGAACCGCCAACCTTCCGGTCATGGGACGACCTGCTATACCCCCTGAGCCACTGCCGCCCAGGAGCTCCAGGTTTTTTTTCCAGGAGCTCCAGCTTTGTGCCATGGTAAAAAAGATATGCAAATTGCCCAAATTACTTTGAGGTTTGGTTGTTTATTTTGGTGGCACTGAGAAGTAAAACAATACAAGCTGGAACTTGCAACTTGGTGAACTATTCAGGTTGTACCTACCTCTCCACTAACAGCAGCTGGGATTGGCCACAGCTCCCTGCAGACCTGTATAAGAAAAAGCAGGTATGAGCTAATAAATGGATCCATGGATACGTTGAAATATTTAAACTTCGCACATGGTGTGACATAGAAAAAAAAGTGTCAAAATTAAGTATTAAACAGTACACAGTGATTGCTACCCAAGCAGTTTAGAACGATTCCCATAAAGTTGAGAGAATCATCTGCCTTTTTAAGAGCAAGCTCAAGACATTGCTGTTCTTTTAATAATTCATGACCTCATTTTACCTCTTTTTTAACAATGTTTTGTCACTGTAATTTATTATTTCTGATTTTATCTGTAAGTTAGGTTTTATGTGAAGCACTTTGGTCAGGATGATCTCTTGTGTAAAATGCTATACAAATAAACTTTGATTGATTGATTGATTGATTGATTGATTGTAAAGGAGGAGTGGAGCCCAATAAATACCAAATTCTGTTCATCTAGTAATGCGACTGGAGACCCTTAAACACATCATGACAATTCATTTGTATTTGATGTTATTTCAACTTTAGAGTGACTTAGACAACCTGACTCACCTCATTCCAGCCATCTTTTTTGCAAATACTTTTGTAATCTGTAACTGTCTTAAAAGTAAACCTGTATGGTATATAATGTGTCTTTTTTAAGATTAATAATATGGGAGGAAATGTATAACCCAATGGCCGGTTTCAGTCATGAGGACTGAATTTAGGCTTTGGACACTGAATAATCCTGCTCCAGCATTTATGATCACAGCTGCTTAATGTAATGGAAGCCACATCATGTAAAACTCATAAATCATGTCACGCCGGCGGAAACATTTCATAAAACATGATTAAAAGTGTCGTGTAACATTGGGAGCAGCGGTGTCAGAGAGAGACATGTTAATTGTGCACTAATGATATATAATGAATGTCATCAGCCCTGAGGCTTTGGCTAACGAGCTAAATGAACTGGCACTAATGGGTCTGTTAGCTTATCTTAGCACTAACATTAGCTAGCATAATGAAGGGTTTGTCTTCTGGTGACAGCGGCCAACGACTATGAGTGGCACAGCAAGTTT
The DNA here is from genome assembly GCA_037177055.1 of Atherinosoma microstoma. Classification (NCBI taxonomy): domain Eukaryota; kingdom Metazoa; phylum Chordata; class Actinopteri; order Atheriniformes; family Atherinidae; genus Atherinosoma; species Atherinosoma microstoma. Next base: position 5,139,985 of record JBBBVU010000015.1, on the reverse strand, counting down.
CCAGAGGTGCCATATTACAATTAGATGCTTCTTCTTCAAAGCTTCTTGACATGAGCAACAACATGAAAACAAAGAGGCCTTTTTTTGTTTCTGGAGACAGATAGTCATGAAGCTGTAAAAACTGACTGGCAGAGTTATTTTTCCTTCTTTTTGATTTGCTCAAATCTTCCTCGTATCCTTCACCTGGACTCCAAATCCAGATCCAGCTGCCAGGCTTTCCCTGGACCCCCAAGTCTGCTAGGTAGCAGAGGAGGAGAAGAAGAAGAAGTAAAAGAGGAGGATGAGGAGAGGGGGGCTCTTTTTTTCTCTCACTGTGTTTCAACCATCTGACAGGTGATTGATGGCTATCTCTTCAGCCCAACAAAGAGCAGCATTAGCATGACTAAAACAATGTACAGTGGAGTGGGGCAAACAGTAAATTACATGTTAGCCCCCCCCCTCCCCATACTCCACTCTCACCAAGCCTCTCTTTACCTTTCACTCTCACTCTCTGCCTCTCACTCTCCCACTCCACTCACACATTCAGACGAAACACGACAGCAGGCAAACAAAACAAAACAAAGTATGCTTTTTGTCCCTCCTGTGAGCCCTTCAACAGTACAACTTGACAGCTTCTTTAGGAGACACACAAAAGGTCTGACAGTAAGAGAGAGAGAGAGAGAGAGAGAGAGAGAGAGAGAGAGAGAGAGAGAGTTAGAGAGAGAATTGAAACACACACACGCACTCACTCAGACACACACGACAGTACAGTTTGAATAAGACGCTGACCTTGTGGGAGTTGCTGGGCTGTTGTTTGGGATGGTTTTGTGTGTGTGTGTGTGTGTGTGTGTGTGTGTGTGTGTGTGTGTGTGTGTGTGTGTGTGTGTGTGTGTGTGT
>JBBBVU010000015.1:5123042-5139009 GCA_037177055.1 Atherinosoma microstoma | reverse complement strand
TGTGGGGGGGTGTGTGTGTGGGTGTGTGTGTGTTTGTTTGTGTGTGTTTGTGCGTGTGTGTTTGTGTGTGTGTGTGTGTGTGTGTGTGTGTGTGTGTGTGTGTGAGTGTGTGAGGGAGAGAGAGGTGTGAACTGTAAATAGAAAGAATATTGTTGGTGAAGTGTGTATTCAGACAGGGCCTTGTTCTTCTTCAATACTCTATTCTAGGCAACAAACCCTCCAAAAGGAATGACAAAATAGGTAGCCAGCATTTTCCTTATATGAGTTGTTCTTTTTTAAATTTATGTCCATACAGCAGGAGGCCTTCTCGGGGTCTGCTCTTAGCACTAACATTAGCTAGCATCCTCTCTTTTTGGGTTTGAATGTGTTTCAAAGGTTCCTAAATATTTGGATTTCAAATGTTGCACTTTTCCAGATTCTGATTTCTAAGTTTCGTCTTAGATTTTTTAGGATTATATTTAACAACTTATAACAACTATATTTAGCAACTTAAGGACATCATAGACCAGGGAAACTCTGTCCTGGAGGTTTTAAATGTTTCTCTGCCTCAACATGCCTGACTCAAATGAATGGGTCATTGTGCAGAACCTGGCAACGAGCCGTTTGAGCCATTTCACTTGGAACAGGTGTTTTGAAGCAAGGAAGCATCTAAAACCTGCAGGACAGTGGGTCTAACGGACCAGAGTTTAAGACCCCTGGCGTAGACAATCATATTTGTGGGATTTTGTTCAATTAACTGTAGCAACTCAATGAAGTGAAGCAAAATGTTTATCCTGATAAAGGTCCATGAAATGTAAAAGCATCCTTGTTTAATCTGCTATAAGAACTATGCAGTCCCAATTTAAATGTTAGTGTGCTTTCTTGTAGTTCTAGTTTTGGCTTTAAAAATATATGAACTAAGTCCAGAATAAGAAAAGAGATTGTTCTGAATAACTGCAATATTAATGTTGATGGTCATAAAAGCAATATCCTGCTACCTAAATGTGTGGTTGGACAAATCAAAGGGGTGACCCTGTCTCCTTTCTCCTCCTTAAAGGTGTCTTTCTCCTGTTTTTCCCCCACTCAGGCCAGCAATTCGTCCTCTAATTGTTCATTCATGGTGTGAATCATTAAATAGGAGGCCCTAGCCTGGCGCTAAGATAATGACTCGCTCTATGTCGTTAGCTAGCGGGGCTAAATTACCGCTCGGTGGAGAGTTACCATGGAAATAGGCCACAATGAGAGTGATTAGTCTTGTGTCTTTTACACACATCGAGACGTTTTGCAGTTCAGCAGGAAACATGGAAACCCTCATTCAGTTCCTCCCCCTTGCTTTTATACATACATCAGAGTCAGTCATATCATTGTTGCCACAAGTTTACTCAGGTTGTGGAAGTGGACTAACAAGAATTAGCCCCATCTGCAGAAAAAAGGAAACAGTGTTTATGAGGCTGTTTCTTCGGCTGTGTAACTGAACATGTGACGAAGAGGCTTTTATGGCTTTAAACAAAGATATCAGTCTAAGGATATCAGTCTCATCTTCAATTTGGATTTGTTTGCTGTATCAACACACACTTGCAGTTTCTATGACAACCTTTTGCAATTTCAGAGCCATCATGTGTAATCTCTTGTTGGGGATTTTCCTCTCCTGTGCTGAAGAGTCCTACCAGATACCCAATCCTTGTATCTATTTAGATTTTTCTTTTCTCGGTTTCTTCTCTGGAAACTTTTCAACCAACTGACCTATTTTGTTTTGCGTCTTTGTTTAGGCCTTCTTTCTGCTTCCTGTTTGTCGTTTCTTCTTTTTGATGCTTGATTGTCTATTTGTTGCTCAGTTTCCTCTGACACTTGTGTTTGCTCTTCTCCATCACCATCTCTTCTCCTCTTTTCCTCTGTTGCACAACATATGATTCTGTGCAGGTGTGTTTATACAAATGTATGTGTGTGTACTTGTTCATCCCCATTTGAGCATCCTAGGGGTGATTGTGAGTGGCACGCCACTGATACCCAACAGGAGAGTATTCGGCCCACTTCCTATTTGCCTCTTTTTCCAAACAAGGCGACATGGCAGGAGAGGAGGAGAAGAGGAGATAATCTGTCTCGGTGTGAGACTGACGGTGAGTGTAGAGAAAACTGAAATAACCCTCATTACCTGGTCTGCTGCTGGCACCCAGTGAGAGATCCGAGTTTGTATGTCTGCCAGTCAAATCGAGTGGACTCCAGAAAACCAGTGATCATTACATATCTCACCAGAAAAGGATGAATCCTAATCAGTGGAGGAGTGATGTGATCATAAACACATGCAGCTTACATTCTTCTGTGTTTATGAGGCATTTTTGAATGTCCAAATAAAAGTCACAGCATGATCACTGCCTGATCACGTTACGATTCAATGTTCTGTAAGGAAAACCGACCTGGATATTACTAGTGATATGTGAAATATACAAGGATGGCATTTTTTGTCACCGGCGACAGATTAGTCATCAGAGGGTTAACATAATTACAGATAACACACCCCTTATATGGCAACTGTATTCCTCGAGGGAACTAGTCCACTGTAACACAACAAAGTGCCGATGCTCAAAAAAAAAAGTGTTCATGGAACAGCTCAAGGCCTCCTAACTGTTCTCGGTCTGATCCAGCATGAGCTGCATGTGCCACAACAACCCAGATGCACAAAGACCCCGCCCAGCCACCCACAGGACCCAAGATCATCTGAAACCCAATTAAAGGATTTCTTTGTTAATAAACTACAATCATGTATAAAAGGTCTCGGGTACACTGAGCTGTGCTTTGGGCTTAAATAGAACTCGAATATTAAAGATAGGGTAGAATATCCTGGTGAACAGGAACACGGGGAGGGGGGAAGGACAAATAGCAGTTGAGTTTGATAGACATGTCACCATCCGATCTTTTAGAACGAGCCGGTTAAAATGATTGGATGGTGTTTTTTCAGTCCTGTCTGTTTCAGGGGTGACTTCATTTTTTTTATTTTTGTGTTAGAGCATTTAATTAATTGGCTGAAAAAGGGGTGCGAAGGGGATTTTAAGCAATATAGTAAAAAAAGCTCCTGGAAAACATCTCCTACCCTACCTTTAACAGAATTCTAATCTACATGTTGTTTAACCTTTGACACTAGTGTTAGGTGATGACATAACCCCAGAAAAGAAAACTTGATTGAGTCATTGTACTTAAGAAAATCATTTTTTAAAGCCATAACAGCATTTTATGACAAATTTATCAACTTCTGGCTTTCATCAGAGTTAATTGTTTGCTTGATAAAAATTTTAATGAAAAATCACATGTCCAGCCAAACCCCTTGCCTCTGACAGCATCATACTTTAACATACACAGACACTGATGCCACACAAAAGATAACCTTTAGTAGTTTTCAGTGTATAAAAGTTAAACTGTGTAATTCGGTCACACAATTCCCGACTTCCTGGATCATCATCATGAAGCTCTGTAATCTAAATTCGACTATGATCTTTTTCTGCATCTGCAAGTAGTTTTATGGTATAAAACTAACCAGTGTAAAAGTAAAAGGAACTGAACCTTAATGAGTGAATAATTACAAGGAAATGAGGTAGTGCAGTTTTAGGGCTCATTTATGCTCTAGGCTAAATACACACACAACAGTTTGTCTTCTGCATCCTTTAAATATGTATTTTGGTCAGTTTTCAGAGAGCTGCAAAAGGGTAGCCCGACATAGCAAATGGAGCAATACTATTGGAAAGCTGCAGGGGCAGTGTTGCTCATGTGTGACCAGCAAAATCAACAAAGAAGAAAAACCTGATACGTATTTAATGGCCACACAGACCACCCCTGATGATGTACATCCTCATGATCTCCTCCACCGTTGCCATGCTTGCTAATGCCTGAAACTGAAGTCAGGAGTCGGCGGTGAACTCTGAACTCTGCATTGTCCTCTAGTGGATGTGATTCATAACTACCATGCCAACATAAAGGATGCATGGGAGTATGTAGGTTGGAAATGTTTGACAGCTTTTGTACCGATTTACGTACGTAAAGGGAAGATCAATGAGCCTTATAATAGAATCTCATGTTTGTGGCTCCTGTGATTTTCTTCCAACTCTTATTCAGTTGCTCAAGAGGGTACCAGGGGCTTTGACATTTCACCCCAGCACACAGTGATTTAACACTCCAAAGATTAGAAATAAACATCTCTACATTATTCTCTTCCAAAATCACAAGGAAAACACAGTACTTATAAACAATGCATGTTTTAAATCTTTCCACTGAATGTGAAATCCTGTAACGTAAAAACATACAAAAAGAATTCCCCTGTCTTCGTTTGTAGTCTCATTTTAAACCATTAAAATGCAACCTCCATGTTGTAAGAATGCCAATGTGTGCTTCTTCTAAGTCTGTTAGTTTGATGTAGATATATAAAATGAACTTTAGAAGAATGGATAAGAGACCTTATAAGCATGCAGGTGTATGCTCAACCCTGGTTAGCATGGTTTCAGGAGATCATATAAAAACTTTATCAGTTTTCAGCCCTCCAAATTTCACTTCAAATTGAGAATATTTACACCAATTGAATATCTATGGACATCTTTGAATGAACAGCTGCACAGCTATTCACCGGGTAAGTGAGACCACAGAAAAAGACTTTAATTGAAAAAAGACTAAATACTTGTTTGTGAAACACATGTCCACATTTTCAAAGATAAAACAATAGTAATCAAAATCTCAGCTGAGCCTGTTACTGACTTCTGTTTCCGGGATTTTGGATAAGCCGATAAATTCCACTTTCCTCTGCTGTTTCACTGGCTCAAACATAGAGTCCTTGTGTCGTATGAGTTACCAAGACGAAGTTGACATCTAATACATAACTTCTATTTAACAAATTTCCTGGTTTGTGTTTCATATCACCAACATTTACGATTAATGTCAGTTCCTGGTTATTGTCTACTACTTTCTAACAATCTATTACACACCCAGGCCCAAGCTAATGCTCTTAACACACATTACTAGCACTAATCCTCATCTCCAAGCTAAAGGCATTGTGTCTGGACAAGTGAGTGGGACCGTAGCAGTGACAGCAGGTGCTAAAGCTGTAGCTAACCCTGACTAACACCTCTCGAGCTCCGTAGGACAGGAAATGCTGGGAGGGATACTTAACTACTTACTGTACGTGCACACACACTCACACACACTCACACATGCATGTGCATACAAAGGGTGGGGACTTAAAACAAAGGCAGCATGCTAAACGGAGGAGATGATCGTTGAGTTACATCTACATGACAGTGCAGCTCTACAGGAAAACGAGTGGGCTTCCTAAACCCCTGGGAGGACTGCTGTTAGCCCTCAGGACAATGTTCTGAGTTTCAGTGTGCGCGTGTGTGTGTTAGCTAAAGAATAAGTCATTTAATTTCTAACTTCTTCCCCTCTAGTAGCAGCAGATAAATGACTCGCATTTGCACTGAGCAGAAATTTTACATCTCTTAAACTTGAAGAAAAACTCAAAATAAGGTTTTAGTATCTGTTAAGCTAGGCTAGTTGGTCAAGGCAATGTAAAAAAGCTCTGATGCGAGAATTAAAGCTATAAAAAAACAAACTAATTTTGATTAAAGCGCTCCTACTAATTAGTTCTGTCAGAAATGGTGGGCAAAGTTAAGGTATTTAAGTTTTCTACAATAGGCCAATCTAGGTCAATAATCTGGCAATGAGATGAGAAAATCCACACAAAGGTAATAGATCTTTAAACAACTCACCTGAGCATGACAGCTAAATATATAAACATTTATCTGTCATGCCAAATAGACACATACATTGATAAGTAAAGAAACAAACAAACAGAAGAGAAATTATAACACTTGCTGTGTGGTTTTATGAGTCTCGCGACCAATAAAATGGATGTTTACATTTACCATCCATTTTTATGACATCAAATATCAGGCAGAAATATGTCCTGCAGCTATGTTGGGATACATCATCTCATCTCGTAGAAACACAAAACATGTGCTCTTCTTTGCTTTACCAGGAAAAGTTCAAGTTTGTCAGATAATTGTGGACATGATGCTCTCCAGGTGAAACTTAACAATAGATAAAACAGGATGAACAGGTCAACTGGAAACAAGGTTTAATTAGAAAATGATTCCATTTCTCGCAGAGTTCCTTCATCAGATTATCTTTACATACAGTCCTGAGTTCTGTTCAAATAAATAAGACCAACTGATTCAAATTATTTTCAATGTGCTGCTCATATTCGGACTTTAGTAAAGAAGTAAAATGCTGTTTTCATCTCACTTCACTGGAGGTCAAATTATCAATCAACATATTGATTAGCACTAATTAGGATCAATCCCACTGTGTTTAACTCAGCGGGTGAAGTCTGCTATGTGTGTTTGGGCAGTCATGCGTGTACTTGCCTTTAGTGTGTGTGTGTAGGAGTGTGTGTGTGTGTGTTTGCCTGTATACATTCTTCTAAGTGTGTGTATGTGTGTTTTTGTCTTGGCTGTCACCCTGAAGGTTATCTCCGTGGTGGCAGCATCGTCAGGTGACAGCCATTTCCCATGATGCCAAGCGAGACGTCAAACTGTCCTTCCAACCACGGTTCCCTTGACAACTAGAAATACACACATATGCACACACACGGACGCAGACAAAGACACATGGGTATACACACGAAACACATCCTCATTTAGTAGTAGGTGAAGACTGTATGTGTGTGTGTGTGTGTGTGTGTGTGTGTGTGTGTGTGTGTGTGTGTGTGTGTCATTGCAGCAGAAGGGCTGCTCAGACTTTGATAAGCTATCACATGTCCCAGGTGATTGTCTCTAACAGCACATCAGTCCAAAGGAACTGCCTGACAACCGAATCAAACACACCCAGACCAGACGTCCTGGCAACCCAAACCAAACAAACCCAAACTGACAATATATATATTATACATACGTTTCTCTGAAACACAGGCAAAAAAAGGAGGCCTTTTATCTGTGACTACCCAAAAAAGGAAACATCTCTGATAAGGAAGTGTATTTTAAGGATCCGCTTGTTGTCCGCAGTGATGGACCGGAGAGCCACTGGAGGGCCTTGTACCTCAGAAAGACACTTTATAAGTCAGCTTTCACTGCTGTGGTATCACTGCAGTGCAGTTTCCAAACCCCACCTGTCAATCAAATGATGTGTCCTTTGACAATTTCCAAATCTTTGACCAGCGACCATTTTATCATCGTCCCAGTTCTTGCTGGAACAGTTTTATGTGCAGAAGGTGTAAGACTGAAGGGATCAGTCAAAGTATTGTAATTTTTATCCAAAGTCTCTACAGAGCAAGACTTTATGAGATGATGTCAGGAGGGGATGCAAATGCAGGGTTCGAAACAGGCAGGTGTAAAAAGGAAGGTTAATTTTCATCAAACTTTAAAAAATGAGGAACAAACGAAGATGCAAAGTAAGTTCAGAATGACAAATGTGTAACCCTTTGAGCTAAAAAGACCAAACAAACTACTGTACATACCCATAATGAAATGGGTATCTGTCTGCAACCACAAGGTTTGAATATTTTTGGAGTCATGATAAAGGGAACACTTTGTTAAGATGTGTAAATATCAGTATGCGTTAATGGTAAAAAAATTCAGGATGAACATTTGTTTGGAATGATGCAGCTGTAGTTCTAAATCTCTGTCGACTCATAGTACAATATGTGAACTGTGAAAAACTGAAGCAGAACAGAAATAGAAAGGTTTTAGTACAGACAGTTCAGGCGAGGTCTCCAAAATGGTCATTTTGGCACAGTTTGGCACCTTCTGTTCTCAAAGTCCCCAAACTGGGACCTCCGGTTTTGAAATTTTAAACTGAATTTTACTCCAACCGTTACATTATCTTTGTCATTTTAATCAACTTTCACTATTTGTTCTGTTACTGAATTTGTACTAATGCCTTTTTTTTTTGTTGCACATTGTATATTTTGCTTCAGCATCTGAATCTCTTATATTCCCTTTTTAATAAATATTTTAATAACAGATATAAATGTATATATTTCCCTCATACCATTTCTCTGGACTCTTAACTTTTTATATACTTGATTTTCTTTTCTTTTTACGTTATATGTTTTGGTTAGAAAGAAACAACATTTAAATTTTCCTGCATGCAGGCAGATATAGCAAATTGACTAAACAGTAATGCAAAAAGCCAAGACAAAGCAATGAGTAAATGATGCAACATGAGATGGAGGGAAGAATGAGGGCTCATTTAATCTGTAGACATTAAGCTTCACTCATTTCTCACATTTATGAATCCATATTTCCGACCATCCTACAACCCTTGTCCCCCATAAAATTATTTCAGCACATCTTCTTACTAAACTGCTCCAGGAGGAGAGAGGTGGCTAATTGGAGGAGCTATTAATGAGGTTATACATGTGTATTCTTTGCAGAAGTGTTTGCAGAAGGGGGTGTTCTATGTGCTTCTATGATGCTTCAAACCCGCTTAATCCAATCCGAGGTTGCACAGGGGGTGAAGCAATCCCAGCTGTTATCAGTTGAGAGGTGGGGTACCCCCTGCACGGGTTTCTAGTCCAACTGTTGATGCTAATCTGACAGATACTCTAGCATACGATAGTATGTTGCGACAGAACAATGGGAAAGTGACACAGCTGTGCCTCATGTTATATTTAATTGACATTGGTTTAAAATGAGAGGCCTGAATGTATGAATCTGGACATTAGATAAGGTGACACACAAACTGACAAATGGAAAGCTTAAGACTATGAATATATAGTGAGTGATAAAGCACTGGTGTAATATCCTTGGAGGAAAGAAGACATGGCACACAAGGACAAGCGACTTTTCAAAATCAGACAGGAAGTGACCACAACAAAAACCTAAGCCAAGACAGTTGATGATGTAAACAGGCAACACTGCCAGGAAGGAAAATCTCTCCATCAATATCTTCCCCAGAGCTTTTATTCTGTATGCTTCATGTTCTCTCACACTGTTTTGGGTCCTTTGGGCTAAACTACAGTAAGCATGCAAGGAAGCTCCAACAAGTCAGTCCTTCACGAGGAGCTACCGTTCATCAATGCAGGAACATGCTGATATTTTTCATTTCACAAAGCGTATGTGCATTTTTGTTGAGCTCAGTATGTGAAACGTGGAACAGGATGCAAACGGATGCAGGCTACCTTCCAAAAACTGACTACAGTGCAGATGTGGGTTGTACTCAAGGATGGAATATGACTTGCAATTGATTGTGGGACCAGAGAAAATACTATTTTGAATTTTTGAGCAGATTTCTATTAAACTTTCAAGAACTTAAGATACCTAAAAGCTAATTACTGCTCATCTGTTCACCTAAAATCCACAATAGCAACAACAAAAATCCTTTCAATGACTGACTCTTAACCCACAGTTGAAACTAACCTAACCATGGGCTAAAATGATTACAAGTAAAAAAATATAATTCTTAAATGATCAGGTATAATCATTATAATGAACTTTAAGGGGTTCTGATATGAACATTATTGAGACATTACTGTTGACAGAGTGAATCACCATTGTAAAGTGCAGCTTTGTTTACAGATTAGCTGATATAAAAAAAACATTTTCAGAAGCTTTAACATATTCTTCTTGTAGCTGATGGAAACAGAATACATTTACTCTTTATATAGACACACACAGTCATACACTGCACGCCTTGTACAATTACAGAATTACAGCATCTTGGAAATGAAACATGACAGAGAAAGCATGCTATTGTAGCGAGCCGTGTTTTCTTTCACTCTCTGTCTCTCTCTCTCTCTTTCACACACACACACACACACACACACACACACACACACACACACACACATGGAGCTATCCCATAATGAAGTGTTTCTTGTGTGTGTGATGTCAGTGACACAGGCTTCATTACCTGACGTGTCACTATGTCACTGCAGTGACAGCCTGTCAGAGACCGTTTGGTTGCCACAGGGACAAATATTGGAATCCACCTGATTCAACAACCCAAAGCTTTGACTGGTTCTGAAATCATGTGGAATTGTGAGCATACAATGCATGTACTGACTACACTTTATCTTTCTTGCTGTATATTCTATATTATGAGTTGGTTAGATAACAGGATCTGGCTTGGAGGTGGATATTCAGTGATATGAAAGTTTAAAAAATGAAAAAAAGGGACTGTGAGCTGCAAAGTTTTTTTGAGTAAACTCAACTAAGTGGTTCTGGTGTTGTGTGAACCTAAATTAAGAGGCTAACTCAAAGTAATAAATGTAGGATAGATAGGTTTACTCATGTTTTTGAAATGAAATCAGTTAAAAATGTTGTCTATTTGTCTTGGCTCTGCGATGGTCCAGGGTGTACCCTGACTATCGCCAAGCAGCCCCCCCCCACCCCCGACCCTTCATTAGGATAAGTGAGTATAGAAAATGGATGACTGGAATACAGACTTCCCTAATAAAGAATAAGTAGTTGAGAGAAAACTTAAAAAAATAAAGAAACCGACTGTAAAGCAATTCGAAATAAACTCAACCAAAAAATTGTGCAGTCAGCCTTAAGAGTGCAAAACAAAATCTAAATATTCATTTGGAGAAGCTACTGTTCAGACTATTATTCAGATTTACTCACACAGTTAAGTTAAGACATAAGTTGCCTCAACTTTTTCAACGAGTTGTTGCAGTTTAAATACATGAGTAGACCTGAATATCTATCCTAACTTTTAGTTTAAAGGTTCTACTTTGAGTTACCTTCTAAATTTAGGTTCCCACAACACCACTTTGCTGAGTTGCTTTGACTTTTGAAGTTCACTCAACTTTTTTTTAGTGCAGTACATAAGAAAGTTAGTGAGATGTGGAGAAACAGAAAGATGTGTTCCTACCTAAGCTTGGGTGTCAGTTTACCATGAGATTAGCCATAAGTTTTCATTTTGGTTTGCACCGCAGTTCCAAAAGCAGATAACAGTGACCATAAGAAACTTGAAAGACAGGAAAGCAGCCCTTCCTGTTGACCCCCCGCTACATTCACCTGACTTACAAAACTACCTGTGAAACAGCAGGTTCTCTTTGTTACATTTATCTGCAGGTTTTCTCATTTTTTGTCCTTCCCAAGTCACATTCACATGCATATAAAGTATTGTAGCGCACGGCAGTGAGGTCAAAAAAAGCATCCCAAAAAAGGATGATAACATAATAAAAATCATTGAAGAATTTCAATAGTTTAATCTGAGAAAATATAAAGTGACAAAGCAGATACACATGTATTTTCTGCTTTATCGTACAAAGTCCTTCCAGAACAAATAAATCACTAAAATAAAATAACTGAAGAATTAACAACCTTAAATAAACCACACAGTGAAATAAAGCTGCACTCTGCTTTTTGCCGTCTTCATTGTCCTCAGTTGATTTGCTGTTTAATATCATTATCCTTGAACCTTGTTGACATTTCATTTTTACTCGTGAATTGCAACAAAAATCAAAAACTGAATACGATTCGGAAATTCATTCTAACAACCACATAAAGCAAATGAAGAGGTCACTGCCAAGGCAGCTCCCTGCACGCAGCAAACAGTTCTGCTGTCCATGGTGCTGAAATAGCTCCTGCAGTACGTCTCATCAAGGGAATGAATCACCTGCATCGCACTCGCTTCATAATCCAAATCCTAATATATACTAATGTTAAATAGGACTAAGGTCAGTCCTGTTTATTAGCCTACACTAAGTCAGTAGCAGCCATAGTAACCTGGGCTGTAAAACTGTTCTTATTACAGTTTTCCACAGTAAGAAAGTTGCTACTGACATCACAAATGAGTGGTAGGGGTGACTTTGTGAATCCAATCATTAAAGTGTAGTGATATTACTGATGGATGGCAACAGGAAAAAAAAGTCTATGCAAAATCATCTCAAATAGTAAAGAATTTATGTTTGGAAAATGTTATGTTACACATACAACGCTGACAAATAGGTGCTTTTGTTTTCATTTATAAACCACCAGGAACTTTTTGGAAAGTAAAAATCAAGAAAAACCTGAAAGTGGGACAATTTGTTGGAGCTCCTCCTTAAGCCTCATATATGCTCCCTTTACAAACGTAAATCGGTATGTTGTCAAACATCACTGCCCACATGCTACCAAGCATGTTTTACATTGGGATGGTTGTTAGCCAATACATCCACTAGGGGGCAGTGTAGAGTTCAGCGTTTAATCTGAGTTCTGACGTCAGTTTCAGACAACAGCAGACGTGGTGGCGGTGGAGGAAATCATGTTAATGCACAATCACATTCTCAGAAAGAGGCAAAAAAAAAGAGGCAGTGCAGTAGCCGACGGTGGTCTGTAAGGCCATTAAATATATCACAGTTTTTCTTCTTTTTCATTCCTTTAGCTGAACATGAGCTATACTGCACAACGCTGCCCCCAGGGTTTTCAGTGGTACTGCTCTGTTTTTAAGGTCTGGGTAAACATCTGCAAGCTCTCTGGAATATGCATGTAAAGGAAGCAGCAAAGGGACAGAAGGCTCCATCCAGATGCAAATGCATATTTAAAGTATAGCATTAATGAAGCTTTACACTTAACACTTAAAACTGTATAAGTGAGATTTTGTCTGTCAGAGTCCGAGGGGGATGAGGGGAGGAAATGGACCCAACTGCAGAACAACAGAGGAGAGGAAGCCAAGTATCATCTGGGGTTTTAATAATGATACACAAGTAACTATTGATTATCCACGGCAAGAAAACAAACACAGACACAGAGAGAGAAACGGAGTGACGTGGAAATGATCCAACAACAGAAAACACAGAGAACTAATCCCAAAATGAGCAGGTGAGGCAATCAGTAAAAGAAACCAGGTGTGACAACGAGGATCCAGAATCAGGGAGCAGGAAGTAAAGTGAACAGAAAACACAAGGGAGTAAGCTCAACAAAATAAAAACAGGAAACAAGGAAGATCTCCAAATGACCAGACTAGAAACTAAGACTGCAATAGAACAGGAAGAAAAACCCACAGATCACTGTATGACGAGTTTATAATAGACTCACTGTTATGAGATATTCAATGATTTATGTGGATAAAAAACACAGTTTAAAAACCTGTAAAATACCAAATCTTTCTGTTCCAAGGCTTTTTGATTTTTAAAAGCTGTGATGGTGTCATTTTCAGCTCTTAGAATAATTCTTGAACTTCTATAAAGCTGTTTAATTGTAGGCTGAAACAGAGAGCTTCAGAAAAAGACTCAAGTTTTCAATCAGAGACACAAAATCAAAGTTCTGGAGTTGAGCAAAGCTGGTAACTATAGCAACAACAACAACAACAACAAACAACTGATTCAAGTCCATAACTGACACATTTAGCTCACGTGTGACATGTCTGAGTGCAGTCATCTGCCTAACCAATCACAGCAGAGTCAAGCATCCACCTGGCTGATCCGGTATAGCACCAATTGTAGCTAAACAAACATGCAATCATGTGTAAAGTATATTTATACAACTTCTCTGCATGTAAGTGAGTGGAAAATACAGATTGGCAAAGACAGCTGATCACACAGAGACGGAGGTGATCAGGGGGACAAATGAGCTCCAGAAAAGCGAGGAAGGGGGGAGGAGAAGGAGTAGTTCTGGTTACATTCATTCAGCTCTACATTGGCTATTGTCCCCCCCACAGCAGACAGAAAATAAAAGTAATTGATTTTACTGTTTTCTTCTGGTGTCAGATCTGCTGCTGTTTATCATCACCAGACCCATCTCTCTGTCCTTCTTCTCCATCTCTCCATCCCTCTTTCTCTCTCCTTGTTTGTTCAGCTAATTAACTTTATTACCCTGATAGCTCCCCACTGCCTCTGACGAAAACAATTACCATCACTTCCCCCTCCACCTCTCTCTCTTTTCCCTCATCATCCCTCGCTCTTCCGTGTTTGGCAGAGTGCACTAATTAATCCTGAAGCTTAGCTGCTGCTACATTTCTTCTCAGTCTTTTTTGCCCCATTGCAAGGTTTTAACACTTTTATTAATCTACCAGGAAAAAAAAAAAAACTTTTGAGAAAGTCTGTGAGATTTATAGAAACTCAGACAGCCATTATATTTTACTTGGCAGACAAATTGCAAAAGTAAAATAGTTCAGTCCTATAAGACAAGTTACTAGTGATGGCTTAAAAAAATTCTTCTGACGCAAACTTACTTAACATAACTTGTATCATATTGTACTGAATCATATAATCTCTGTAACATGTTGCTGCTCTCGGTTGTCATTATTAGTATTATTAGAAAGTCTTGGTCACAGTGGGTAGCTGGCTGTTCTTTGGAAGAAAAAAGGTAACCCCGGTGCCTCATACTTTGGGATAGCTATTTAAATATCCCAAAAAAGAACACATATATTTAATATGAAGAAAAAAAAACTACCATTCTCATCTGTAACCTGCCCACCTGTGAAATTTTGATAATATAGTTTTACTTTTACCCATGAAGCAACTTTTTTGCAGGCCACCCATCAGTCGCCGTGGGTACCCGGCACCTTGCAGGACTCTGGTTGCCTCTCAGAAAGCCTTGCAGCTAAAGCTCTTTCTTGACCAAAAAACTGACATTTTTTGTCGTACTTACCAAACTTGTTTGTTTTTAGTACAGAGACAAAGCAACCTGAGCCCATACAAGTTGTCATTTTTTCAAATCTATTCATGTAGCCTTATTATTTATTTAATTGAACGTTCTTTTTTTCATTTTCTCTTAAGTAATTTGTCAGCCTGTTGTAGTGACATTTCCTGTGCAGGAACATTGTTACATTATCATAATGTCAGACTATTTACCAAGGTTCTCCTGTATCATGGCCATGAGTTTGATGTTCTTGTGTAGACGTCGCTGACTGAATTCTAATCTGCGTAGGTCATGAACGAAATCCAAAGACAAGAGCCATGAATTTAATTGTTCCAAGATTTACTAATCAAAGATGCAGAGGTTAAAGATGGAATTTTGTTCCAAGAAATATTTTTTATGCTCAGCAGCTTTAATGAATCAAACATAAACTGAATTTAGGTGTTATCATTTTATTTTTTTATTTTCTTAAACAGGTGAGATCTCCAGATATTTTCTTTCTTCTTTTCTTTTCTGGCACCTGTTTATCTTAATGTAAAAACTTCTACTTCATGTTTAAAGAAATTTACCATTAAGATTTCCATTAGGCTTAATCAATGCATCATAATTTGCATGAAAATAATAATTTGCATGAAACTAAACTCCACTCTGCATCCCTCACTGTCTGTTCGACCTCTCTAGTTGCAGACAGGATAGCATTACATTGTCAGTGGTAATTTAACTCTCATCCGTCTTCACTAATTATTGTCACATTCATCAGATTCATCAAGAGGGGCTCTTGCAGGGATTGCACCATTTGCTGTTAATATAGCATCAACTGCTATTAGGACTGAGAGCTGAGAAGTGTGTGTCTGGGAGAGTGTATCTATGTGTGACTAGAGGGACAACGAGTATTCATCACTAATTAGACCAAGCTGTGTGATTAATTATACAGTCCGCCTTTTTTTTCTTTCTTTTCTTTACTCTGAGGCCCGGGGATGGTTTTGGTGATGGAAGGGAAAATAAATATAGAGAGGGAAAAAAGGAAAAGATGGATGGATGAAATGAGGAAAAAAGATGGAGGTGAAGACGTGGGAGATGTTGAGGCGATGAAAAGTAGAGGAAAGCAGGATCAGGAGTGAACAGGATGCCATCATCAAGGGGGGGGGGGAGCTTGATAGAGAGAAAAAGAGAGTTTGCAAATTCAGGAGGGAAAGAGAAGAAGCGAGGGAGTGAAGCAGAGAGGTGAAGTGTTTTGTCATGTGCTCTCAGAGTAATTCCCACCTGACAAAGAGGCCTTGAATCAGGGGGGAAATTGCAACTTGTCACCCAGCAAATAAACTGCCCTGATAACTGATTAATAACGCACACCTGGGACAGCTGCACGCACATTCACACACTCACACACACACACACACACACACACACACACACACACACACACACACACACACACACACACACACACA
>JBBBVU010000015.1:5108894-5122942 GCA_037177055.1 Atherinosoma microstoma | reverse complement strand
ACACACACACACACACACACACACACACACACATACACACACACACACACACACACACACACACACACACACACACAATCATGCACATTCAAATTTTGAATATTCAGTCAAATGAAACCCCTTCACACACAGTATCACATAAAATTATCTGTAATTCAGTCGTAAGCAGGAAGTTTTAGCTCAGACTCGGATAACACATGATCTTTGTTGGGCTATCTAACTGAAAAACAGAGACAGCAAAGTATAAATATATCAGCCCAATATGCCATAAATATGTCAGAAATAATAATATAAATCCAGAGTGAAAGTGTGTCCAAACCTTTGACTGCAAAGACCCTGCACAGAACCCTCAAGCTCCCAGGTCTCTGGTCGAGGACCTGAGCTTGAGCTGAACCACCTCCCGCCCCAAACATTTACAGTACAATAAACCTTTAGTCCAGTACTTTAAAGACATGTAATCATATGTCAAGCATGTATTTTGTCCTGGGCCTATTTTAATAAGACACTTTCCTGTTACTTCCATTTTCCTCTCTCCTCAAGCTGTAAAATGATTTCTTAATTACGTGAGTAAGCCAGAAGGATTAGATACATCCAGGTTTATTGATGAAAATGCAACTGACAAACCCTGTGCGTCCTTCCAACCCAATGATCACGGTACTTCATGTGATAGATCACAGAAACAGTGTCATTCAAGTCTGCATTTTGGAGGGTGCAGGCAGAAAAGAACATGTGACTTACCCAGAATTGTGAGTTTAAGTTCTGTTTGCTTTCCTCTGATGTTCTGTGTCGTGTTTTTCCTTTGTGTAATTATGCTTCCGTCCTTTTTGGATTTTGCACTGCTACTTTTAATACTTAGTAAGTTAGTTCTTATACAATGATGTATAAAGTACTTTGTGAAAAAATAATTTTGTTAAAAAAAAAAAAAACAGGAAAGAGGTGGATAGCTTTATTGAAACATAAGCAGAGGTGCTGCTTACCAGCAGGCAAGCCAGGCAAATATTTGGGGTCCTGAATCAGAAGGGTGCCCCCGAGGGAATTGGTAAATGGTAAATGGACTGTATTTGTATAGCACTTTATAGTCACATGACTACACAAAGTGCTTTAACATCACATATCTCATTCACCCATTTGCACACACATTCATACAGCACTTATGTTTATACATACTTAGTGCTACTAAACACATTCATACCCCTGATAGGCACATCAGGAGGCAAGGTGGGGTTCAGTGTGTTGCCCAAGGACATTTCGACATGTAGTCAGGGGAATTGAATCGATGTTTGATAGACGACTGCTCTTTCCACCTGAGCTACAGCCGCCAGTAAGGGCTGACTGACGGAGCAGTGACAGTGTCAAAGGTTTGCAATGACAGTGGTCGACCCGTGCAGACTTCCTTAAAGGAGCCCTGGGGCTCAGCAACAAGTGAGACCAGGTTTGTGAAAATGAAAAGAAGTTATCTGTCTAGCAATGATAAAAGAAAGAAAAATGAGAATATATTAAAAAAAAAGGACAAAACAGTGGTAAGTGCACATAATACAGAAGCTAATTTACAGTAGCTCAGAGCAGCTTAGTCTGCTCCGCTCCTGTTTACTTCCCGGGTGCCACAAAATTGAAATAAAACCAGCTAACTTGGATAAAACTCTTTCTTTAGTTAAAGCCGTGTCCAGCCACGCTAAACTGTCAAGCAATAAATGCTAAGTTTCAGAATTTATAGGCAGGGATTGGATAATACGCTACTATATGCATGGATGGAAGTTATTGTGTTGTGTGCAAGTATCAAAACAAGGTCTGTTATTCCTCCAAGTTGGGTTTCCATTCAAGTTAATGGAGAAATGTGTCCTTTTCCCAACTGGTCAAGGTATTAACAACACTAGTTTATTTTGTATTAGACAGATGGATTTGTTATTCATTTTGGACCCTCTATAAAAAAAAAATTCTTTTTAAAACGCTCTAAAAAGAAAACAGTGCTGCCAGCTGCTAACTAAAACTGCTAAGACTGTCAACTTTGTCCACCATTTCTTTTTCTTTGATTCACAGTACACATAGATCTCCTCATGGCCAACACAGAAAGTAAGAATGATTACACTGACCCATCACTCTCTAGATGTACATGTGAGAATGGTGTTAAAATAAACCTGGAATTATCCAAACCTATCCTATAATATCAGGATGGAGCAGTGGATTTAGAAACAAGGTCACTTGACCTTTACACAAAAGAAAAGACCGTGAGTGAAATTACACTGGGCAATTTTTAGAATGTATCTATAATGTCAGAAATAGATGCTGCAATACAGCTGCATTTTGGAAAGAAAAAAAAATCAGACCATCGAGTCCCTGGAGACAAAGACAACAACAATAGGAGAGAAAGAGAATTCAATTACAGACTCATGGAGCTTCTGATAGACTGCTAGGATCAGCTCTGTTCCCTCCTTTCAATTTTTTTCTCCTGAGATGATACACAGGCACACACGCACGTCAGTCAATATTGGCACACATTGACCCTCCCAGGAAAAGCCATTTAGAGTGACATCTACTCTTAGTATCCATTATACTCTTACACCTTCCTCACTGCCCTTGTGTCCCCTCTGTATTTCTAAATGCTCACACCTTCCTGGCCTCTGATCTTCTCTGTGATTGGACAACAACAGCGGGACCAAGACGAGGCCAGGCCAGGCCATGCTCGGCGCCACCAAACTCACACACCTCTCTCACACACACACACACACACATATATACACTGCAGGGCCATCTACTCCAAACAAAACCTCTTCATCTACAGCACAATGGAAGCTCTCCTGAAAGCCTATCATTTTCACTGGCACTGGGTCGAACGGTGGTGGAGAGAAAGAGGTGGAGGAGGAGGGACGGAGGACAGGAGAAAAGGGACAGTGCTGAAAATTGGATCAGAGCCGAGTGTTGTCATTTGGAGTTTTATCAGTGGAGCCTGACGCCCAAAAGGTCATCTGACATAATGGCTGAGAAATTTAAAAACGTGCTGAGCAGGATTTTCATTTGCAATTTTCAATTTAGGCAGACAGAGCCTCTCGCAGCAGCCCCATGATAACCGTCTGCAGCCTGTCAGCGCTATCGCACCGCCTGTCACAAACATCAAGCAGCTGTTGCAGCTGGAGAGGGAGTTATACAGAGATACAGACAGAAAGAGACAGACAAGAGGAGAAACAGAGAGGTGATGAGGAAACAGAAATATAGAGAGAATCAACGTATATTTTGCTTTAGAGCAGGGAAAGAAAAAGACAGAGAGGTTAAAGGAGGGTAAAGTCATCAAAAAATGTAATGGGTGTTTAATTCAGCAATACCTCTGCAGCTGCCATCACATTCCTATTTGTCCTTCTTATACCACTTAAACCATTTTGACCAATCATACGTCTTGAAAAGTATAAAAATATAACTAGGCAGACTTTCATGGTCAGTATCTTAACCTTTGACCTTCACTGTATGTTTGTGTTAAGTCTGTTAAAAGTTGTGTGTAGTATAGGATTTCAGGAGCAAAGAATTTCATGGTTGAACACAAAAAGAATTTAAAGTTTAATATCTAAAACCAAACCAGTCTTGTCTATTATGTGAAAGATTATATCCTGGTTTGGAAAGGCTCTGACCCAAAACACATTACATTCATATAACCACTACTTTACAAGCAATGAAAAGAAAACTCTGTGCCTTGCTTAGCATTATTTCAAAATAATAGGTAAGATGTCTCCCTTTAATATAAGCGTGATGTCTCAACAAACTAGACATACATTATGAAAAGCGCTGTATAATCATGGTTGTGACTCCCCTCTACTTGGACTTTACAGATGATGAATAGACCTAAGAACCCAAACCAATGCAGGCTGTGTCACAACATCTAGTGCAGGGGATCCTCAATCCTGGTCCTCGAGGCCTGGTGTCCTGCAGGTTTTAGAAGTTTACCTGCTGCAACACACCTGACTCAAATCAATGGGTCTGAATCAGGTGTTTTATTTGAGAGTCAAATTTGTTTGAAATTCATCCTGAACCAGTTAAAAGTTTAACTGAAATTAATGTTTGTATCTGAAATTATACAAGCGTTGATACGCTCATCGTGCCAATACTTGATTACTTGATATACTTTTTTAAAGAAGATGTTTTGGGCTCTAGTGGTCTTTATTTCACAGTTGCTTGACAGGAAAGGGGGTCAGAGACAGTGGGGAATGACATGCAGCAAAGGGCACCAGGCCGGAATTCAAACTTGGTCCAGCTGTGTCGAGGAACGGTAGCCTCATGTGGCGGCTGCTCAACCAATTGAGCTAAACATCACCCCGGATTGCTTGACACACGCTTTCGAATGACTTCATGATTACCTAAGTCATTGGGTTTCCATTCACTGTTGAGGAAAATTTGAAAACCCTGGACATCGACTAGTCATTTCTTTTTCAGAAATTATTTCAATCTATGTGAATATCTGGGATATTATGTCATATTAGGGTATTGTGTTCCAGCTCGGACCAGAATCCTGTATCTTCTGAGTCACACCGTCTTAATCTGTGTTAAGTAAGATGCATTTCACCAAATACACAACGACCTGTCTTATTCACATCTTCTCAATGTGAATCAAAACTGCATTGGAAAACAATCCAGTCAAAGACTTACATGAAAAGCAGAAACCTGACAATTATTGTCCATGAAGCCTCATGCGCTACGTTCACAGACACATGTGACCCAAATCTGATTTCTTTTGCCCTTAAGTGACTCAGGTGAGATTCTTTCATGACAGTGTGTACAAGCCAAGTCACATGGAATCCGATATTTTAAAATCAGATCTGGGTCACTTTTATATGTGGTTGTAAATACAGATCTGATTTTTTGGGAATGTGACTGCAGTATGAACAGCCAAGTGACCCACATCGGAATTCATGCGATGATGATGTCACTCTGTATCGACACAGAACAAATATGGACAGTGTAGACGGAGATTTTGGAACTTATACAGAATCGGTGTGATACAACCATCCAAAGGAGACTTGAGAGGCCGTACCGTTACCCGTCAGTCTATGAAAGCATTTCACGTGAAATGGCCAAAAGGGGACACACGAAGAACCTGGTTTCAATGCCAGAAAAAAAAAATCAAAAGCCTAAAAGCTAAATTCAAGGAGGCTAAAGATTCCAACCAACGAAGCAGTCGGGGACGGATTACATGCCCTTTTACAACGAGCTAGACAACGCGCTGGGCGATAAGCCCAGCTGTCAGCCTCTTGAGCTGCTTGACAGCTCCGAGCGTGGTGTGACACATCTTCTGTGCATGCAGATCCCTTCAAGACCATAAATGAAAATGGTCACGTGAACAGCCTCACAAAAAAATCGATGGACTGGCGACCTGTCCAGGGTGTACCCTGCCTCTCGCCTGATAATTGCTGGGATAGGCTCCAGCCCACCCGTGACTCTGAATTGGATTAAGCGGTACAGAAAATGAATGAATGAATGAATGAATGAATGAATGAATGAATGAATGAATGAATGAATGAATGAATGAATGAATGAGTGAATGAAAATGACCTGCAGTGCGAACGTAGCCATAGTATCTTAATCACTCCTGTAATACTTCACAGAATTATGCATGTTCTGATGCTTTGCCAAAACATAAAAAAAAACAAGTATATATCCAGGTTAATCATTTTTGTTTTGCTTATTTATAGAATAAAGTTATTTGTTTCTTAACAAATAATAATTTACCATAATACGATCCTTAAATCAGTTAATTTTTGGCATATTCAAGTGGCAAAGTTTGTGTTAAAGATTTCTTTTAATATATAAATGTCTGTGATTCACTACAATATTTTAAAATTCTATATTGCTTTTTTTCCTATTCCTGCTGTGAACATCTCACATCTAGTTTTACAAAGAAATGCAGAGTTTGCAACAAAGGAGAATACTGTAATGTGGCAAAACAACATAAGAATAGCATAACAAGCAAAAATTATATTATTTGTGGAATTGGACAGAATAATAAAAAAGCAAAAAAAAAAGCAGAATTAATGGCAAACAATTTGTCTACAGTTCATAGCAATGAGCAGTGACCATCTAAAAAGATTAAAATAAAAAAAAGGAAAAGAGCACAAGGGTTTTCTTGAGAATTAAAGCAGTGGCACCTATTGGTTCCATCTATTTTGCACTGAAGCTGACACTGATCCGCCACTGAGTTTGCAGCCATTCAGGATAAAATCGTGGCTCGTCAGTGGGCTTGCTGTGCAGAGAATAAGGGCCCAGATCCAAGGTTTCCAGAGCAAACAGCCTCATATAGCTGCTCCCCATCAAAGTCTATTCATCCCTCTACATCCCACCTGACAGAAAAAGAGGGGCACAGACCAGCAGAGACACTGAGAGGCTCTTGGCAGCAAATCCAGGCCTTGCTGGGTTCAGTTGAACAGCTGTGTCTAATAAAGTGTCTCGCCTCAAAGAAAAAGGAGGGGGAGAAAACGGAGTACTCCACAACAATCTAAAGCTAAGAGAAAGGCAGAAGAGGAGGAAGAGGGGGATTGATGATGAAGAGATTGTCATCAAAGCTTAAATGACAGGGACCAATTTCCCTGAACCAGAAGGAAAAGGTACAATTAGTCTCCTGATTGGTGGATACTCAGGCTTAAAAGGTGACTGTCTACTTTGAAGTGTCCTCCTGTGCCTGTTTAGATCGATAACGTGTTGAAAATCCCACCATCCTGCATGTTGTTGAGCATCAAAAAAGCCGGATTTATTGCAAATGTAGTGTCCCAATGAGGGCTTATCTTTCTAAGCCGCAAACCTCACTATTAATATGCTTCAAAATTTAATAGTGACTGTTCATCTGCTTTATGTAAAAGCTCTGATGAAATCAGATGCATTGAAACAAACTAACACAATAAGCCAGTGGTTATGGTAAAACCTGACTAACACCATTTCACTACATATGTTAACAGGAAAGCATCTCTGACCCCGTTGCTTATGATGCTGTGTGTTTTCATGGTAAGCTATAGACCCAATTGTGAAATGTAGTGTTGGAAATGACTGCTGATAAAAAAAGACTGTATAATTTCTCCGTCTGTAAGATAATGTGTATTTGTGTGAACACTGAATACATATTTATCCACACTGAACTATCTGTCTTCCTGCATCAGCTCCTCAAATCCATTGTTTGTCAGGCAATAGAACATACTTGCATGGGAATATTTCATTATATTTGGAAATATCAACAAATTATTAAGTTATTCACTTTGCATTGAATAATTAGCTTTTTATATACTAGATTTTCATATGATGGTATTCCCAGTGGAGATAAATTCATATATAAGGCTTCCACAGGAAATTATTTATTTAATTCCCTGTATATAGCATAGAAACAATGACCAAATTAGATATTTAGGATTGTGTTTAACATCCTCATCATCATCCCATTAAGGCAGCCATGTCTGATTTTGGTCTAAAATCCTGAAGGAAGAAGGTAAAATCAGCTCAGGAGTACTGTGCCAGACAGGTTAGTTGACATTTTTCTAAAAATAAATTCTTTAAATGAATGGTGGGAGTCTGCTATAAGCAGATACAGCACACTGGCTGCTATTTCATTAGCACATGCTATGAATGTTGACTGAGACATTTGTCATTTGGAGGTTAAAATAAAGAAAGTTTATTTTCAGTCTCTTATCTGTTTATAAATTATAGACAAAAATAAAACCCCAGTAAGGCAGGCATTTATTCTATAAAACCCTCTGGCGATTTAACATACAGAAATCTGGAGACAACTGCACTCATGTAAGGCCTTTAAACTAAAAGTGCTTGAAGACATTTCTCTAAAAAGCATAACCAAGCTCCTTTTAAAGGCCCATTCCTTAACTTTTCAACCTTAAACCTCCCCTTTCTGACTCGTTTGATGGTACAGTAACATCTATTATGTGCATTTCTGGAGTTTCGCTTTGCGCATGCTTTACACACTAGCAAGCGAATGTAAACAAACGTGGCGGAAAGAACGTTAGAAGACGTTATCAGAGGAAACAAAAGAAAGCCAGAGCAATAGATAAGACATGAGTCAAGATAAAACATTCTGGAGAGACCTCACAGTGCAGATAGGATGAAGATAAAGCTGGATTAGTTGTCGAAAATGGCATAAGTTGAGTAGTGTCTCTTTAAATCACAGAAATACATTACATATCACATCTACGCAGATGACAATGACATCTATTTGCAGGTTTAAGGTACCCAAACCTCATGCATAATAAATGTCTATGTAGTCTAAAACTGATTGAAATTGAAATCAAGCACACCACAGCAAACATCTCTACTATTGCAGGTGGAAAAAACCTGAAACATGGCGTGGAAAAGGTGCTCCTTCATTTTACAGCAGAGAACAGGAAGAGTGGGAGACAGAAAAGCAGCATGATGGCCTTGAAAATATGAATCCTTGCTTCCCAACACCTTTGTTTGTCTGAAAGTGCCACAAGAGAGCCCTGCATGTGCATGTGTGTGTGTGTGGTTGGGGGGTGAAGAGTTGGGGGGGATGCTGGGCTGTGTGACAGAGTCTCTCTCTGCATTAATTGCTTAAATTGAAGCACTGCCACGTCTCTGTGAGAGACGCTTTGATATGATAATGGCAGCCTTCTCAGCACAGGAGAGGCCTGCTTTGTATGTGTATGTGTGTGTGTTTGTGTGTACGTGTGCGCATGGTAATTTAGTGGCATGCACCTGCCAGGACGCCACTGTCTCCTGTCACCATCAACACAGCCAAGAAGACAAGCGAAATCACACAAACAGACTAGAAGAGAGGAAGCTCAGCCATGTTGATCAAGTTTAGGTGAAGATGGCGAGCCGGATGAAAACGTGGGTGATGAAGATGGCCTTGAGGATGATGATGTTGATATTATCCATGGGAAAAATGCTTTATTATGGAGGTTTTACTAAACTCAAATGTCAAAGTGACAGGCATCAACACCAACTTTAACTCATTCCCACAATTACATGAAATGTCAGTTTTAAGTTGTTAAAGTGAGGTTATTTATTCTTTAAAGGGATACTGTGTAACTTTTAGCAACTAGGGGTCCTAAACCTGTAATTTCCCCCAAAATTAAACTTTTGACCCAAATATTAAACTAATGTGAGTATTAATTGATGATGACCTGCAGCGCTTTGCTCTACAGTTATAAAACACAGTGGGCTGTGCTTCATGCTTGTTTTACCTTGAAAGTTTGTCAAATCTGAACAAAGTAAGAAGGTGAACACGGTGTCTGAGGAGGTCAGAGAGAGAAAGACTTTTTAATCTTGCAATACTGTTGTGTGGCCTTTGGGAAGTTACAGGTTTAGCCCCCTAGTGGCCAAAAGTTACACAGTATACCTTTAACTTAATTGATTATTAATAATGGTTTAGAACTTGTTGCATTATTTAGTAGTATCACAGGGCATTTCCTTGAATTGACACCTTAGATGAAAGATGGTTGGGAACTCAAGTTTCAGGCCTAAGTTAAACCTCTAACAGATCTTTGACCTCCACTACCTACCCAAAATCAACAAACCAATGAACCTGCAGGGGAAGAAACTATCCTCCTCCTACATGCACCCCTATGTGGTTGCTAATGTGGTCTAAAACAGTGTTGAAGAATATGCTAGCTCTTCTGGCTAAACCCAACATGGAAGTAACAAAATTTTATCTTTACATCTTGCCATACATGTTGTGTTTACATGTATCCACGGCAACCAGCAACATGTTGTTAGTAATTGAAGGTTGGCAGAGTTATAAAGGTGGTTTTTGCTCAGAGACCAGAGAGTTAGATGTCATATTGTCATGATTATTAGGATTTATCTTAGCTTTGTATTTGCATTTCTATCAATGATGGATATTTTCCTTTTTCAATTAAAGGGGCCCTATTATGCTATTTTGACTTTACTGAGCTTTCTCTATTGTTATAGTGTTAAACACTCATCAGACAAGTGAGTGGCACATAAACGCATATTTCCCAGTGTGTTTCTACATTCAGTGACCATGGCGCTGAAAACATTCGGTTTCGGAAAGTTATTTCTACTTCGATGTTTTAGTGACGTCCCGGGGTGGGGGACTCAGTTATTGGTCATCTCGTGCACATTCAAGAGAAGAAAGGTACACCTACATCCACTGCTCAGCATAAGGCGGAAGACTACGGTGGACACCATGACGCTTTCACAGGAAATGCTTCTTCGGCTGTGAGGGAAAGCTACATTTGTTCACATTCCCGAAGAAAACAACAGCTAGACAGCAATGGATGGAGTTTGATTTTTGGGAGCCAACCACAGAGTTGCGCCAACGTTTGTAGTGGACACCGGCACTTCACCGAAGACTGCTGGATGAATAAGGGCCAAGTACAACGGGGGATTTGCGACCAGGCTTTTGCTGAAAGGAGGGTCAATCAAGGACCACGCTAACATTCTGCTGCATTCGTTGCTGCAGGTTGCCGAGTTCACCCTCGTTTTCGGGGTCTGATTTGGGCTTTAAAATGTACGGCTGTATGATTTGTGTTGACATTTTTTACTGAGAATTCATTATACTTGGTTTTGTTTACGTGTTCTGCCGGTGTTTCTATGACGGCAAAAACAGTTGATGTGCGCACTCCTGACAACTACTCCCGGCAGCTGACCAATCACAGGCAGCCTGTATCAGGGGGAGGCGGGGCTTAGTTTCTGAGGGCCTATGGAGAGGATCGATCTAAAATAAATAAAGGGGTTTGTGAAAAATGCTTGATCAATTCCTGCCCTTGTGGACTCGCATATAAGAATAAATTTGCCTGAAATGAGCATAATAGGCTCCCTTTAAGCTGATGATTTTTTCATTAACTAAAGAAATTAACACTGGATTTACACCAAATACTAGTCTCATTACTATTGTCGTAAAGCCTGTTATATACTATGTGAGTTATTTCTAAAGATATTGTATATTGACCGATTTTCTTTTCAACCTACATTCAATTCCTGTAATTTCACTTTAATTTGTAATTCCCACATTTAATGACCCGCTCTTGCCCTTACAAGTTAACAGCAGCCTTGTTGATCATGTGTCATGGTCACTTGAGCACCAATCAACTGACAGTACGTCTGGTGATGTCACAGGTCAGAGGAGCTGCCATTAAAGCTCAGAGGTTGCCATGGTAACACTGAATGTGCTGCCATGGTGGTGGTCATGGTAGTTGTGAGAGAAGGTTTACTGGAAGGGAAGTGAGTGTGTGAATGTGTGCATTACTCAATGGTGTCTGAGAAACCCGGTTGAGTCAGCCTTTACCCAGAAACGTCTGCAGCTCTAGGGGGAGAAAGGAAGCACTGTGTCCTGAGGTCTGAGACGTGCACGTATTCACACTCAGGCGCAAATACAAGACGTCCTGGTCGCTTGCTAAGCCAGCTGACCTTTACACAGGCCACCCACAGCTGACCCGTCATCCACCGTGTGACGATATGGGAGGTCGAAACTACTACTACTACTTACATACATAATTATTCCTAATCATAACCAAGTAAATAGGTAAGCAAGTAACTTACTTACTTACTAGGTAACTAAACATACTTAGTCATAGTAAGTAAGATACTTACTATGTTAGATTCCTTATTTATATAAAATGCCAAAACTTAAACAGAAATTCATGTTTCCTAAACTTAATTTTAAGGAGTTGTGATGCATAAACAGCAAGTACGTAAAATGAAGAGGGATTTTTTTTTTTTAAAGAAAAAAAGGAGTCATCTGTCGCAAACTGGTCTTAAATATAGGATTTATGAGACTAAACCTATCCCCACTTCAAACCCTGTTAAAAAATACCCTGCTGTTGTATAAATGCAACACTACAGATTGACATTGGATCTTTTTCTTTTGGCATCTAAAACGGCAACCGTCTATGCATCAGGATGCAAGGGCACCAAACACCACAAACCACCTCAGAGATTCATGGTATTTGACATTCTGAGAATGAGAAGAGAATGGGGTTTATTCCATCCCTCATATTATCATCCCTGAGAACAACTTTAAATATAACCCAAAAAAAAGAATCTGTGCCCAGATGAAATATGATTACTATTTCTAATTTTCAAACTTTGACTCGATGATGTTGTGATTTATGAGTATAAAAGCATCCCTTGGAGATGATTTGTATTATGAGTTTGAAGACCAAAACTTTTTCCATCTCTTCTTCAGCGCCTCCCCTGCTTCACGGGGTGTGGATCATAGGGAGGATTGTGCAAAGTGTCTTTTGAGCCGCTATCAGTTTTAAAGCAGACGGTGAAATAAAGAGTCAGGAAAAACAGTTCTGGACAAACGCTAGCGCTGACTGACCTGTCACACACTATTAATAGATACTGGTGGGTGTCACAATAAGCAGCTCTTGTTCATACAGTACGTGCGTGTCTTTAGTGTGTGTGTTCATTTTTCCCATGTTGCCAAAGGCCTCATTCCCATCCCTTGATCTAGAACAATGTGCTTCAGTCAGAGAGACAGAGCTGCTTTAGAAACTGGGGGGCCCCAAACACACACATACACAAAGCCACACACACATTTTTCAACCAACCAATTTCTACACACTCCTGAAAACAGATGAGTTTCACTCCTCCATCAAAGCATAAATAAACCTTAACATGAATCCACCATATGGATCCAGTTGGTTGAGATAATAATGAAGCCTTATAGAAAGATTTTATACACAGTTCCAACACTCGACCCCACATTTTCACAAACAGGGACACAGTCTCATGAATAGTAAGTGTCCAACTATGCCAGAGGTCACATCCATGCTCCACTCCCCACAGCTTTCCCAACCGATCTGCTCATTAGGAAAATGTTTGTCCCAGTTGGGAAGGTGGGATGGGTGAGAAACAGGGAAGGAGGGTGCAGGGAGAGATATGGAGTGACTGTTAATGAAAGAGACTTCGAGGAGTAATTGCAGCTGCCTACTTCCTTGCCAAATTTGGTCACTTAAAGCTTCCACAAAAAGGATGTGGACTTTCAAGCATCGAGGGACAAAAAAAAAAGAAGAAGAAGAAGAAGAAAACTCATAAAAATTCAAGTTCCTATCAAAATAGAAATTACAAATGCAGTTAACAAGTCTTATTTATGAAGGACGCCATGTTTGTGCTCAGTCATATTCATCGAAACGGACACAAACAAACTGAAAGTCAGCAGTTTGTACTGTGTTCACAAAATTGGGGCATGACGGCAAAAAATTTTTACCTATCAGGGAACGGCAGAGCAAGAAATTGGAATGAAAACACTTGAAAAGCTTCTATGGATGTGCTGAAAATTTGCATTTAGGGACTTGGAATGAAACATTTAATAAAAGTAGGACAGTTGGAGTGCTGGTGTTTCATGATCTTATAAAAGATGTTGAAAAAGAGAAAAAGAATCTGGTCAACAAATATTCTGCTCGTCTAGAAGTGACACAAAAAGATAATGTAAAAAAAAAAAGTTCCTGTGATCTTTGAAAACGCAAAACTGTACATACTGGTGCAAATTAAACATCACTATACATAAGTCTCAACTTCCTCATATACATTATATCTTTATAAAAGTCTCACATTTCTCAGGAGTTATGTTTTACAGATAACATATTGATTTCTATTGCTTTTTACTCCAAGTATATACTCTACAAGCAGTGGTAATGTTGAATAACCATTGCAAAGATCGTACAGATGTTTGTGCAGTGCAAATAGTTTTAGTCTGAAGCCACCCAAAGAAAAATGATTAGGCTTACATTCAGCTTGTAAATGTATTTGCTGGCTGTCTAACATGGTTGAATTCAGATCATTTTTAGTGAGAAGTGGATTTTGGAATGCAACATATGAAATGAATTCATGAATGAATGAATGAATGAATGACATATGAAATGTTATTTATTCATGAAGGCAAGATGGAGAAAAACATTGTTGACCGTGGTGGGGAACCAGCTTAAATCAAGTTCTCTGTCCTCGTGACTGTACACAGTCCACAGAGAACAAGTTCACCTAATTTCTATACAATTTCTTAAAGGAGCCATATCATGAAAAATTGACTTTTATGAGCTTTTAACCATGTTAGTGTGTTATTTACTCATAAAAACTTCACAGAAGTC
>JBBBVU010000015.1:5088626-5103449 GCA_037177055.1 Atherinosoma microstoma | reverse complement strand
AAAGATGAAAGCATGGACTAGTTTTTCCAGGTCCTGCTGGGACATCAGATCTTTTAACCTTGATATATTCTTAAGGTCTTCTTCTTAAGGTCTTAATATTCTTAATTTTAATAGTATTGGTCAGTTGTTCAAACACAAGTCTACAATCTGAAAGAAGGCACATGTTGGACTTGAATATCTTTTCTTCATCATGAATACTGCTGCAAATGCAGGTTTTGTATGAACCATTCACAGCAAGTTTAATTGCATTAATTTAATTTGTGTCCTTGCTTCAAATCACCAAACATAATTTTACTGCATGTTGCAACAATGGTCTTGTGTCCTCACAGTATATACAGAATCCGACACTGAAATGAATGGCTAAATGCCTCCTTTTACTAAATCACTTTATGCTATTGAAAGAAAAGAAAAAAGTCTCAACTTTATTTTCTTTGATTACATTTTTGTCCACTGGGAAACAGAAGCAACTGCTGCTTCAAAACAAAAACAAAACTACTGGTTTTGCTCAGAGCTTTAGTTTTTAATGTTTAACACCAGTCAAACGCTCCACAATAACCAGGATGAATGTCACCTTTCTTCGGAGTTAAAATGTAAACAAGAATAATTTTCAAGGACACGCTTTCTTGAACTCGTGAGACCACCATCATCATCAATGAAAACAGGCTTTTATTAAAAATGACTATCGGAAACAAATGAGTTTCTGCACTGAAGATGAGATGAAAAATAGCAGGAACCCAAGCCATCTGATTTGTGAAGATTATTGTAAAGCCTAGCATTCCTCTAATTGCAAATACAAATGCTCAGCAACTTTCCTCACATTTCCTGCACGTTTTCTACAACTTGAGATCTGACTGGCATGCTGTACATGCTGTACTCTTCATTGTTCAATGCTTTGATGGCCTTTGATTACAGAATTAATCCAAGGAGATATTTAACTTTTGCTAAATATTCACAATTTACAACTGTAGTAGTGCATGGAACGGCACATTTATTCACATTTTATGAGGCAAATTTTCTAGAAATTCTTAATTGTGAATTGAATTTGAATGGAAACTTGACTATAACTTGGTTCATGAATGTTTGCACATGAGGTGGCTGCTAAGGAGACCACAAAGACAGATGAGCATCCTTCACAAATAACTTCTTAAACGAATAAGGAGACACAGTGATTAGCAGTCGATAATTTAAACAGAAGTCTGCAATTTGTGCCACATGAACCTCTTGTCAGAGTAACATACTAGATAGAGTTTCACTCAGTGGAATGATTAAGGTGCTGAACAGTAGACATCTGCTTCCCTAGCACCAGTTTTCATAGAAGCTCCAAGACCAGACAGAAGACAATCACATCACCCAACTCCAATAGTTCACTTACTTTGTACATGAAATATAAATGGAGAGTTAAACTTAAAAAGAAAACTAGTTTGGTTGATCTTTACTTTGGCTAGAAACTGGAACAAGAGCTACACAACACGCACTGCAAGTATTTCTATTTTTTAATTTATTGTCTGTCACCTTGTCCAAGTGTAATCAAGTATTTTTACACCTTTTTCTTTGCACTTTGCCCTTTCATTCACACACAAACATATTTTTTGACCCCAATAAACCAAAATTTTGGAAAATCTCTGCCCATAGCGAAGATATTTAGAAACTCTTTTAGTTGTGTTGTCTTGTAAACAGGAAAAACAGTATCTGATGGCAGACTGTGTGCCGTTATCTCCCTGGTTATGTGGCATTGCAGAGCCAACCCAAGGCACAAGAGAAGTAAGCAGCCACCTGGGGCAACCATGCCACCAAGAAGCCCCCGAGTGCGCTGGAAATTTCAAGATATCTTGATATAGACCCAAAAAAAGACATGTTATTGAACAATTTTCATTTAAAAATAAATGGTAATGCAGACATAAACTTGATTTTATACTATTTTCATTATGGATGTGTGCCAAACAATACTTGTTTAATTCCTGTCATATAATGAATGTGCATCGTTTTTGGGCCACGGAGCACTCTACAATCTGTGATTGGTTCACAAATTCAAAGGACAAATCAGCTGTGGTTTTAAGCTATTTTTAAGTGAAAGAGTTCATGTTTTGCACTAATTAAACTGGTGAACTTGTTTATTCTAAATGTATCCTGTCTGCTTTCTGGTATTCCAAATATAAGTTCAGTATGCCACACACATACATTACTAAATAAATCAAGAAGTGTGAATTAATAATACCAGACCCTTTTTCTGAAATAAGGTTAAAAACCACAGCTAGAGTGATACTGGTAAGATGTAAGCCATGGCAAATAATGCACCTCAATGGGTATGTTACATTAGCAGTGCAGTAAATGATCAAGCACCAGTAACCTAACCCCCCCCCCCCAAAACACACACTACATAGTGATTTGATGAATGGATGTGTGGGGATAGGATTTATTTTTAGAAAGTATGGAAAACTGTTGCTTTTGAAAGTGTCAGTGTGCTTGTTGTCTGGACCTGATTGTGTATTCTTAGGTACCACAACCCTAACTCATCAGGCTGAGTGTTTTTGTATGTTCTTGCAGTGGCAGCGCCGGAGTCTTTTGAGTGACTTCATTGTTTATTTTTGCCTTAATTAGCTGCACCTGTAAAATGTGTCTGAAAAGCATACCTGGGAGGCTTGCAGGTCATTTGTTGCTGCTAACTATGCTTAATTTAGAATTTTTTGTTTTAACGCATTGCACATTACAGCCTTGCAAAAGCATCCTTATTATTTAAGAAACCCGTTTTTCGGACTGTGTTTGTTGGCTGAATAATGTTGCACCCAGAGTGACCTGTTCATTGCAACATCATATAAAATGTATCTATATACAAGGACTGCTGTTTTACACATTTCATGTTTTGAAATTAAAAGAAGTCACACTTGTCAGATGTTAAATGTTGACAGAAGCGTCTGTTCAAGAACATTTATCCAATTTTACTTTAAATGTAAAATCTACTTCAAATCAGTCACAGTTTTGCCATAAAGTGCAATAAAAGCTGTATATTGAAATCATGAATAATGTATTTTTTTCTATAAGCTCACTCTTTTCTCCAGAAAGAAAATCCAATGATCATCTGTTCTCTCAAGTGTAACTGGGAGCTTAAATCATGTGAATGTGACCCACAAAAACACAGGAGGTGAGTCAAAGCATTTTCAACTTTGAGTTTATCATAAAATGGCTCCTAAGTTTGTGCCACATAATCCATGTATTTTCTGGTCTAATTATTTTATCGAAGGTCCAGGTCCTACACTTAGTAGCTTTAGAAAAATGACTAATTGATTAAAGAAAAGCTTGTTAGCGACAGCTTGATTGACTGACCTTTTCAGGGTACAGTACAGTTTTAATCAGACAGACTATTTCATTTAAAATAAATAAATACTTGAGTTTGCTCAACTGTGCATTCCCACACAGGTAGAGTTTCATTCAAGGACATAAGAACTGAAAAGAGAAGAAACTAAACAAAAACCAAGGGAAAAAAAAATATATATATAAAAAAGAAGCCATCTCTGTGGTGGTATTAAGAACATTAAGCACCACTTTTTTTCTCCATTTGTGGCAGAAAATCAATGGTCGCGGCCTGCGAGGACAGCCGGGGGCTAATTTTACCCTGCATTTTCTCTGGCGGCTAATCCCGCAGCCAAGAGCTAAACCAGGGACGGCAAAACGAAGAAGAGGACCAGAGAAGAAAAGGAAGAGAGATCTCCCTCCCTAAATGAATATTATCAGCATGAAAACAAAGTGACTACCTGAACAAAGTCTATTTTACAGAAGCACTTCAATAGATTTCACCCCCTTCTCTTCCTTATTCCCTCTTTGGGGTGACTGGAGGTATATTTATATATCTATCTACACACATTCCAAATACCACCCAACACCTACCCCCACCCACCCAACACCATATGCACACTCAAAGGATGCATGCACACAGCTGTAATGCAAAAAAAGACTTATTCAAGGGGCTAGCAATTTGTAAACTAAAGAGAAAATTTCTCATATTTCTACTATGTACTCGTCCATACTGTCATACAGTATATGACAAACAAAAACAAACAAAGACAAAGAAAAAATGAATACTGCTTACCTGCATTAGCACTCAAGTCAAAAGATTGTTTTTGAAGTTGGGTGCATGGTTTGCATCTGATGTTATACAGGAAATCTTGTGAAAAATGAGGGCAATCTAACCCCATCACAGTCGGCTGACTTGTCAGTTAAGTTAGTTATCAGGGCTGAATATGCCCTTTAACATGACTTTTCCCGGTAAGTATCCACATGCTCGATTAAATGTGAAGAGATATGCATTTTGAATCCAACCACGACCTTCTCCTGAAGCTTACTATGAAATTTTAGTACCAAACTAATTTTGTGACTTGAATGTGTTTTTTTTGGTCATATAGCTGGAATTTCCATCCAAGTTGTTATGCAAATTCAACGTATGCATAATAACAAAAGGATGGAAACATGCCTCCAGTTTTGACTCGCTTAAGCAGCATAAACGTATCTACGGTATGTGACTGCATGTGTGTTTGTGTGTGGGGGCATATGTGTGTGCATGTCACAGCTTTGGCTTATACACAAAGAGAGAGGGGAGTGGTGCTGTTTTAGTCATTAAGGAAATGAAGTGAGGGGTGAAATCTTCTGAGGGAGATAGATTTCTTTGGAGTCATGGTACATGCTCTATCACAGCAAGCCCAACATACACCGGGAAGCACAGCAAATCTTTCTGCTCTGCTACTGATCCACTCTGCACTGTTGGATGGGAAGAATGTTGTGCTGGGATTGTATGCGATTCTCTGTGTCTGCATTTCTATGTTGCTAAGTGCACACTACCCAAAATGAATTATTTTTATTTTTGGCTAATTAATGACAAAGCTGCACAAGAAATGTAAAAATCATGTTACCTTACACCAACTTATATAAAGACATAGTCAGTCACTTTGCTTCTTTGAAGGAATATCTTATTAGAAATATAAAAGAGTTGCATGACAGGACATTACGCCCTAAGAAACCAGTGGGTGTCACACTAGAGCAGCAGAGACTCAGTCCAATAAATGAGGACCAAAAATCTAAAGTTAAGCCTAATTTGGAGCCTTTTAAACAACTCATAGATCTCTATGTTGGGAAATCCAGAGCAAAGTCGACTCATTTTACCAGTTTTTTGCAGGAAGATATCTCAGTTAATTCAGTGAAAGAAAATCTGAAAATGAGGTTGGATCAGCTGCAGCTACACAGAGGAGAGGGCTTGGATTTCAACACACACACACAGTGACTAACTGTCTGCGATGTTTGGTAAGAGTGTCGTTATTCAGCAAATACTCGTGTGCAGCTGTATCGAGATTGAAACCATCGCATATTTAAGACTGAAAGTACCTTTAGCAACCATAAACATGGGTTAAAATACCTAAACCTCGAAGGTTTTCTTTAATTTATGGGCCATAGAAAATGGAGGCTGATGATACAAGGGTAGAGTGAAAAAGAGGGGTAACGGGTGGGGTAAATAGAATGAGAGAAATAGACCCAAAAAAAAAGGAAAAGGGGAGGGTAGAGGGAGAAGTGGATGGAAATGGAGAGAGGAATATATAACATGAGAGAGAAAAGGAGGGTAGACACCTCTTCCACATCACTGCCTTCAATTTAACACAGGTGGTAAAGTTAGCAGATAACACTGATAGTTTCACCACGGCTTCGCATGAGAAATGATACACAAGAGACCCGGACACACACTCAGATTTCCACCGCCTTCAGTATGAAATAAGGGGGGGGTTAGGCAGAGATGGAGGGAAAGATGCAGGAATCCGAGGGCAGAAAAGGGGAAAGAAGAAGAGCGGCTGGAAAGAAAAACCATCAGCCTGCGTATTCTGAGCGTGTGCTTGTCAGTTACACAGAGTCGGAGTAGTTTATTAACCTCTCAGGCCTGTGGATTGTCTCTGTACCACAGGTTACGACCTGCAGGTAATTGATGAAGTACAATGTGTCACACAGGCCACATCCACACACCACGCTAACACACGTTGGCAGATTTTTTTTCCTTTCTTTTAACTCAGTGGTCAGTTTTAACGCCGCCACTGCCTGCGGAGATCAACCAACTGCAGTCATAAAAAAAAAGACAAAAGTCAAACACTTTTATGTTTACATCCATCCATCCATAAAAACTCTTCCCTCATCCATCCCCCATCTCCCATGGGTGGGTCTTCTACCAGAAGTGTATACTATATATATGTGTGTGTGTGTGTGTCATAACTAGCTGTGTTATATATAAATGTTACTATGGGACAATTAAAATGAAATAGTTATATTAGTAAATTACACTTTGTTACCAGACATAACAAGAAGCTTAATACCAACATGTATCACATGGTCAGAAAACCTTTTTTTTTCCTTTTGTGTTAATCAAGTATGAAGTATTGTTTTTCTTTAAAGTGCTGGACACTGACTCGGTTAGTTTTAGAGTTTAGGCTGTCTTAGACTTTGCAGTCACTACAACCCTTTGTGTACAATATTGGTCTATCATACAAAACAACCTCACATGGTCTCAGGAAATAAAATAAAAAAAACAGATGCAAGAGTAAAACCAATATTTATTAAGTTGTTCCGGATCATTTTTCTTCTTTTCTTTTTTTTTTGTGGGCTGTTAGACTGTTGCCATGGAATGACGAGCTTGGTCTTCAGCGATTTTTCGATAGTTTAGCTACATGTCAAGGTAACGTCCACATGAAAGCTGGGACCCAAGGTTTCCCAGCAGTGTTGCATTGTCACAAGACGATCGATTCTGTTCACCTTCCTTGTCAATAGTTAAAATGTCATGGCTGATCGATGCAGATTTCAACTTGTTAAAGTTGCTTCTGTGTGACATGAGAGGCATGTCATTTTCAACTACTTCCAATTTTTTTACCTGTGGCTCTAAATTTGACGCTTTATTTTCATCCTTATGAGGACATTCTTTCGTACAGAGATGGGAGCTGTTGTAGACTTTCCTCAGGTTTTCAAAAAAAAGAAAAAAGAAGTAAGGTCATTCTCCTGCTCACAATCGATGCTTCCATCATCCTAATTAGCGAAAAATCAAAGACTCTGAGGAGATGAAAGACAAATACTTCTGCTGTCACAATATCCCGCTTTTGTTTGAGGCCATAGCGCCGTTCGTTTAGGTGTGATCAAAGCGGCTTAATGATGAGCAGAGGAAGATAAATGAGGAATGGCACAAACCTTAATGAGTGATGGGAAATGAAGAACAACTAGTCTCTAGTGGTTATATTCAGTTTATTCATATTCACTGCTATTGTGCATCTGAGAGCTACAAAAGAGTGTGTGAGTGCGTTTGAGTGTGAATGGAGGTAATGGGCAGTGCAGCTGGCCTGCGCTCAGTTTAAATGCTGCCTGATTGTTTTAGCTCATCCTGGGTTTGATGATGGAGACGATGTTGTTGTTTAAACGAATATACAGCGCAGCGAGTGCACATCTGTGGGATGCTAACAGGTGTGGAAGAGACAAGAGGAGAGCTAGTGTGAGAGACAAAGAAAAGAAAGTGGAAGTGAGTTTTGGAAAGCACCCCAACATCACGCAGATGCCAAATTAAAAAGAAATCAATGCCTTTTTCCCGTCCACTTGAAGATGATAGCCCAGTTTGTACAGTAGATGTGAGAGAGGTGTGGTGGAAGTGAACATTAAGTTCACCATGACAGGAGATAATCATCATGTCTTCTCTTTGTGTCTGATCACAATGCATTAAACAAAACTTTATAAATCTAAGTATATACATAACTTGTGTTTTCCTGTCAAATCTCTGTTTTCAAATTATATCTGAAGGTGAGGAATGACAGCAGGCATCATTTTGGAAAAGGTGTGAAACAATCAGATTGCAAAAAATGTATAAATATTGGGGTATTACTTCCTGGAGGAGTTTCTAAGATGGCTGAAAAATGACAAGACTTCCCTTTGTTTGGGTTTTTCTTACATATAATCAACTAGATAAAGACAAAGCCTCTAAATACACAGACTGCCCATCCAACTGTAGCCCTACAACATCGCTAGGAAAAGGGAGCAAAGTTAAACAATGCAAAATAAAAAAATAAAAAAAGCTGAATGCCCACACAACAGCCTTCAACCAAAAATGAGAGTTGATTTTAATATCACCCACAAACTCCCAATTTTATCTTCTTCCACTTTCCCCCTCCATCCATCCCTTCATCCATGCCCCAGAAGGCCTCAGAGGAGATTATTCCTGCAACTCTGAGCTGCCACAACGGAGAACGCCCAGGCTTCATCCACAGCTGTTCAAAAACTAAGACGTTTTAATTTCTTACTTTTTATCGTAGCCACGCAGACCACTTTCAAACTACTTCCCTTTCGCACAGTTCCACTTCCAAGCCGCTCAAATCTGCGCCTCTCCCGCCCCGAAATCTTCACTGCCCAACAGTCCCTGGATGACCTCCCCTCCCTGAAAGCTGGCTACAGCTCCAATCTTGGCTTGATGGGGTGCGTGGAATTAAAAACCAGGCAATTACAGTGAAAAAATTGAAATCTTGTGTTTTGTACGAGAGTGGTGTGCCGAGGGGGGTGGGGGGGATTAGGCTAAAGCTGGACTGGCGGTTGAATGGTGAATGAACCGAAGGGTCCCTGAAAGACGCCACTTGTTATTAGAGTGTGTAAACATTGCCAAGCTGCGGAGAAGCTGGTAAAAACACATCGGACATAAAGACGCTGCCTGTGGACATGTGGTATTATCCCTCAGTACATTAACTGGCTGCTAAATACTTGGCTTGAGGATTCCAGCTGTCCCCAATTCTGCATCTCCCCCTTTGTAATCTTTTCTAGACAATGAGCGAGAGAAGGAAGAGATATACAGCAAAGAAGAGAGGGAGCCGCAGAGATCTATAGTAGAAAGTCC
Source organism: Atherinosoma microstoma (assembly GCA_037177055.1). Taxonomy (NCBI): domain Eukaryota; kingdom Metazoa; phylum Chordata; class Actinopteri; order Atheriniformes; family Atherinidae; genus Atherinosoma; species Atherinosoma microstoma. The sequence continues at coordinate 5,094,565 of JBBBVU010000015.1, read as the reverse complement.
GTTAGGAGTGTTGGTTTTATCTCTATCTAACACTGTGGGCTAGACACTGATCTTAACCCACATGAGAAAGGAGTTTATTATAGGAAAGTAACTGCAGTGCCCACAAGAAGACCTTCATATACACTAAACATTCAACTTTTCATGAAAATTTCCATTATAGTAGTTACAGTCTTAATGTTTTCCAGTATAGCCTACTGGTGTTTTTGCAGCAACTATGGTTATTGAAAGCAGTTTGAAAATAGTTTTCTACTCTTATTGATCTGCAGTTTAAGGGACTATGTAAAAACACCCATTACGATAGTGCCTAGTTACCCTATTTATATTATTTGGAGGGGACGCAGAACAGTTTGGAGACTAAAGTTTATCAAAACGATGAGTTTTAGATGAACTATTTTCTGAACATTGCTCATTTTAGCTGTGCACAGTTAGGCAAAAAGAACAAGTGTTGGCAGTGTTTCTGGGAGGTTTTAGTTAATCACATTGGCTCTTTCTATATGCATTCAAAGAGTGAAACTGGGTGGTTATTATATGTACAAAAGTCTAAGATGTAATTTGAACTAAATAATTGAATGTTTCCACAGTGAAAATGTTTTTAATCATGTACGTTTGCATGAACCTTAACACTTAACAGATTTATTCATGTTGAGATAAATTGATTCAGTCAATCCACACTGTGGTCATGTGTCTTTGAGACAGAGGGTCTTGCGAGATCATGGAGATCTCAAATTATCTCAGAAAGAGGGCAGCAAAGGGCCATGCAGTCTGAAACAGTAAGACAAAATCTGGCATCTAAAGTTAAATTATGTGCACAAAGTCATCAGCGGCTTTTCTAGTATTTAGAAGATATTTATTTATACTTAATTGTTGTTTTTATGGAGACTGTTTAGGCAGACTGTTTAGGCAGTGTTAGCTAGGTAGCACATGCAATTAGGGGAAACATTAGCCTATCTGTACTCAAAACCAAAGAAAGCGTGAGTCAGCGGTAAAAATCATGAAAAGGATTTCCATGTAATTAAATTACTTTCTTAAAGAATTAAGCAGTTTTGTTGGACTAACTTCATTTGCATGAGTCGGATGAACTAATTTTCCAAAAAAAATAACTATTACTGTAAAAATTGTTGTATCAACTCTATTAAATTCAATTGAGACCAAACAGCACATTCGTTGGGAAAAACCTACTGACTTGAATTGGACCAAAACATTTTAAACTTGACCAACTGGAATTAATTTGGATCAAGCATTCTACTGCATGTGAATAAAAATTCAGCAATCTATAAACGCAGCCACCCAAAGTCACCTCTCCCTGGCTCCGTCCCAATTTCAGCCATAGACCTTGCCGAGGATAGTTTGAGAAGTGAGTGCCCCATATATGAAGGAACTGGTTACTTTAGCTGCATCTGTAATGTGTTGTTCATTGGTGTCCAGGGCCAAACACTCAAGCCAAAAACAACATCATTGAAATTTTTTCATGGCTCAGAATAGTACAGTCTAACTCAGCATAGGTCTTTCATTCTTCATATTACAAACAGCATCCTCTAACTGTGGGCGGGCTCAGCTGTTAATCATTATGTGTCGCTGCAGTGACACATATGAGACGCACAACTTAGCTGTGTGAGACCTTATACACTTCTATATTATAGCATGTTTAATGTATGTAGGCTGAACAAAGCTAATAGATGATAATTATGGGCTATGACATGCAGCTGCAAATCTTCCACTGTTTTCCTTCCATGCTATGACGTATTTACTAGCTGCAGTCATAATAACATTTGAAGGATACATCATACAAGGAAAAGTGTGATGTCACGACTCAACTAGAGTTTCTTCTTTGTTGGAATTACAAATATATCATTTAGTGTCATTTATTGCCATCTCAAAAGCATCCATGTTACATTCATCAGCAATTCTTTTCATGCTGCATTCCTATTGGCTGCCTAACTTGGAAGATTTATAAATTGTTTGAATTCTAGCCCAGGTTATCTACAGGAGTGGCGGTGACCCAAAAAAACCCTTTCTCAGTGATATATAGGATTAATCAGTGCATTCATAAGAACAGAAGGAAAAACAGAGGAACTGAAAAGAATTGATCTAGTAACAGGAGTGATGTCTGACTTCTAGATGAGGATATACCTTTTTTAAACTTTTTAGAACTTTTTTTCTGATTGACCAATTACATCACGGACCAAGACATCTGATATGAAACATGCAGATACTATATCAGATTTACAGTAGATGATCATATTAGATGCATCATGAAAACAAAAGGTATGTGCTTCTGTCTTTAAAAGCATGGCAACATTAAAAGGCAGAGTTGTGTTTTAGTAGTAGGATGGTGGAACAGAGTTAAACATGTTACACGTGTGCCCACTGAACTATGCAGGCATTATTCATTTGTACACTTCTACGATAGAGTGTAATTTTACATTTTTAGTCCCTGCCATGTGTCAGGAGGAAATATTATAGTTCCACAAACCTGGGCAAACCTATACTGTTCTTAATATATTGCAACCTATACTCTTTATGTCATTACATCTCACCCCTGTTCTGGTGAAGGAAACCATCTGGATAGTAAGATTACGCCTTTAATTATACAGCCAACAGGCACGTGCATTGTCTCTATATGTCTCAAACACACACATTCTCTCTTTCTCTCTCGCTCGCACACACGGCAAGCGCTGGGCCTTGCAAGGCTATTATAGTAAACCACGTGAGCAGTTCCTATTCAGAGCTTGCTATTGTTCTCACCAAAGTAAGTAGGGGAGCCTCCAGACTGTAATCACCTGCACACACACACACACTCACACATGCATACACATTCACAAGAGGCAGAAATAAAGGAAGGAGAGGGTGAGAAAATAAATGTCAGAAAGGGAAACAGCTGCTTATTAGAGGACTGTGTGAATGTGTGGAGTGTGAGTGCAATTTATTTTCTCAGATTAGATCTGCTTCACTTTAAAGAAATTAGATTTGCTACCAAAATATCAAGTCTAAATCAAATACTGCTGTGATCCAGAAATGGACATAATAACAAGTAAAACAGCCTAAACAATGTTCTGATGGCATGTGCATTAGCAGGGGTAATCCCTGGGAAAGAATAGAATTATGTTGTACTGTTATCCATTATAGCTGTTTATTACATGCTATTGTTTAGCTAGAAGGATCACTGAGGGAACGAGGTAATGGATAAAAGCACATATTTATGGATGGTATAATGGCACATATGGAGGTCACTCAGTGACTTAAAGAGTCCAGAAGTTTACAATAATGACAATTAAATAATCAATTTAAAACTAACATGTAAAAGCATCTTTCATTAAAGCGGCCACAGAGATGTTAGACCCCTCTGGCCTTTTAGTTGCAATGCAAGAAACTTGGTATGGGATTAATTGTACAAACCTGCTGCACCTGTGCAGGTGTGCATAAAGCGGGGATGTCAAATTCATGTCGTTGAGGCCCACTATCCTGCAGGTTTTAGATTTTTCCCTGCTCCAACACACCTGATTCAAATCAAATTGATACAACAGCTTGTTGTAAAATTATGCACAATGATCCATTGATTTGAGTCAGGTGCATTGAAGCAGGGAAACATGTAAAACCTGCAGGACAGTGGCCTTGAAGGGCAGGAGTTTGACATCCCTGGCATTAAAGCATGATTTGCTGTGGCTCACAGACAAGTCACCTTTCCTGCTGCTTGTAGTGTGTTGATATGAGGTTAAATATTGGTGGGGTTTTTTTGTTTGTTTGTTTTTTTGTTTTTAAAAATAAAATACTTTGGTAACCCTTGTGTTAAATCTTTAGTTTACGTTGTGGCCTAACAAGGGTAGAAAGAAAGAAAATGCTGACTATGAGCTAATTAAGTCAGAATCTTGTACTATCCATTTCAAATCACAGGAGTCAAATTTAGTTTCCATGAAACCTTAATAAGAAAAAGAAAACTGATCTAGAAGTGATAACAGCAATGATTAGGGGAAAAAGGCACAAAAAAAAGCAAGTTAGATAAATAAAGTATCAGTTATTCTTCATTGATGGTCATGGCACCACATGAGATCACAAAGCAACAAAACTGCTTCCAACTGCTCAAATCAATTGCATATCAAAAGGATTTCTATTTATCTATTTATTTTTTCATTCTTTATTTGTAGTAAAGACTGGATTCCATAAGTTACTTTTTTTTAAGTTGAAGTAAAGCACAGCAGTGAGCTATGCAAAGTGCAGATACTCTATGAGATTTAGATTATTGTGTTACATGCATTACAAAAAGTAAAAAAATGTATGTGCTTCTTTACACTTCTATGATACACGTTTTGTTTTACATTAAACATTCAAATCTATAATTTTTTGATGTATTGCAACCTATACTCTTTATGTCATTATATCGCACCCCAGTTCTGGCAAAGGCAACTATCCGGATAATGATATTATGCCTTTAAATATACAGCGAACAGGCCAGAGCACTGTCTCTATATGTCTCAAACACTGTTTTGGCACCAAAAACATCCAAGAGAACATTATTGGAAGAAGTGAGGAAAAGAAAGAAAGAAATTGACAGAAAAAGAGATAAGACAAAAATAAACATCAGACTGACTTTTACTGGCTGGATAGAGCTCAGAGAAGAGACAGGATGCAAGACGGATGCTGGCTTAGTCTTTGTTAAGAAGTGTCACAGTGTGAATATTTGCATAAGTTCAGTAGTGCTTCTTTTTAAAAATCTGTTAGGTGAGCCAGGAAACATGAAGCACTTCCCTAGGATAATTCAAGAAAATAGAAATACAGCTATTTCACTTGCACTTTTTGAAATCATTTGGTGCTCATACATATTTTTGACCTGTCCATTCAATTATTTCATCAGTAAAATCTGCTGGTGTGAATATACGGATGTTAATACGTTTTTTTTAGAGAACCTGAATCTCAGAAATAACACACATTGAGCTGCCAACAGAGTCTGTGTGCATATGAAAAATCCCCAAAAGAAAACAAAGAAATATCTGCTGGACACATACAACCTCGACAGCATGAAACTGGACATCTCCCTGAACATGAAGCAGCTGTTAATGCAGCATGAAAAATAAAATCAGATGGACTGAAAGCTCCAAACAAACAACCCAACTAATGATTTCTTTTTTTTTAAATTACAAAAAGACAGGAAAGTAAAAGGACGACAAGAAATCATGGTCAATGGTTTAGTGGTCCTTGAGAAGAGCTCTTTTGTATAATGTTACAAGTAACCCTGGGGGGACATGTATTAAGATTTTTTTTTTTTACGACTGTATCTTCACTTCTATTTTCTCTAAAGCTTTGGAGCACCTGAGCATGACACATGGTAACAAAAACATCCTGCTAATGTTGTCTGTGTAAGAGCCAACATATCCATTTATAGAAGCACCTTGCATGTTTCAGAAGAAAAGGGTAAGCCAACCAAAACTAATGGATCAATATTTGCAAGAACACACCTTCAGCTGCCTCAACTGTCAGCATGGAGGGATGTGATTTTTTTCATTTGCAGGCAGAACGGTTTAATTAAAAACAAATACAGAAAGCGGACAATCAAGTGAAACCATAAACCATGGTGTTAAATCGAGACTGCAGTAAATGAAGCGGATTGTTTAATCAGTGCCAACCTGCTGTGAGGAAATCAAACATCAACCATTCAAAATCATGTCAGACGACAGAAAACTATGCTTAAAGAGAAGGTGTAACTTTTTGTAACATGATTCAAATATAAACAGATTTTGGTAAAGTTGTGAGAAAGGAATGGAAATGAAATTAAATGAAATCTATTTCATTTATCCGTCTTAGAGGGAAATTATTGTTGTAACAGGGTATTATTTTTTTTTAAATAATAATAATGATACAAAAAAAAAATAATTTGAAGATAGGGATAGGGCCTTGTTCCGGAGGGTGATGGCTGCTGGCAGGAATGATCTCCGGTACCTTTCTGT
>JBBBVU010000015.1:5068135-5086120 GCA_037177055.1 Atherinosoma microstoma | reverse complement strand
GGAGGAATTCACCTGGAATTTATGGAGCTTCTCACATAACAGAGCAGGCTGAATTGTATTAAAAGCACTTGAGAAATGGAAGAACATGATCCTCAAAGTGTTACCTGATTGGTCCAGATGAGAGTGGGCTCTCTGAAGCAGGTAGATGATGGCGTCTTCAACCCGAAGCCCATTGCGATATGAAATAAGTATCAATAAAGTTTCCTCTGATTCAGAAAATCAATCAAATGAAGATGTTGAAGAAAAATATTTAAGCTATAAGCCATTATATTGTTTTGCATTATGAAAGTTTAGAGCTTCATAGAGGGTTCAGAGTTTCATTCGTCTTCTGCGTCGCTTAGTTTAGTTGACATGTACAACTACATGGTGGTAGGGACAGTGACATCTCATCTCACTTTTCAGACACAGATTTCATATTAACTTTTTAACCTGATTTTTGGACAAAATAAAATGATATATAAAAGCATATAAATGACCCCAAAAAGTGTCAAAAGTGGGATTCTGTTTAAATACATTGCCATGAGATCATGTTGTTGCAGGAGGTCATGTGACCTGTGGATAATATGATGGGAGGAAAGGATGAAGCGAATGAGGTGTGGCATGAAGAGCATCAAACATATATGATACCAAAGTTTGTGGCTTCTCACAGATAGAAATTCTTCTTTTCTGGCTGCCCATTATCTCCAGTATCATCACAATCAGCTTCATAACCAAATGTAAAAGTTGCCTAACCCCCATCATTTCTGAGTCTTATGCTGTCTGTCATATCTGTAACTACTGCAATATTTACTAGCTAGTATTGAGTATAAAGCTAACAGTTTTCTTACCAGAGTTTGAAAGGGAGCCTGAATTAAACAATTTTAAAAAAACAAGCCGTACTCACAGAAATAGAAAAATTAACATTAAATTAATGAAAAATCGATCATAATAGTTGGTGAACGATTGATTTTATTCTGCAATTTGTTCACATCTTGTAACTAAACCAGCTATCACCTGTGTGAAACCGATTTATTAATTCCACCTTCAAGTTTTCCATCCACCCCTTTACTTCAAGCATCTCTCCTTGCCTGACATGTTTTTATTAGTTCAGTGTGATGTTCATTAGAAAAACATACAGGTAGCGTAACCTCCACGCCCTCTCCCTTCTCTGTGGCAGTGAGAGGCAGCAGAGCGAGGTGGGCTGCTTTTTTTTCCTTCCTCTCCCTCCCTCTCTCTCTTTTTTTTCTTACAAGCAGAAAATTGTTTTGTGGTGTTTCACGGCTGACAGGTTATGGTAATCCAGGAGGAGCGCCGGTCTGGAAACTAATGAACTCAGAAAGAGACAGAGGGAGAGAGATGAGGCAGCTGTGTATCACAGTTATGGTAGCGGAGTTGTTCTTGTATCATTGATGCTTTATTTTCCTCCTTCCCACAGATGGAAAGAACTCACATTTTGCTTAATTAAAGTGTATTCATCTCTGTGATGATGTGTTACTCTGTGATCGCTTGACTGAGTGACAGATTGCGGGGGCTTAGTGTATGAAATACTGCCTGAGAAGAGGCAGGTCAGAAACAGGTACAGGGAAAAAGTGCCATTAAAAACATATTATATTCACATAGAGCTGTTAAATTTCTTCTAAAGTAGCCTAAAAGTTTGTTTAAATAGTTTAAATAATATTGTCTATGTTGTTTTACAACATCACAAAACAAAACGTGTCTCTTGTTCGTCACCAAAGACAAAAACTCAGATCCAAAATGGTTATTTATGGATGATGTTTTAGTGGAACAATGAAACTTAATGCCTTTTCTTGGTCATCCATTGTCTTTATGTGTGAATAATCACATGTATTTGTCTAAAATTCAACCTGAAACTTAAAAGAAATAGGTCTTTCAAAAATACCAAAGTTGGTGGATTTTCTTGAGCCAGACATGAGGAAAAAGGTGGAGCCGGAGAATAAAACTTGAAAACTTGACTGATTAAAGAAAAAAAATAGAAGTGTTTTTGATAATGAATAAATTAGCTATTTTTTTTAAAAGGATCACCTGCCTGTTGACCAGATCCAGTTTATCGAGTCCGACTTAAAAACATGAATTTTTGAGTTATTTTAGACCGGGATTGGTTCCTTGACTCACATATGAAACAGGTTTCCAGGACCGCCATCTTTTAAATAGGAAATGCTGTCCGAATTAGGAAGATCCTGTCTCAGAGTAATCAATAAAAACTATTCCTTGCATTTTTCCTTCATTCCAATGGCTTATTATTGGGCTGTCTCAAAGATTCTTCTAAAAACCTTCCCTTGAGGTTTCTGCCAAGAGTAGGAGAGATCAATGTCTACGAGTTTGGGTTATCCTATATTTGTTAAATCCAGACTACAATTAAAGATTCTTCTGAATATAAAGGCTTTAATGACCAAGCTCCATTGTTTCTCATAGCTCCATTTTCTCCCAACAGAGCATTTTAGGTCATCTTTAGCCATCCATGTAGTTATGGGTTAAATTATAAACTGTGACAAAATTCATATTTGATACTTTTGACAGTCACTAAAACACATACAAGAAGGTAGGAGTGGGATAGAAGTGGACTATCATACAACAGACCTAATATTTTAAAAGTTCTTTCATATTTTCATTTTGCATTCACTCAGAATTGTTTAGATCTTCTCAAACTTATGTGGTTTGGTTTTGAAAGTTAAAACACATGCTTAAAGTTATGCAAAAAAAAATGCATGGTTATGTTTACAAATGACAAAAATACACAGTCAGGGTTTGTTTTCACATCACTTCTTTACCTATACAAACCAACAGGAAATATAAATCCTTAACATCTAAACATTTTGGAACTGTTGTCATGACACCACCATGACTTTGTGATGTAGACATAAGTTCCTCTTTCAGGAGTGAAAATAGGCTCATCTAGTTATGGCACCATCATGTAATGAAGATATTGACTTGGTATATATGAGAAGTGTACCAGTTTTAAATTAAAGTTAGCTGGAGGTGCATTTTTTTATGCATGTGCATGTTTTGCATTTTAAAGTATTTCTGCATCAGCACCACATATGAACTAATTTTCCAAAGCCTCTATATACACTGCCGGGCCGAAAAAGGAAGAGTCAGCACCTGGATTTAACCAAGCAAATAGGTACAAGCCTCATATTGGATAATTACTGCATGGGAGATTATCTTTAACCACAACTGATGCAATGAATGGCTTCTCATTTCTTAAACAACCACGTGGAAAGAATGTGTCTTTCCACGTGGTCGTGGAAAAGATGTTAATCCGTTTCAGAAGTCCGTCTCATTGGCATCAAGCAAAGAAAACATCTGAAGCGATGCAGAAACTACTGAAACTGGGTTAAGAACTGTCGAACACATTATTTAAACCTGAAAGGATAGTGGGAAACCATAGTCTTCGAGGAAGAAATGTGGTTGAAAAAAAGTCCTGAATGATGGTGATCGGCAATCACTTAAACGTTTGGCGAAATCAAACCCAGAAAAACAACAGTAGAACTCAGTGAAAATAAGAACATCTCCACTTGAACATTGTGAAGGGAACTCAAGGGATTGGGACTGAACAGCTGTGTAGCCAGAAGAAAACCACTAATCAGTGAGGCTAACCAGAGAAAAGGCTGCGATTGGCCGGGGAGCATAAAGATTGGACTCTGGAGCACTGGAAGAAGGTCATGTGGTCTGATGAGTCCAGATTTACCCTGCTCCAGAGTACTGTGCTATGATCTGGGGTTGCTGCAGGTGGTCAGGTCTAGCTTCAGCAACATATTGCGCCCAAAGAATGAGGTAGGCCGATACCTGAATGTACTGAATGACCAGGTTATTCCATCAATTATTTATTTCTTTCCTGATGGCACGGTCATATTCCAAGATGACAACACCAGGATTCATCAGGCTGAGATTCTTTGGGATGTGCTGGAGAAGGCTTTGCACAGTGGCCGGGCTCTCCCTCCAGTAATACAAGATCTTGGTGAAAAATGAATGCAACCCTGGATGGAAACTAATTTTGTGGCATTGCAGAAGTTTATCGAAACAATGCCACAGCGAATGTTGCTGTAATCAAAGCTAAAAGCAGTGGTGACTTTCTTCCTGGCTATGTACATATACTGTATATACTTATAAAAGACGTAACATTCACAGGATTTAGTTTGTGCCAGTTTTGACCATATAAAGTAGTTATGCTAGTGGTAAATAACTTTTTTTGCACTTTTTGCACAAATTTTGATTGATAAATCCCATCAGAATAGTGAGACCAAAAGAAAAAAAACGATTATTTTTTGGAGCTTCATAGGTAGGTAATTAATTAGTTGTTGCCACGCAGCTTCACAAAAGATTCCAAAGTTAAGGGAGGGACTGGACAGACAAAAGATGATATATAAAACAAAGGTAAGTCATGCACAAACTAACAGCTGAAGGGTGCAACATTTACATTCATTTACTAAATGAGATTATCATCATCTTTAACTTGTGTTATGTGATTTTTTTCAAGTCTTGAAATGTAATGAGCTGCCCCCTCCTCTACCACCAGCCCCCATCCTCCCCCAATCAGAGAAAACATATTTCCATTTTAAGGCCTTAAACATGATCAAAGGATCGGCTTAATATAATCAGTTCAAAACCCATTTATTACCGTCTCCCTTCCCCCCACCCCCCTCTCCCTCCACTGCTCACTTCTCCCTCCATCCATTCTTTCCTCACCCCTTTCTCTCTTCTTCTTATGCCCTTCCTACCTCTGCAGCTTTTATTTTCTCCACTCTCTTCATCACTGCATCTCTTCCCTACCTCCCCCCACTGCCTCTCCATTTCATTGGCTCGTGTGTGTGTGTGTGTGTGTTTGGTGAGTGTGTATGTGTGTGTGTGTGTGTCTGCCCTCAGCTCTATCTAGCCTGAAACAGGTGCTATATAATAGTAAATTAATTAGACAGAGAAGATGCGCCGTGTTCACCACAAAGCCCCTTGTGGCTTGCCAGGGTCTCACACACACATGCCTCTCACTGACAACCACACACACATGCGCTAAAGCAGACAACCACTGGGAAAAAAGCCATCTGGGCAAGGCGAGATCCCACGGGAGCATGTGTAAATATATGAGTGTGTGGATGCGCGTGTGTGTGTGTGTGTGAAAGAGAATTTGAGTGATTGGCCGTGAAGTTGACTGCAGTGATGGTTTTACATGACAATTAACCCTATTAGCCTCTGTGCCCACTGACTAAAGTGTGTGTTTTGTCTGTGTGTGTATACAGCTGACATATTGAGGTATTCTCATCACATACAGGGAAGAAGTTTTAGTTTTAAAATGCTTTTTTTTTTTAAAAGGAAACCTCATTCAGACAAAATGATTTAGAAAATTTTAGGAGGGATATTTGTGTCCAGTCTCCATTCTCCCGAGCCAGTTCAACCACCATCTCTTCACGTACTGACCCTTGGGCAGAAGCCTGCTGTGTCAGCTTTAGATACACCGGGTTGCACCCAAAGTGTCACTTACAACACATGGCTTCCCGAGCTGGTAATGTAACTGTGTCAGAACGTGTCGCCACTGACAACACGGGAAGCATTAGTCTAACACTAATAAATCAACAACTAAATGACTTTAAAGGAAGTATTTAATGATTGGAGCAAAGTATGTACCAAATTACAAACAAAAAAGCCAACTTGGTGTCTGTTATATTATCACCAGTCGAAAATAGGTTCTACTAAATAAAGTCATGTTTTGTAGTTGAGCTGTTTTAAATCATGTTGTTTTAGCATGACATGCACCTCAAAAATAAATAAATCACTTTTTAAGTTGAGGTAATAATATTAGGGAAATCATTTCGACTGAGAAAGAATTTTGTTGACTGAACTAAATGTAAATATTCTGTTAACTTGATGTATTTGGGTTAATGTTAGTTAATTACCATGCTTCAGTCCAACTAGATTCATAAGGATAAATGTAACATATTAACCAAAGATCTGACTTGATTTTCTTGTGCCAATTGAACTTGTACAGTAGGAGTTTGAGGTAGTTCATTAAGTGGGGTAATTACAACTACTTTTAAACCATACAATTACATGAGTTATTGTGCTGATCCTACAGAACAAAGATAAGTGAATGAATCAGAAATGTAATTTAATCTTATGTTTACCCCCAAGCTGGGGTCAAGTTTGGAGAAGGAAAACAGAGCAAAGTGGATTTGTTCAAATAAAACTTCATATTGCAAAAAATAAAAGATAAAAAAATACATAAAAATGGTCGTGTTCCTGCAGCTGCGGTGCCAGAAAATTACGATAAAATAACAACTAAAATGACACCTAAATGTCCTAAATTCATTATATAATATTACTGCAGATTTTTCTTAAATTTAACCTGAAATTTGAATATCCTTGACTTTCGGTGGATAGCTCAGTTAGCATCGACTCCCATACGGGAGACCCAAGTTCCAATCTGACATTTAACATATATAACAGGGCTTGTACAATCCTTCAGTCCTGGTCTTAAGGTAAGATACCAATACCGCCCACCTCATACAGTAAGAGGCATACCGTCATAGACGTCGCCTGGTCACACAGCCTGCGTCCCCTGCTGAGGAACCAATTCCTCAGTATCGGACACTTCATGAGTAAAGCTCATGAAGAGACCGTGGAGAAACGTTACAACAGAAACGATCCGTAGCTCAGTGTTCCGACATCCACCAACTAGCAAAGTTTAATGAAGTAATCCAGAAACATGTAATGTCTTCCACTGAAATGTCTTCCATCATTAAAAAGCAGAAATTAAACTAAAGATCCCATGTAAAAGTAAAGGAATTTTACTGTAAGTTGTTTCCATTATTTCACAGTAGTTTTCTTTGTGCCCCAGCTTGTTTTATTTTACTTTTGTTTTTATCTTTTTTTTTTTTTTTTTTTACCCCCAGCTGCAGAATGTACTGCAGCAAAAGTTCTTCACATTGATGAGAGGACAACTGTCTTAGAATAATGATGTGTTTGTCCAGTGAAGCGCACACAGAGCTCATAATGAAGAAAACTGTCAATCATTCATAGTACAGTTAGCTTTAAATGATCACTTCCTGGGTTAATTTAACAATGAAAGAGGAAGATTAAGGGTGACTTTGGCCGTGTAAAAGGTTTAAAACCTCCATATCCGTCCTGGTATTTGATACAACTCACCGCCCATTGCATTGCTGTCTGTCAGGATATAAAAAAATTAAAGAGAGTCTTCACAGCGTCATTGGAATACAGCTGGAAAGAAAAGCTAAACCAACAAGACTTGACCATAAAGAATGCACATGATTTCCGACACACTCAATAAGAAAACATAGCTGAATGCATGCAGAGTAGCGCTGCTCTGTTCTGACAGCCCAGCCTGAAATCAACAGAGACAGACAGGCAGAGATGTGAGAAACAAAGCATTGAAAATGACAGCTGAGTGTTTGATTGACAGGACCGTCTTTTGACTTTGGGTGTAATTATTGAAGGGGGGCTGGGGGTGAGGGAATACAGAAATACAAAAGAGACTTTAGGGAGGAGGGAAAGGAATCTGGGGCTGAAAAGATATGAGATTTTAAAAAGTGAAGCCAAATGTGTTGGGTTGAGGTTGGCAAGAACCCTTTTCTGGTATCATGGAATTTGACCATTTGTGCATCATTAATATAAATAAGCTGATAATTGAATTCCTGTGTAACTAGACCTTTTATTCATTATTATGTGACCAATTTCAGAATATTTCCTGAAAAGCAACAGTGAACAACATCAGATTTTCTTTTCAATTTCATACTTTATGCATTCTCGATGATACAATTTCTCATTTTTATAGCTGCATTTATTTAAATTGAAAACAACAGCCTTCAAAAATCTGGGTTTATTTCTGTTTCTGACACACTGCAAACCAAATATCTTTTTTGAAAAGGCTAAAAAAATCTTTTAATCTTCTTTGAATTCACTAAAAATAATGTCTTTCAGTGAGAAGTTATACATGGCATTTTCCATCATTAGATGAGATGACCATATATTTGCAGTAGATTATCAGAGGTTGTGTTTTAACAAAAGTAATAATGTTTCATAGTTAGAAATTAATGAAAGCACTTTTTTTAAAAGTACAAAAGTAAATTCATGTGCTTTAAAGGCATACTAAGCTGAATATTCCCAAAAACAGACAGGCTCATATACATTATTCCTGACTCAGAACAGGAGCGGTATTTGTATTTCTCTGCAGACACATCCCATTGCTTATACCTCTTCTGTTTTATGTTATGTGTTTAATACGTTTTCAGATTACAACCTTTTAGCAGATGTTGAGTAGATCAGGTCGGTCATTATACCCGGCTAAACTGCTGATGACACCGATGAAGGCCACAGGCTGAAATCCAGCCAATGATAATAGTCTAATGCAAGCGATCAGTTAAAAGAGTCATCCTCGTTGTTTAAGCTCATTCACATAAAATCCAACATTTTCCCACAAGGCTGTGTGAAGTTACTCAGAGGAAGGAATATGTTTTATTTGTGATTTAGAACATAACAACTGGAAAACTGCGTGTATTTATTTCATTGACTGCTTTGTTCTGCAACTGGTGCAGTCCCTATGAACACACCCAGCTCAGGTATGTTGGATGCTTGAGTCTGGTTCTGGTGTCTCTTTTTTTCCCCTCTTCTTTTGCATCAATGTCAGTGTAATAAATAGATTTAAATCATGACTTTTTGTAGTAATTTGAATTCCCTTTTATATCAGATTTTATTTGGTGGGATGTGTTCAGAGGAGCGCTTCTAAACTAGGCAAGATGCTGCTGTGTTACTTAAGATTAATAACAGACTGGCTAAACTGGTACATGTTGGGGTAGATAATCATTTAACAAACAAAAAAACAAACAAAATATCTATTCACATTAGGGCATCCGTTTATCAAGAGCATGTTCTGTATATGAGCATAGATGTGGCATTCAGGTGGTCTGGGGAATTAAATCCCACCCATAAAACTTCCTGGCTGCAAGTCACTTCCATTTTTTTCCTCTATTATTTTCTTCTCTTTTTCACTGCTGACTTGGAAGTCCATACTTAAAAAAAAAAACAAGAGGAGAAAATCTGAAACTTAAAAGGTTTTTGTTTGTTTAAAATGCTGCCTAATACCTTAATGCTCTACCAGTTGGTGGAGTTTCACAAATGACCCGTCAAACAAGTTTTGGACCGTGAGCAACATTCCTTTGAAGTTTGAGCATCGCTGAGCTCGTAGGTTACAGGGTCAACACGGGTGAGAGCGCCTTATAGAGATGTGAGATTATCACTGGCAAGTCTTCCAGTGCTACTGTTACCACCCAAACACAATGCAACAGCTAACAGCTTGCTAAAGGGATTAGCTGTGCATTTCACTTTTTTTGGATACACACTTACACATATTCACACACACATGCACAGCTTCCTGGCAGAGTCTCAGAGCCTCGTCCATGTGTCACACAGATTTAGAGATTAATCAAACAGAAAAGCGACAGAGGGGAGAGAGGGAGAAGACAGGAGGGAGGCAGCAGGGCCAAGCGTAAGGCCCCTGGCCAGGCAGCTTGAGGGGGCCTTGGGAGGACCTCAACATTGGCTCTAAGGGGCCCTTGAGGAGCCTGCTCGACAAATATTGAGATTGCAACTCCAGCCCGGCAAAAGCAGGGAAATGTGTGTGCGCGCTTGCTGTGTGTATGTGTGTGTCAGCCCCTGAAGCAGATGGTCAGGGATGTTCGTTTAAGACAGACGATTGATTTTAGGAAACAGATATCCAGCCTTGTTAAGCAGAAAGCACCTCTGGGACCTGGCGAGGGAAAGAGGGAGGGGAGGGGAGGGGAGGGGTGGATGAAGAGACAGAGTGCTTGTCTAACCTCTGCCACCGCCAACTGTAGAGAGATGGAGGGAGCCGGTAAACGAGGAAGGAATAAGCACATGAGAGAGAGGAAACTGTGCCTATTGAACTTCATTACGGTTGCTGGAAACAGGGAGGAGAGGAGAAGAGCGGGGGGGGGGAGGATAATGGGGTTAATGCCGGCAGACAAGCAGCAGCGGTGCTGGGGTTAATAACAAACACACACACTCACCCTCTCTGGGGAGGGAACTATGGGAAGCCTGTATTTGATCTGCGAGTAATACATTAAATGTGTATGAGCACACATTCGTGTAGTCTGAGAGAATGCATGTGAAGGGTCTCTGTGTGTGTTTACAGGTTTGATTTGGAGATTGTCTCTGTTTAGTTTAGTTTTGTTTTACATAAGTAAATCACTGAGCAGATGGAAATCAGAAACACATACTACACGCTACCTAAACATAGTCCAAGCTAATCCAATTATCTAACGTGGTTCTAAAATCATTATAGAAATACTCGCCTGCTTCCAACAGAAACAATAAACTGTGTCACCCCCTATAAATAGGTAATGGTGGTGTTATTCTATCCTTTTTGTGCATGAAACACCATTTCCACCCTCTGCCTGATATAGCACTCAGCTCTAAGCTCAGTTTATCCCACAAATCTGTTCTTACAGTTTTAGAAAAAGGTCAAATGAGAGAAAAAAAAGAAAGAAAATAGAGAAAATAGTTTGTTTAAAGTCCAATAGCAGCAGCAGCAGGGCACTGCACGTGCCTGTGTTCATACTCCACACATGGTCACAGTATGACTCAGATATATGTTTTAAAAGGTAAAAAACTCAGCCGGTAGGCAATCATAATACTAATAAAAATCAGTTTTAGTCCTTTTGTAAGATCTGTGGACACTTGAGTTTTTCAATGCAAAAAGAAAAATCTGATTCTTACATATGAACATTAAACAAAAGTTCAGTCTGTAATTTAAAGATAAAATTTTTAGTTCATGATACAAAAGACAATATTGAGACTATTTTGTGTGTTTCAGGAGCAGTAGTAGGAATCATCCAGGTGGAGGGGCCAAATGATGGATAAAAAATGAAGAAAAAAGTTTCTGCCTGATGGTGAAATAAGCTCAAGAAATAAACAGACAAAACCTCGAAAAGAACTGATCAAATTAAAATCCAGATTGGAATAAACTATATTTAATACAGCAAAGGCATGTCAATTATTACTAGAGAATTAGTCAACTATGGCTGATGAGTGATGATGCTGTTGGTGGGGAGGATGCTGTTGGTGGGGAGGATGCTGTTGGTGGGGAGGATGCTGATGCACCACAGACATTTGATTTGGGTTGACGTCGTTGTAACTAGTTACAAGAAGCATCAACGATAATTTCCTATCCTGCTGTACAATATCAAAGAAAAATGGTTTATGATATGTTTTCTCATATATACTGTTGGTATCGAACTGTTTCACAGTGCTTTATAATTGTTTGAAAGACAATGACAGCAAGATTATTCACCCAATCAGGCCCACCCTGAACTACATCTAAAACATAATCTACAATTTTCTTCTGATAATAGTTTTAAAACTGCAACTGTACTTTTACTCCTCCACCAAATCATTGTATCTGTTTAGGTATTATATGTTACAATAGTGTGTAATTTTCTGTATCTTAATTTAGTCAATTATATTCCCTGTGGGTCTGAACTATCTTTCAAAAAATAGATTTTGATATAAAAAAAAAAAGTTGTGCCATGTCTTAAGTTAGAAACGTTGAAGAAGGAAATGAATAAAAGATGTGATTCTGGAGCAAGTGTTTTATCTCCACAGTGAGAATGCTACTACATGTATATTCATTTCAGTATTCATGCCTCGCAGCCGAGGCCGTGCTTTAACCTTTAGGAAGAGCGATGATGTTAGCAGGATAGCAGATGACACAGTTCTCCACACTCCCTTCTAAAGGTCTCCCTCCTTTCCTCTAGTATTACACATCATTTCAGGTTTTCCTCTCTGTACTAATCACATATGTGACACTGCTTTGGAGGTCTGCAGCAAAGAGAAGATTGGTATATATCTATTTTTTTTCCCATGTATGTAAAGGTGAGACCTGTTAGTAGGAAATTAAGCCTCTATCCCTTCCTGCATCCATTTAATTGGCTAAAATGATAGCCTTTCATCAATACTGCCTTAAAAATGCTTGGCACCACTGTTATTTCTCACTCTGTCTCTTTTTTCCCCTGTACTCACCCACCTCCCCCTATTCCACCCTCTCTCCTTTTTTTGTTTTCCCTTTATTCAATCAAATCATGGTCAGTGCGGATCTCCACTGAGGCCACATTGCAGCCAATTCTTTGTGTTTCAGCATTAAGAAATTAGGATGGAGACTTCACCACTGAGAGGCAGAGAGGAGAGGTCTCATTAGTCCACAGATCACAAAGAGGAAGATTATCAGTCTGCACACAACAGTTGGAGATTTAAATGACATTAAAGGACATTAAATGGAGCGCCTGTCATTTTGATATGATACCTCTATCTGAGGAAAAAAGACCAAATCCAGCAGGGAGCTTTCACCTTTTAAATATTACAGTACAGCTATGTGATAGCAACATCACAGAGATAAATTATAGCTACACAAAAGCCGACTGTGGCCATTATTTGAAAGAAAATACATCTTGAGAGTGTTTTTGTATCCCTGCAGTATTAGTGTGGTGCTTTACAAGCTGAATAATAATAATTATTCATGATATTATTATGGACATTTTCACATGATTAAGAGTATAAACCCTTACATTTCACCTTTTTTTTTTTTTTACATGTAGGAATATTTAAAAAAATAAAACAAATGAATCAAAGAAAAAGACAAGGGACAGCCTTTAAAGACAAGCGTAACTCTGTGTTTCTGTGTATTATGCAAAGAATACAAATTCACATCACAACATTCAGCTACACTGAAAGCCAATGCAGCCATCTGAAAATAATTTCTAATGAAAACATTTCTTCACTGTGTGTGTCCTGCCGTGTTTTAGGCCCCAATCATTTGTCATTTCAACCCATTTTAGACATTTTGCTGTTCAGAAACGATCCATTATCCAAGCTGACTATCTTTTCTCCTGCATAAAGTGTCTGCAAGAAACAGAGCAGCGGGGGATTCACACACACAGAAAACACATCGCGGCCAACTGAAACACACACATGTGCAGTTGAGAGTGACAGATTTAAGGACTCCTGCTCAGGCTGCACTACTTCACGTTGGCCAAATAATATTCTTTTCTGGGAGCATCGAGGAACTGGTGGTGATTTATTTCTTGAGGCAATAAAAAAAAAACCTGTTAATTCTCTGTAAAACACTGCATTGTGTGACAAATGAGGGCGGTATAACAGAGTGTGATTAATCACATTACGCTGACATGGTTCGGTGACATGGATACACACTCGCAGGTTATAATCCAAAGTCATAACTGTCAACATTATAGCAGATTCCAGTGAGTAACAGGCCTGGTTTCAAGAGGCAAAATCCTAATGAAATATCCCATATATTAGTAAATAAAGCCAACAAATGGACTCGGTTCACCAGCTGTGATGATGATAAACTTAAACTTGAAATACATAAAATAAATTTTGACTTTAGAGATAGTCTTAAACCAGGGAACGGGAAATATATTCACCATCAGAAATTTAGTAAAAACAGATGTAAACATCAGTTATTTTCTTGTACTCTGTGTCTTTTCTCTCACTATAAAACAACAATCTAAAACAAATCTCACTTGCAAAATCACCTTTTAGACTTTATTTCATTTTATCTTACTTCTTTTTTTGGGTCATTCTTTCATTATATTTCATCAATGCTCTCCACTTCCCAGCTGGGCTCATGGACCATGAATGGCAATCTACCAAAGCACCGCAGAGCAACAGCACAGCAATGCCTCAAGTCTAGTGCTGTGATGCCATCTATTGGAGCTCCGGCTGCCACTATAACAGGATTAGACAGAGAGGAGAGCTCTTTAAAGTAAAGCCCACACTGCTACAAACGCACAGGAAAAAAAAAGCTTACCCATGCATCACGCTGCTCAAAAGAAAAGGGAATCGTGGACCTGTAATTGGTAAGTCTAGCCTTACAAATAAAAAGGTGAGCAAAATAAAACTGTTGACATGTTTTGACACATTTTTAGCTGAACAGGACGAGGTTGGTAAATCATGAAGCCGACAGCGACTGAAAGAAGAAATTACATGTTCTAACGTGTTCCAACATTTTGCAAATTGGAAATAATTCTGTGTAGATTTTTTTTTATTGCTTTATATGCTGCAGGAATATTGATGATAAAAGATAGTGACAGCGGTGTGAGATTCAAGGCTAGAATGACTCACAAACAGCCAGAATGGAAGACAGAAATGATCAGAACGAGAAGCCTGAATTATAACAACAAAACAGAATCTGACCATTTTATTTTGTTGTTTTTTTCTTTTTAAAGATTTTAATTATTTTTTTAGTTTCTAGTTTTTTAATCAAATGTCATTCAATGTCAGATTAAGAGAGACTGGATTTAACATGGATATGAACAATGAAAATAACCTGCAGAAGGCTGTATCTTTGTCCTGCTCTTGGCTATAAAATGTATGACCCCCTGCTAAACATATTCTAATAAAAAGATTATCAAGTCTTTGCATGCAACACTTATATTCTTGGTGTGTGATATTTTATGCTAAAAAGTCTTGATGGGTATAATTGTTCTGCACATGACCTTCTTACAACACGTGTAAATGTCAGACATTTCTAAAAAAAATATATTTATAATTTGCTGATATTCAACATTTTGAATTAATGTTCTAACTATACACAAACAGTCAGTATAACAACAAAAGCAGCTCGCCCAGTTTACAGTGACACACCACAATTTAAAAACTGGAGAGAGAAAAAAAAACAAAAAACTTAAGCCATAAACATCAACAATGACAAAAAAAAGAAAATATTTAAGACGTATTTAAATGAAACCCAGCTTTACACACTATAACAGCAGTCATAATGGAACCCCAAAATTAGCTGGAAATTAAAAAATACAATAAATGACTTAAACCATATATATCTTTGTATAATTAATACATATTTTACTGATCAAATTCTCCTGCCCATCTGTAACTTCTTTATCAAAGCTTGTTTTGTGCATTATGCAGACTACAAAAAGTTAGCCCTAGTTTGTAATTCACCTCCTAAAGACAACATTTCCTGTTGAAATAATAAAAAATAAAGCATCAGAATGTCCTCAGTTTGTGTGTTTTGGTGAGTATCACAGACGTCCTTAAACTAAAGCATGGTTTGTACATTACAGCTACCTCCGTCCACAGGATCCAGTCTTTGGCTATAAGACTTCTCTCTCATATAAGCATGATTAAGTTCCTCTGTGTGTTGGAGATAATGAAAACGATCCTCTTGTTCTCCCGCTTTTCCTTTCCCTATCTTTTCTCCATGGTGTCTGTGTGGCTCCCTCGTCTCTTTATTCCCTTTGGTTTTACTGCAGGGGGCACTGATAGCACACTGCTGATGCACACACACACACACACACATATATATATATATATTTATATATATACACACCACAAAATACAAACATGCTCATACAAAGCCAAAAAAAAGAAGCTACATGTATGAGAACAGTGAGCAAAGAAATATAGAGAAATATCCTGCAGATGTGGCTCAGCTGAAACGGTGTACATCAGCCCCTCACACTGCAACTGCACCAGCCAAACAGCCCAGAAAAATAACATCTACAATGTTTAGTTTCAATATGAACATCGAGTCTTCTCTCATGAATCTTTGAGAGAAGGTTTGCTGAGAACGATGGCTTTGATATTCAAATAAAAGAGACAGTTCTGATGTTTACGCTGTCAAATAGAGAGAAAAAACACATCTTGAGTAGATAAAACAAGATCAGTTCAGTCGTGTGGAGGGTTTACAAGTGCATGTCTAGAAGCAGGTGATTTTAATTGCACAAAAAAACCAGCAAAAATATTTGAAAACTTGTTCAAAGATGATTCACTGACTTCTTGATCTAAGTTTCTTTTTCTAAATGTTTTAATAACGAGCGAAATGACCTGCTTATAGACAGACTCAGTCTGATAAGCATTACTAATAATCTGTCACCTGTTTAATACAAAGGGAGTTTACCATTTAAACTCTTCATGGGAAAAAAATAACATGAACGGTCATTACAGAACTGTCACCAACTACTAGAGATTACATCAATCTAGTAGTTAAGTAGTTTTTTACTCCAAAATTGTTGCGATACATATATTTGTTGCTTTAACAATCAAATCAGATTGTATTTGACTTTGCTACATTGTGGCCACTGCATCAAGGGAAACAGATTTCACCTGCTTTGCACTGACATTAAGTAAATAATATTAAACTTGCAAAATTCAGCCTGACAAAATGAAATCAATCTCTCACTATATTTCCAACTTCCATGATAAAGCAAAAATATGTTTTAAGTTTAGTGGACTGGAAGACATGAATGGATGCTCAACTTTAACACCATACATAAAAAAAGAATGCATTCCTGCTTCAAGCAAGGCGAGGCTCATTTATTTACGTAGTACAAGTGATACATAAGGCAACCCGAAAGTTTCCCACATGACTCTTGATTTTATTTCTGATTGGCCAAGAGGCGACGTAATTGTTTCGTCCTTTCTTGTTTGGATGTTGCGTTCTCGTTTTCAGCACCACGGACAGAGACACCCAAAGCTTTTTTCTTTCTAGTAAATGTTTCTACATGGATATCTCTGTGTAAATAGGATGTACATTTCAAAAGTGTTATTAAAAGTTTCCTCTAATGAATTAAGTATCAGTGGAACTTAAGTATATTGATGTATTTGTGTTTCTATATGTGGAAAAAAAGGGTTAATAAAGGCAAAAAAATATCTGGGAAACGCACAAACATTACAAATCAAAGTGTTTCTTGAATTGTTTAACTATGAAAAGTATTCATTTATGCTTTAGACATCACACACAAGTTTTAAAATCAGGTGAACAATCAGAGGAGAGATTAGTCTGGTGTGTTGGACGGCACTCAAGACTCCAGTTGTAAGTATCGTGTATGTTGTCTGTCATATACTTTACTGAAGTTGATGTTTTCTCTCGCTAAACATCTTTATGCACATCTTGTGTTTAGATTTCATTTTGTGTGCCTTTGATAGCAGTACCTGGCGGTTCCGATCCATCCCATTTGACTCAGATGTGATCCAACCGTCCCCGCCACTGAAATGAAACGGTTGTACAGAACATCTATTCACGGATCTGTTCCACTCGGCAACAGTCGTCATTATGTTATTTCTATTTTTTTCACACCACTTACCAGTGGCATCCCAGCTCAAGGCTAAACACTGAATAGCACACACATGAGACTTCACCGCCAAGCTCCACAGCCAGCCAATAGAAACGCAACTTCACTGACCTTGTCTGCAAGGCTGCTTCGCTCTCTGACGTCCCTTCTAAAATGTCTCCATCACTAGTTAGCGGGTTCTAAAAAAATCTGCTTCGCTTAAAAGGATCTTCAACATGTGCAACAACCTTTTTGGAAATTATAAAAAGTGAAATTATGTTTGATTATGTTTTTGTAGAGCTGCCAAACTAAAATGACTTTAAAAGCTCTGATTAACACGGGGAAGATAAAACTAGATATATGGAAAATTTGCCATGCAGATTTCATTCATCGTGCATATATGTCCGGGGCATTTGAGCTGCTTCTCCAGCAAATATAAAGTATGCAATTAAAGTCATGTTCAAGTATAGTTTACTTCAGGCAGGAAACATTAAAGGCAGTTCTAATTCCATTTTCCAATCCGGTTGAACTCTCTGAACTCCTTACTTAAACTGCAAAACGTTGTTCTAGTACTTGTTGCACTCCACAAAATATATTCCATAATAAATCATTTCACATCTTTACGTAAATACCGATTGATTAGAATAACTGTTATTCCATTTATATTATGGATTAAATAAGAATTAATTTAAGTAACAGTCAAGAATCAAGTTTTTAATCCAAAAACATTATAATATTTTTATCAATCACCTGCTGAAGGACATGAAAGATGTAGGAGCAGTTTTAGGGTTTAGTGTCTTCCCTACGAACAGGAGCTGAAACTGAACCACCAACCTGTGCCTTGTCCTTCATCACAATCACCCTGGTATATGTGTGG
>JBBBVU010000015.1:5036553-5047107 GCA_037177055.1 Atherinosoma microstoma | reverse complement strand
GTGTGGAGTTTGCATGTTCTCCCAGTGTATGCGTGGGTTCTCACCGGGTACTCCGGCTTCCTCCCACTGTCCAAAGAGATGCATGATAGGTTAATTGGTCACTCTAGATTCTCCCTAGGAGTGTGTGTGAGTGGTTGTCTGTCTCTGTGTTGGCCCTGTGATGGACTGGCAACCTGTCCACGGTCTCGCCTGATACTTGCTCGGATATGCTCCAACCCACCCGCAACCCTGCATGGATTAAGCGGTACAGAAAATGGATGGATGGTCATGCCAAATACAAACGTGCTTTAGCACCTTATTGAATGAGAACTTGTTTTAACAGAATCACATTCAGTAAGACACATTTACTTTAAGAGAAAATCTGTGTTAAATCTTTCTGTTGTTGCCATGTGTTTTTGGAAGAGAAAAAATAGCTGAAATGACAAATGAATGTATAAATGAAAATGAAAATATATCACAACACAACTCAGATAAATTTGAATAACTTGTGAATGCATCACATTGGGATGCAATGCTGAATATGCAAACTATTTCTCTATTATTCTCATTAGTTTTATTCTTTTTCATCCACAACAGCCTTTTTAAAACTCAACAAACATTCAGAAAGAGGTCATGTGAAGAATTTGGAAATCCTTGTTGAGCTAGAGTTCAAAGCAGATCAAGACAGGAAACTAAGTGGGCAATAACAACATGAGTAAATGTTTGGTAAAGTGGCCCCTGCATTCAGTCCTACATTACTTCTCTTTTGTTGTTAGTGCTGAATGAAGACATGAAATCATTCATCCTAATGTAAACACATCCCAGGGGGATCTGCTAATATCTTATTAATATTCAAACATGCAAACTCTTGATCCTCTTAAGAATGGTGGCTAATGTAAAGGTGATATACATGAAACTGAATATTTTGTTTTCATTTTAAAAATTCATGCAACTTTCAAAACCTAAAATGTAGGAATTTAAGGAGATTTGATTATTTTACATTATTCACAGCCTAGTCGTAGGGAGTTATGGGAGGTCTCATTAAAACCTCTGAGTTCTAAGACCTGTTGTTCTCTTTGCACTGAAGTGAGTGGTGTTTCTAAAGCTTAAATAAACAAGGATCACCAAGTTATTTTAAATGTTTCAACTTGAAAGAACACTTTACATGATGGACCAACCCAACAAATTCTGCCCAAGAGCAAAGCTTGATGCAAAAATAAGCTTCCAACAAACTTTCATTAGGATCTGAAGGTAAAGCATCATCCATCCTCTCGTCATTCATACTGGGTGATGGTAAGCTACACGTGTAGCCTCAGGTGCCCTCGTGCAGACTGGTGGAAACGTGGCTCCAACAGCCTCTCCAACCACCGAACATTCATACATCAGCAATGCCGACAGAGAGGAAAGGAGCGTTAAGGTGTCTTGCCCAAGGACACCACGACAGATTGACTAGTGGGGACGGGATTCGAACCGCCAACCTTCTGGTTATTGGACTGCTACCGCAATTAAAGTAGTTGACCTTTCATCAGAATAAAGATCGTCAGCACAACAGTAAAATCCATAAGGAATTGCACAAAAATAGCCCTTTTCAAAGGCTTAGAAGAAATAAGTAAATTAATAGGTAGGTAAATAGAGAGAAAAATAGATATATAGATTAATTAATACATTTTTTTAAAATATCAAATAAATAAAGCAATACATGCAAGAAGAACATCTCAAACTTTCTGCAAATGAAGGAATTGTCCATGCACAATACAGATATAAAAGTTAGGGTAAAATTCCAGCAGCACTTTTTCACATGACTACATCTTTTTATAGATAGAGTCTAACTTACAGTATTGGTTGGCCATCTGTTATCTGTTGAACTCAGAAAAAAGATTTGGTATTATCACAGTTTGTATGGCAGTCACACCAACAACTCCCATAAGTCCATAATGTGTCCAAACTTTCTACTGGGACTGTATAAATAACACTCTGAGTAAGACAGAGATACTTGGAATAAATACTTTTACAAAGACAATTAAGAAGGCATGATATGATTTTAAAAATTCCGATGTGGATGTGATATGGTTACATTTATTAGGTTAAAACAACAGTAAAATGTGAGGAGATGGCGGGTGATAGGACAAATATTTTTCTTTTGAGTTAATATGCAA
Organism: Atherinosoma microstoma; assembly: GCA_037177055.1. Lineage (NCBI taxonomy): Eukaryota > Metazoa > Chordata > Actinopteri > Atheriniformes > Atherinidae > Atherinosoma > Atherinosoma microstoma. The sequence continues at coordinate 5,044,972 of JBBBVU010000015.1, read as the reverse complement.
AATATATTTTTCATTTGAATAACAATCAACTTTTTGATTATTTACTTTGTCATCAGGTGTAAAACAAAAGGTAACTTAAGTGAATAAATACTTTGTAATGTGTGTTTTCTGTCTTCCAGCATTGTTATTCAAAACTCTCATCTCATGTATAAATGTCGTGAGTTTTATCTCTGAACACTTCAATGTTGTAAAAGTGAACAAAAATCCAAACAGCAAGAGATAAAGACTTCCCCTTCCCCAAATGTTGGAGAAAAATAGACTCAAGACAAAAGAAAATCAATAGAAAAATGTTAAAGGTGGCAAATTAACAATGATCCTCCTGTATGTGAACATATGTCATAGTGTTAAAATGAGCACCACCCCTGCTGGCTGACAGGAGCCGTTCCAGAAAATGATTGGTCAGAAAAATAATCCACTGACAAGAGGTTAAAACCTGACTCAAACAAGCCAGCTCTGACTTTAAACTAATTAAACTACAAGATTTATAAATACTTGCTTGTTGTAAAATTGAGGGAAAGCATTTAATAACTTAGCACAAACCAAAGAAATGATAACTTCCCTACAATCCAGATGACAACCTTCTTTTCTGCAACTTAATCAGCTAATGACAAAACTTGGATAATCAGATAAATGTCCCCAAAACAACCCTGCAGTGCTTGTTTTTCTATCAAACCGCGCGGATCACCTCGAGCCCTTGCACATCTCAGCACAAAGTAAATGCCAAACCCAACTGCAACTCACCAAACACAATCAAATGCAGCGCTGCAAGGATAAAAACTTCATATTATCCTTCTTCACCTCCTCCACACAGCCTTATAGTCTCCCTCTTGAGTGGGGAAAAAAATACCCTCACTGTCCCTAAAGCATCTTATTGTCATTTCTAATCAATCCTCAGAATCATAAACAATCTCACAACTTTTTTCTTTTCCAATTCAGCTCTATCTGCTTATGCAGTTCCCAGAAGGCATTGCCTTTTAGTCTCATCCTCTCTGGCGGCAAAGATGTCGGGAAAACAAATAACGGCAGAGAAGAAAACAAAACAAAGTCTCCTGAAATACCTTGTGGATGCCCAGAGGAAGGCGCTGGACAGACAGATGAGCAGATAGGGTTCCTCTGTCCTCCTCTCTCAGGCTGCCTCCTCTCTCGGCGTGCTGTGGAGAGTGACTGCTCACAGCCCGCCTGGCATATCTAATTAGAGCCAGGCTGTTGCCACTATCGGGCAGAGGATCTACCTCTCCAATCTCTCCTGACTCAATCTTCCCCATCTCTGATTTTCTTTTATATTTATGCTGGAATATTTAATTGTAGACAAAAGGTTACTCTGGGCTCTATTCATCGCACACAGGCAGAATAATCTCCTTTAAAAGGCTTGACATTTCAGGCTTTTCAAAAGGGGCTGAAAAAAATTATATCCCCGCTTTTGTTAATCAATGAAGTAGAACTCCCCCGAACAAAAGAATTAAATTGCTTGGTTGGGTTAATAAAACACACAGAAATAGCTGCTTCCTGTGGGCTTTTGTGCCTGTCACTGGCTCCCCCCCATATGCATCCAGCACTGTAATTCCATATGATTTGGGGGGCAAAACTCTCATTTCTCCACACAGTTGGCTTTTTAAATCCTATTGAATGTGCAGCCTGTGAAGCTGGCTGATTGGGACCTCTTGCCTGAGCCTGGCTGCCTGGCTGGAAGAACAGTCTCTCTCCATTTAAATCTGACTTCCACGAAGGAGAGACAGCAAGTCCACTACAATTTACAATTTCTATACTGCCCTTGCCTCAGAAAAAACATTGTAATTATGCAAATGATAGGGGGTAATAATTAGCCCCTTCACTGTCCCATTGTGTTAGCTGCCGCCGTGTTTCAGTCCAATGGTAGGAGAAACGCAGTAGGACATGTTCTGGTTTAAATTGCTCCTCACAGTCTGCAGATGTGCACAAGATCACCCTGAGCCAGGGCGTATCTGTGCACAGCAATATAGCAGCAGACGGTATCTTAGCTGTGCAAGCTGCATGTCACTGCAGCACAGAGGCCTGCTGGTGTGTCCCCCCACCAACATGCTATACAAACAATTTTTCAGTGGAATAAAAATGGATAAATTCTGACTTGAATATTTGACAACTTTAGTCCATTTTTTAATCCCCACACAACTTTTCAACTACAAATCACTTCAGCTGTTTTAACAAATAAACTGCAACTGAATTTTCAAGACACGCTGCAGAAGAAAGCAGATTTCTGCAGCAATCCTTCAGAACTTGTTGCATATTTTTTTATCCAGATTCCTAATAACGGATCTAAAAAGTTGATTAAGCCCGTGTGTGAACAGAGCAGGTAACTGTAACTGAGCAAGTGATGATAGATGTTGTTTCACACTATTATCTCTCTCAATGTTGACTTCACTTGCTCAACAATACTGCAGGAGCATTCAAATTTGTGTTGTATTGGGTTGATATTATTTGATTACAATTTCCTTACAGATTTTAGATGAAAGTATTTTTATGGTCTGGCCTGGTGAGTCTGATATTGGTTGCTTCTGATTGACAGCACAGAAAATCATTTTTGTATCTTGTTATATATACATATATATCAAATTATTGTCATCATAATAAAACACTGACTATAATTAACTCAAATAACTTAAATCTAAAAATGATATAATTCAGGCTACTCCATTCAGGTATCTGTAAAAAATAAAAATGCACAAAATGTACCAAAGTTTATAATTGATTAAATTCAGCCTTTATAATTTCAGATATATTCAGTCAATGACAATTAACGCAGCTGAGATGTTTCTGCAAGCCGTACCGTTCTCGCATATAGAGCCCCGTTTAACTGGTCTCACAAATGAAACCACATTCAGACAAATAGAATCATTATATAAAAGAGCATTCAAAATATTGGCCAGAAAATCGCTTTCTTATCACAACTGTCCCTTTCTGGAGACATACGGTCTTCTGAGTTTTGATAACTTCAAATATCTTAAATACGCTTGTTCTATATAAAAATTACTACATGGACTTGCATCACAATCATTAAGGGAAATAATAATATTCAATTCTCCCTAGGACCATGGTTAGAGGAGACTGTAGTGCCCTATAGACGTACCACCTTTGGGCAGTGTGTTGAAACATCTGGAACAAGTTGACCAGAGAATGTCCCACATATAAAACCTTCAAGACTCAACTTAAAAACTGGCGTAAATCAAATCAACATTGTATTTACTAGAATTCTGTAGGTTTCCTGGTGTATGTTTCCTACCACGAGCCAGGATCATCCAATCCTCAGAGGTTGGCAGATTCTGATTAACAAAGGATGGTAGCTGTGCTGATGCTTGCTCTAATTTCAAATTGGCAAAAAAAAACGTCATTATTATGGATACTTATGAAGTTTTGTGTTTCATGAACTAGCAGTGATATTGAAGGTCTAGTCCAGGGCTACTCAGTTCGGTCCTATGAGGGCTGCAGTCCTGCACTCTTTAAATATAAGAAATCCGTGTGAAGTTTTAGACAAATAAAAGATGTAACCATCAGCATTCGTTGGTCCTGTTGAAATTCATCTCACATCCGGAACATTCCTGTCGTAGCAAATCTTGTTTGTGTTTACATGAATGAGTCAGTGGTGCTGCTGAAACCACTGTAAAATTTTAACCAGGACTTCCAACAAGATTTCAGCTGTATCCTCCATTTTAAGGTTAAATATACAGTAAATGACTGAGTGAACTTGATATATTGACTCTTTTCTCGACTATTCCTTTTTTTTCCGTTACAATAAATTTCACTGAATGGAATTAGAATGTGGAGTCCTTCAAAAAGCTTGACTGTTTCTCTGCCTCAAGATAACCAAGAACTGTTTGCAGAAATATTTTGCTACAGCTCAATTTCCATTGGCACCGACAGTATATATGATTAGGCAGGGTGGAAACGGTATCCCAAGATTTCAAATGGTCTGGCTGGTTGTTAAAATCCTACAAGTCCTTAATAAAGGCGGTTGCTAAAACCATTAAAATGTTTAGACTGCCGTGGAAAAAAGTTTTCCTGTTTCATCTCTTCCTGTCAAGATGCAAAGAATCAGAACTGGGAATGAATGAGTCCAAAGGGAGTTAAATGAGCTTTCTGGTTTCTGAAGGAGATATGACTGCCATCATGTCCTGAGGAAAGCTGGAGTCAGCCAAGGTTATCATCCCACGTGGACACTCTTAGTTAGAAATCTGAATGACTGAACAAAATTACTTGTATTTTTTTAGGGGGAAAAAAGACCTCTTCTGACATCACAAATATCACTTCCCTTATTAAAGTGCTTGGAGGGTTTCCAGAAAAACTGTTGTGTAAACCCTTTAATAGTTTTTTTTCCCTTTTTTTCCCTCCAATCTAAACTTTTAGAAGTTAATTGACCATTTATTTGAACTTTAATATAGCAGTAAATAACTATTTATAAATAAATATTTCTGGCACAGCCTATAAAGTGTGCTTTCACCAATTTAAAAATACAATCCATCCATTTTTTCCAACTGCTTTAGGAAACTGGAGTAGCCTACCTGGAAGGAACCATGGTCCACCGGAGCATGCAAGCTCCTCACAGGAGGGGCCCAGCTGAAGTTCAAGTGAGTGGTCTCCTTGCAGACAGGCCATAGCACTAAACACTACACCGCCATGCAGACCCACTGTAAATAACAGTTATAAAAAGTGTATATTTATTGCACTAAATATATTCTGAACTCTTTAAAAATTAAATAATAAACTACTTCTGGAACTCACAATTTTGTCCCTTTGTCTACTATTTTAGTTTAAGGTGGAATATCTTCAATATTCAATGAAAAAATATTATTATTGAGGATGGCCAAATTACTGTATTTAGCTTAACACTGAATCAGCTGCTCTTAAATGCAATTTAATTAAGATAATTAAGGATATTAAAATATAACCACATCTCCACTACAGCTGATTAAAATATTCTTAAACTTAAGTGTATTAATAAAATGTCCCAAAAAAAACCAACAAGAGCATTTAAGTACAAGCAAAAGTAAGGTAGTAACTTTGATGGGATTACTTTAGACTCTTGAGTCCATCAGAAGGAGCTAGCAGCTTGTGCTAGCATTAGCATTTAGCTTAGTGACTATGTTGGGATTTTACGACAGTTCCTCTCGGTTTCCGGCATAAACACATGGACGCCTGATCAACGAAAACCTGAGAGGTCAAAAGTTATGGTCCTAGTCTATTACAGAAACGGAACATAACACAAAGACATGGTAGGTTGGGCACGAAATGTATCATAATGTAGGACAACAATGTAAAAATTGAAGCATGATCAGAAATCTGCCAGAAATATCGATCAGGTTCAGTTAGATGGGTAAGCTAACGTTAGCTTCCCGCTTACGTGCCTGTGACCCAGACAACGGGACTAAATACGGCGGCTAATTTCTTATTTAACGCACAAACCTACCAGTTCGTCGGTATTAGTGAGAAAAAGGAATCACCAGTAGCTGTTTGGATTACCTGTTGAGATGCGGCTTTGGCTTCACAACAGCATTTGTTTACATTTTCCCCAGCAGGACAGCTTGGGTGAGAGAGAGAGAATATCTCTGTGTGGTTTAAGTTTTTAATGATGTTCACTCTGTTCAGGCCAGTTCCATGGTGGCAGTGGGACTGGCTCTGGCGGCAGCTGGATTTGCAGGTGAGTAATGAGATGTTTTTAAATCCGTGTGAAACACGTGCAGTGTAAGTATCGACCTGCAAGCCTGTCTTGTCGCCTGTCAGGTCGCTATGCCATACGGGCCATGAAGCAAATAGAGCCTCAGGTGAAACAAGCTATTGAGAGTCTCCCCAAGTCGGTAAGATGATTGGAAATGAAAGTTTTACACATGAAATCAGCGTGTTTTTCTTCTATATTTCATTGATCTCTGTTCTCTTGCATGTGCTGTGACAGGCTTTTGGAGGAGGGTACTACAGAGGTGGATTTGAACCAAAGATGACAAAGAGAGAAGCTGCTCTTGTGTTAGGTGTCAGGTGTGTGGACACTCACATTGTTCTTTCTCCAGGACTGTTTCTGGGATGTGCTGCCGTGCATCCGGGTCCTGACATCCTGAACTTTTAATAGTCTTTTTGCTGTCAACTGTCCCACTTCAGCCACAGGAAACCAGACAGATAATTATTCACTATTCACTCACTTCTGTTACGTTTGTGTCTTTCAGTCCCACTGCCAACAAAATTAAGATCAGAGAGGCTCATAGAAAACTGATGATCCTGAATCACCCAGACAGAGGTTAGTGAAGGGTTTAAAACCTTTTATTATTACTATTATTATTATTATTACTACTACTACCCCATTTGCCTTATTAATCTCTTGTATATAATGCAAAAAGGAGTACCAGTTACAACTCCCGTCTTTTGTGCAGCCCTGTCTAAAACCCAGAGGTTGTCATTCATCATGAAAAAATGAAAAGAAAACGGCTAAGTACAGGGCATTCATAAAGCCATTTATTGGGGAAATTTAAGACTAATTATGTTAGAAGTCATTTCTGTTTTTTTTTTATCAGAAACTCACATTTAAAAACGACATTTTGTGAACTTGCATGTTGTAGAGGTACCTTCCACTTAAACTGTTTGTGTCTGTGTGTGATCTCGCAGGTGGATCTCCATATCTAGCTGCAAAAATAAATGAAGCAAAGGACCTGATGGATGACCAGGCTAAGAGATAGAAAAGACGGTGCTGATGAAATGTCCTCACGCTGCTCTTATTTATGCAGTTGCACTGATTGACGAGAGAGAGAGAGCACTTGATTCATCAAACTCTCCTCAGCTGAAATCACGCTGTACAAACTGATTAAAAAAATTTCACTTTGAATTTTTTGCCAACGCCTCAGAGTGCATGTTTCATGAGCTCTTGCAGAGTTTAATAAAGTATTAATATAATACAACGGATTTTCTCAGAGTTTTTCCAGTTTATTTGGACATATTTACATTAAGATAAAAGTTTTAAGTCTAACCTTTTTGAAATTGTGTTGCACACATTAACGCTAGTATTAGAAACAGTATACAGCTCATGTTTTGGAGCAGTAAATGAATGCTGGTTTAAGAGAGATAGCAGTGCCGCTTTCTCCATTGAGTCCCTTATTTATTCATAAAGTCTAAATCTTGAGTGGGAACAGAAGAAAAACACAACATAGACAAATGTATAAATATTGGGGAATATTAATTACATGTATGGCCGAATAGTAATACATTTGGTAGATATAATCACTGGAAATACATGACCCAATCTTACTGGGCATTGTTAAGATATATGGCACAAAACTGTTTAGGAACTTTTAAGCAATCAGTGGCTGCTCCCAGTGTTGTCCAAAAAATAATTATCCAACCCAACTGGCTGATTTGGAGATCCAAAAAAATAATCTGTGGTGCCTTCTTTTCTGTAAAGCATTTTTATGATAGAGATGTTAACAGTGAAACTTGTAAATGAATCGAGTGAAACAGCTTTAGGTTTTAGATCGAAATAGAAGATCAAGTTTATTTAATTAACTACCTGCATACAAAACATATTGCACATCAACCAACCAGACGATCCTTAAAAAAAAAAAAAAAAAAAAGAAAGAAACAATATACTGTAGTTGTCCCAACAAAAACACTTGGGGTGTCAACTCTCAGTAGTCCCAAATTGACATTTGTCTTAAAACAGAATTTCTGGATATCACACGTTTTAGTGTCAAGAAAAAGAAAAGCTTTTTTTTTTTCTTTTTTTTTTCTTTTTAAATACTGTACACTTTCTAAAAAATAAATAACCCAAATAAATCTCCTTCCTTAGAGGAACAGTCATGACCAGTTTCCAGCCAGCCAGTGTGGAAGAACAGAAAAAACATTGTTGTCACCTCGCCCTGGATTTCCAGAAACATCTCAACACCACAGAAGTCTAACAGGAGTTCTACAACTATAGGCATGTCAGAGTGGGTAAAGACGATCCATAACATATAAAAGAAAACTGCTCTGAATTACTGTCAATTTAATTAATTAGATTTCTGTCAAAACAAAGAAAAGCCCTCAGGATTCCTTGTGAAAAACTGATTAACTGTTGCAGTGTTAAACAATGAGATGTTTCCAAGAAACCCAGTACTGAAGTCTACATCTCTGTCCAGCACTAAACAGTAACGGGTCAATTTTCAGACTCAACAACAATGAGCTTTATCAGGAAAAAAAAAAAAAAAGGTTTCGCTTCAGTGCAAACAAAACAATCCTTGTCTTGTTTCTTTTTCAGACAAGCGGTAATAACATTTCTTCTATGACAAAAGTGGTTGCATATTGAAAAAACAGGAAGCAGCTAATGTAAAACTCCTTCACACACACACACATTATATATATAGATTTATATATATATATCTATAGATATATATATATATATATATAAATAGATATATATATATATAGATTTCTA
>JBBBVU010000015.1:5019863-5036453 GCA_037177055.1 Atherinosoma microstoma | reverse complement strand
TATAGATATAGATCTATATAGATATAGATCTATAGATCTATATCTATATAGATATATATATATATGAAAAATGGATTCATTTCCCCAAAACATGAAGAGCAGACACACTGTTTTAAAAAGATGGCTCTGAAATCCTGTAAGGGCGTTTTAAAAGTTTGCCCTCCCTTGCCCAAAGCGCCATAAGACAACATTTAGCACACTTAGACACCTTTTCTTGTTTAACTGTGGCAAGTGAGCTCAAACAGGTTACACAGAAATAAGTAAAAGAATTTCAGATTATGTGCAGAGCCAGGCAGCAACATGTTGAATCTAATCTCAAGGCACAACAGCTGAACACATGTATATCAATCATACTTGGGTTTCCGACAAACCTACCTGCACCGTGGTACTGCTCATGCAGAATATCTAATATACAAACTACCTCAAATGCACAAAATATCCTGAAAAAAGTTGTGGGAGTATCTTTCTGAGTCCACCTGATAAAAGACAGACATTGTTCTAAAACCCTGCTATGATATTTTTACTAATAAAAAAGAAGTGTTGCATTCATACCACAGTATGGGTTAGAGTGGAATCCCTGTTTGCATTTCAGAAACGCTGTACTCAGTCCATCCTCTCCAAGAGCTCTCAGTGAAGAGTGGACTTAAAAAAACAGCTTATATACATATCTGTAAGTGTGTGGGTTTGACTATCTTTGGCAAGCTCATACAGGAAGAACTACTGTTAAAAAAAAAACACTGGAGTAAAATGAATAGTTGTACAGATAGATGTGTAAAGGTTCAGAACTCTCGACACTGTGCAGCTAAGCAGGTTTCAAATATTGAAGTAGAAAAAAAAAAACAGTGCTTGTTCTGTTTAAATGTTAACGTTTGTGGCCAGACATGAAGATTCAATCAAGTGAAGCCAAAAAGGTTCAAATATTTGAAACCATTTCCTCTGCTCATGTCTGACTAGGAGAGTCCATTGGCAACAGGTTGCGGGTTAGAGTCCCCTTTGTAGGAGACTTTGGCAGACCTCTCAGTGGAAGACCTGGAAGCTTTTGAGTTTTCCCCGTCGTCAGAAACACTGTTGTTTGAACCATTGGTGGTGGCTGGAGCAGACTTTGGGCTGTGCTCAGTGAGGACGTCGCCCATATCCTGATCACACAGAAGGGACAAATATCACTATGTGAAGAAGAAAATGCTTTCCCCAGGCATCTTAATTGAGATTTTGAGAAAGTTTAAAATGGAAAAGCCAGGCACACTGAATGTCCAGACAACATTTAGTTAAGTACTAACCATATCCTTGTTTTTAGTGGTGTCCTTGGTTTGCATCTGTCTGCTCTGAGATTCAGCCCTGGATATGAAGTCAGCCACTGTCACTGCATAAATAACACACAAAAAAACAACCTTTGTTAATAAGGGAACATTGTTAACAGACTCCTTGTTATTTGTTTTGATGAATGCAGCAGAAATCTGTCCCAAATGTTCAGAACATCATTAGCATTTCAAAGCATGCAAATTAGTACAACACATAGAAATAATATCTAATTAATATCTATTAACTTGTACTGGAACTCTTGGAAAAGACAACCTGACGATACAAAATGAGGTTGAGGCTGCTTAATTAATTTTGTGCAGGAAAATCAAAGAGAAATGTACATTTATCACATGCACAGGTGTAGTTTACTTTGTTAGAAAATGCTGGGGTTTTTTTTTAGATGTGAACTTCCATAACTTTCAACAAGCCACGTTTAATCATTTAGTAAAAATGATCTTGGGAAAGCAAAATTCATACCAGGCAATGCTGGATGGGACAGGTTTTATTTAGTATTCTATGGCTGGCACACAAACAAACTTAAGGCAATGTGCATATGTTTTCAGCTGCACTATTAAAGCACTGGCATTGCCATGGTTACCTGGCTGCCTCTCCTCAGGCAAGCGAATGCGGCGACGTCGGCTACGATTGCGACGTTGAGGTTTTGCTTCTGAGTCTTCATCAAAAAGAGAATAGTAGGGGCCTTAAATATGCTTTGCCTTTGAACTGCAAGTCTTACAGTTAAAATGGGAAAAAGTGCATTTCCGCACAGCCCTGACAGCTAAAAAACAATTACCGAATTGTTTATGTTTGCGTGTATGTGACAGGTCTTGTTAAAGGATCTTGCATGCCTTCCATACCTATTCCATTTTCGCTCACTGAGGCATTGTCAGATTCGCTCATTCCATCGATCAGCGTGGCATCCTCATCTGTTCTGCGTCGCCGAGACCTTCGCCGGCGATTTGCAGGCAAGTTGGATTCGCTGGCATCTGTGTCAGCTGTCTGGTCTGTCTCCGTGTTTGTCTCCAGGGGTCCATAGGGATGGTTGTTCTCATGGTCACGTGACCCAGCTAAAGAATCAAAATCACAGCCACAGACAGAAGGTTATGACTTCATAACAACTTTGAGTAGAGATATTTCTTCATCTCTTCATGTCATTTAAGATATTTTTTACCAGATATGTTGCTGTATCCTCCTCTTCCTCCTCTGCCCCTTCCTCCAGGCCCTCCTCTGCCCCTGCTGGGCCCTGGCCTCCTGCGGCCATCTCTTTGTGGACGAGGGCCTCTCTCCCTCTCCCTGCAAGCCCAACACAGCAAATAGAACCAATCAAATAAAAGTGCCTGCACAAGCTTAGACAAAGACTACAGAGGCAATGCATGTTCAACCTCAATATTTAACATCTCTGCAGCTCTTTGGGCTACAATACAGAATGAAGCTCACCTGTCCTGATCCTCTCCAGCCAAGGACCAGTCGCTGAGCTCATCCTTGTGCTCTAAATCAGTCTCAGAGGCATTGGACTGCTCAGAGTTGGTGCCTAGATTCAAGGAAATACAAAAGAGAACAGAGAAAATAGCCACAAAAATATAATATAATTAATATTTAGGTATATTTAAGGATTTAAATATACCTTGAGTTTGTGTTATGTGATTTTTATAAGCGCCTACCATATCCAGTGCTGTAGCTATGGCCCCTGCGTCCACGGCCTCGACCGTTGTAGGAGCGACTACCATGTAAGGAGGATGAGGAGTTGTTGCCACTGTTGTCTGTATTGTATCCTCCTCCTCTGTCTCCTCTGTCCCCTCTGTCTCCTCTGTCACCTCTGTCACCTCTGTCCCCTCTGTCTCCTCTGTCTCCTCTGTCTCCTCTGTCCCCCCTGTCCCCCCTGTCCCCTCTCTCCCGGTCAACTGGACGGTGACCCTGGGTGAGCTGGCGCAACTGTTCGTCAATCTGCATCCGCTCCAGACGAAGCTGCTCAACCTCCTTAGAGAAGGTAAACGGGAAACAGTAGGAACAGGGAGGAAAAACGATAAAATGCAGTTACCAAAAACGTGAGAGACTCGGAATGTTTTTATGTCCCAGAAATTCAAGCAAATGTGAGATCATCACTGAACACGCATGCAAAGTCATCATGCACACATCTAAATCACATACAGTGCTCCTTGTTCTGTTCATTATGAATCTTGCTAGGCTGCTTCCCTGTGTATAACAAATCTGCCTCAGCTCTTCCTCTAGATGCTGGCCCTCTGCAAGAAGCTCCATCATCTCCTACACACACAGCGCAAAACAAATGCACACAAACCACCGATGCAGCACAGAACATGCAAACAGCACAGGTCACACGTAAATACATACACAGTTATGCCCGTGAGGATTATTAGTATTGTATTAGTATGTAATATTAGTATTGTAGTATGTATTCCCCATCAAGTATCTCAGTACACATGTTCACAACATAAACTTGTCTGTGATGCATTGTTTACATGCTGCTAGCAAAGTGATGTCAGACTTTGCAGAAGTTTTAGCAGAAGCGTTAAAAGATCAGAGAAAGCTTTAAATTGACTCTGGCATTCAGCATTCAGTGGAAGAAAGGAAGCGGTAAACACTGACAAACATGCATCAAAGGAAGCCCTTTCCCCAGTTCAACACACTCTATGAGCCCTTACATTCAGGTAAGAGATATGATACTCCAATAAGACCTGGACATTGCCGATGCTCTCCTTAGTGCCAACAAAGGTAAATGGGACCATTCCCTGTGTCAACAAAACACAAATGCACAACACGCATGTTAGTATGGGACTGCTGTTGTAACAAAGTAAACATCTTTTGAATAAAGTTGTACATGTTTTCGACACTAATAAGTGTTTTCTGAGGTGCTTCTTGAGAAGCAGTGAGCACACTAAATAGTAGACTTACTTCCTGTCTGGGCTGCTTGTTGTCATTGTCTCCTTCTATCTTGACCCTCACCACACCAGACTTGTCCACAATCTCCTGGATGACCTTACCGTTCTTACCGATCACTTTGCCTAGACATACAGAGCAGGGAGAACATGACCAGAAGCAGTTCAAGTCAAAGGCATGAAAGTGAGAGCTTAAGTAAATATCCAAACTATGACATTCTTTCATTTTCAAAGCAGTTTTCTTATATACTGGATTTCTTTTCTCCTAAGCTACACAAATATAATGAGTTATTGGCGACTGACTTGCAACATATTGCAAATAACTGCTTTAATGTTGTATGAAATATTTCTGTCTGCATACCAACAAGGTTCCTTGGCACCTGGACAGAATCCTCCAGAAACTCCAAGAAGTTCCTGGCCTTCTTTACGGCCTCAGCTGTCTAAAGGCCAACAAAATCAGAGACACTCACTTAACACACGTATAATCCACAGAAAGCATCTGCATAACATCAACATATGTTTAGTTACACAAGCGCACTAAGACTGACTTAGACAGTCGAAAAGTTTATCTGGTTAAATGAAATGATCAGGAATATGAACTGGTTTGCATGGCCAAAACTTTTGAGCTTGTTTATATGCGCCACTTTCTTATTTATTGGGTGAGTTTCAAACACAACACTACCTCTCCATAAATCCTGAAAGTGCCTGTTTCCTCGTCCAACTCAATGGCAGTGACACCTTGAACCTTCCTTGCTTGTTGGATGTTGTTGCCATGGCTGCCGATTGCCAAGCCCATCAGATCCGTTCTCACTATAAACTCCTCCTGGAAGGATGATACCAGCTGCCTGGAGGTCTACACATACACACGCACGCATACAAGCACAAGCATTAAATGTAATAAGTTAATCTGCTGAATAGAGATGGGTTTAAAAAAATCCATTAATCATCCAATATCGATTCATAAAACTTGGGAGATCAATTTTTTTACTGATGCTCTGCGAGCTCTTAGCATATATACTAGGGCTGTCAAAGTTACCGCGCTATTAACGCGTTAACTCAAATTTAACGGCGATCATTTTTCTAACACGCAATTAACGCACACACTATCGGCATAATTTCAGGAAGGGATGTAGGAAGCAGGATGTGTTTCTAAAGCAAAAACGGCCACAGAATGGATCTTTTACACGGTCAGTTCAGCTTTAAAGTTCTGCAAGATGGTTTTCTGGACCAGACTGAGGTATTTTATCAACTAAGTTCTCCAAATAAAGCAGGAGAAGGCGACTTATTACGATTAAAAATTGTTATCGACTGCCAGCACTAATATATACACGAATGAAAGGTTGCCTGTGTCGCCCCCGTCCAAAACCAGCTTCTCTCACAGAATTAATGCCAAATTAGAATAAGAAAAAAATAATGCAAACTAATTAGCAGCTTAATTAACTCTCATATTAGTAGCTAACGCTAACACCATGGGCTCCGCCCACTGAATGTTTTAAAAACAACAGGAAGTGATGCCAACACGCAGGTATGTACTCCAAAATTAATCTGATAATGGACTGATAAATGTAGACAACGATCTTTTGAATATCATATTTCAGAAATGCAGACGTGTCATATCAGATTATTACAGTAATCTGATTACTCCCAGATATCTGATTTTGATGGTCATGTAAACGGGCTCAGTGTTTTATAAATAGTTACCTGCGAATGTCTTTTATATTCATGGTAAATTGGTGTTGTTACATAAATATCTGTAACTGAATCAATATCAAATTGGATAAATCAAATCAAGTCAGGAAATTGATGATACACAGCCCTACTGCTTAAGGTCTGGATTCGTCTGTTATAAAAAAAAATTAGTGAAATTTTCAAGGTATGACACATTCACTAAAGAGGCTAAACGCTTTACCACTAAAATCCCAAACAACTCATGAAATAAGACGTAATCAAACAATATGGACCAAAAGTAATTATTATTTACTCTCTTTAACAAGGACAATTAATCCTTGTGTGTCCAATGCTAACAACAGGTCAGTGGCATGTGACAGGCTTAAAAGACTAACGCTAGCTAGATGTGGAAAGGTTGTGTCTGAATATGTTCTATATTTTGGAATAGCATCAAAATATGCAAGAATAATCCAGGAGAAGAGGAACGCCAGTTATCACAAAACACATTAAGTTTGGTGAACAACCTGAGACTATCAAGTTTAGCCATCTTGTAAATGCAACTAGCATGCTAAATGAGTAAATGTTATGATAGATTTAAGACTAATTAGGTTAAACTTTTCAAAACTCACTCTGTCCTTGTCTCTGATCAGTCTGAGCTTGTTTGTTTTGTCTTGTAAAGCCGAACATAATTGGGTTTGTTGTTTCAGGTGATTCCTTGTATATTAAGTTATACTAAGAGGCTTTCATGTTACCATGATGACTGAGTGACTCTTAAAATACTCAAGAACTCTTCAGATCACTTGTGTTAGAAGATTTTTTCCTCAGACCAACTGACCTCCAGGTGTTTTGTGGCTTCTTGGTTACGTGACATTAGCATCAGCTTGGTTCTGAGGCTCCGCAGGTGCATATCACTCAGCAAAGACACGCGCTTCACTGTTGTGTCGTTGGTGGACTTGACACACAAAAGCACAGGAAATAATACATAATTATTAGGCAAATGTACAGAGCTGCTTTGTTGATGATGACTAGAATGAAAGGAATTGCCAAATCATCCATTACAGGAGCACACTTAGCAGGACATGAGCTAACACCACACAGAAGCATAGGAGTCAGTATATGGTAGATATCTGAATACTACCATTAGATTACAGCAATCGATATTTACCACGATCATAAGCTGACTGGTCTCAGGGCAGTATGAGATGCGGCAGGCTCCCACAGCCTTCTTGAAGTCCTTATGTGCATTCTCACCCTGGCACCTGTAATATGGGGAAAATTTCTTACTTTCAGTTCCAAATAAAAACAAATGGATCATGTTTACATCTGACATTCAGGTGACACAGGACGGTGAAATCAGAAAACAGACATTTATTACACCCACAATGAACAGTCATATCTAATGACTTTGTCCTTCTCTAATGTTGATATTGTAAGGGTGCTGTACATACGCTTCTTGTAGATCCTGAGGAACAGGGACAGAGCACTTGTGGAAGGTGTTCTTGGTAATAGCCTTGTTGATGTTGACTGGACGCAGACGCTCAAAGGTTACTATTTCATTGTAGGTGGCATCACAGGCTGCATACTCAATGACATAGAACTGGAAATATGAACACACTTAGTTGGTACACATCAAATTTATTCATTTTTACAGCTACTGAACAACTATGAAGAGCAGAGCCAGCTCTTAAATAAAACAATGTTTTTTTAATGTTCTTGTAATATATAGTTCAGCACAATACAGAAACTCAAAATATATTTACAATACTTACATCTCCCTTCATCATGCGGACTTTAGCTAACCACCAGCCACAAGGCTCCTGTTCATTGGCTCTGGAGAAGATCTGCAGAGGAGATTAAGTAAGATGTAGTTTAAGCCAAAGACAAAAAGAGGAATGAAAGGACAACAACAAAGAAAAAAAAAAAGACAGCAAGTGTTCACCTCACCTCCACTTCCTCGCCCTCTCCAATCTCCTTCTTGGCATCAGCAGGCGGTGGCATTCTGACTTCACTGAAGGGCACCTGGCGTTCTGGCTGCCAGCTAAAATAGAAGATGCTAATTTTATACCCTGCTAAAAACAGTGTAGTCTTGCATTTGTTTAGGCATTTTGAATTTGACAAGTTGTACAGAGCAACAAAAACCTAGGAGAAAAGACCCTTACTTGTTCTCAAAGGCAACGGTGAGAGAGTCATCGTGGATATCTTTGACAAAGCCCTGTAAAACAGACAGGGACAAAACCAGATGACTGACATATAGTGGCACCTATTTAAAGGATTCCTGTGGACTTTTTCTGAGGCCATGAAGACCAGTGGAGATGTCGATCTTTGAGAGGGTACCTCTTTTGTTTATTTTGAGCATATTCTCACAGGTGCACACTCCAGACAAAATATTTCACACTAATTCAGAGCTCTACCATTGGCAGAAACTTGCCAAGATATGCAACAACAACCCATCCGTAAAAGCCATAAGGAAGACCACTCGTTGGTAAAATGCTGGATTTAGAATACATAGAAACTCAGTTTAGCTTCTTTTTTTCTTTTTTCAACTAAACTAAACTAAAACTAAGAAACAGAAACAGAAACAGAAACAGAAACAAAACAAAACAAAAACAAAACCATGATCTTTCAACCTTGTCCGTTGTTATGTTAAAAGCTATTGTTTTAATTCAAGAAGACACTATTTGGAACAGAGTCCTCTTTTCTGTTCTAATTATTTGACTATTTCTGCAGTCATTTTGAAATGTGGGCAAATATAAACCTTCTTTAAATAATTTGGGACCACCAGGAAGAAATTTGATTTTTCTATTTTCAATTAAACATTAAAACCAATTACATCCATTTATAAATTAAAAGCATTAATCATATTTCCCAATATAAGATCAAAGGATGATCAGTGCAAAGCAGCAACAATTAGTTACTGTTCTGGTTATAAATTATTTGTCACCTAATAAGCAAATAAGCAAAGCAGCTTCCTCCAGCTTCTCAAATGAATTTTTTCAAGTATCTTTAAACCATACATGGTCCAAAAAAATATAAAATGAGAGATCATAATCAAAACTGCCATTCTTTTCCCTCCTTCTGTCTAAAAACACATTGGGTGTTGCCTTTTGTATGAAATATGCTATAAAAAGAAATTCACCCTCCCTCAAAACTAATTATACTGCGATTTCACTGGTCTAATTGTATATTTTCTCTGTATTCTATAATGTCTTGGAAAAGCTCTTAGTGTGTTAACATTAAGATTAAGAAAACTTTTTTTTTCACTACAGAAAGAAAGGTAAATTAAACTGAGATGGCCACAGATTCAGAACCAAACCTGATTGCTGTTATTGTGTTTTTCAATAAACTGAACTTTTCACTGACTCTTCCCTTCATGTTGTACCTGAGGCAGTTGTCTGACACAGTTTAATTTCCCTTCTCACGCAGTTGACATTACTGTGCATATCAGAAGACATTCAGTATTAAAAGTCTCATTTAGTTGTTGGTGTATTACCTGATAAATTTGACACCATAACTTTGATGTCATCTTTTAAAACATACAGATGTATCAATAATCCATACATTCTGCATCTTACCCTGGTCTATAAATTGTTCTTTATAACACTGTGACATCTGGAGATTAAAGGAGCTGTCACATTTCCAAACAGCTGCCCGGGCGCAACCACATTTGTCATACATTATTACATTGCAATGTTTGAATAAAACAAATCTGTGAAAACTAGTTGGTACATAAAACACTCATCAATGAGCAAACTTTTATAATACTGTCTGTCATTGAGTATACTGATTAAACTTTCCAAGTGAGGATAATCTAAATGTAGCTGATAGAATTTTAAGATTCTCAAACTTGCTTAAAAGAAGTTTTCTAAAATCATTATAAAACCTGATAAAGGTGGGATAGACCAAAGCATTTGTTTGATTTTTTCACCAGGGAACAAGACGTGACACACATGACGTTGTTACTCTTTCAATTAAAAACAGAGGAAAGGAAAGTTAAAAAGATGCCTATTAAAATGCTTTTACAGCTGTAAATCACATAAACCACTGATACTGGGTCAAGAAGAATCTCTGCATCATAAACCCATGAGTAATCATCTCTTATCTAATTGATCCACATCTTAAGCTTCAGTTGCTGTCGCTTTCATTTTCTTCATGTCAGGTAGCAGCTGAACAAACAGCATAAAACAAACACACATAAGATACACACAAAAGGATTCAAGCAGCATGTGGATCCTTATCCCCATAAATGGCTATGCAAGCCTTTGATAGATCAAAACAAATTTAGAGAGTATCTGAAGTATCCCTTCACAAATCTTTATTTAATCAAACCAGAAATCAAATCAGACAGGGACTTTGTGAACCAGAACTGATTTGATTTCATATTTGATTTTATTTGGGAAAACAGTGGTAATACTCAGCCCTTCCATGCTTTTTAGATAGACAGATAAATAGATAAATACTGTATTGATCCCGAAGGAAATTTTAACAAATCAGCAGCAGTATAAAACAAATAAAATAACTCTAATTACCCACACACAGGCTTATTGATAGTTAACATAATCAGGGCTGTTTTGACAAATTATTCAGTATTTGTGTAACTGAAATCTTCTTATATAGGCTTAAGAGTTTGTCAAAATTCTTTAACTGCTGTTCCAGAAAGCAGGAAGAGACCTTTCATTAAAGTCATGTGACAATCTTGTGTGAAAACATGTGTCAGTAACACCACATTAAAGCCATGAAATTACACCTTCACTTAACTCAAGACTACAAGATGCAGCCTGAATACAGGAATGCATTCATGAAAGCCTCTGAACAGATTGTGGTAAACTAGGAAGATGGGATGGAATGCAGCAGGGGTTTTAATCTGAATACTAATAACAATAATAACTGGAATTATTTAAGGAATACAGGTGAGGCAATGAGTTAAAAGGAGAAAAGGGGAAAACTGTAATAAGGAGAGGAGACATAAAGGGGTGAGAGGAGGAAAACAGATGGGAGTTGAGGAAACTTCGTGTTGAAGGTTTATAAATAGTTTCTAAGTCTACGGTATCAGAAACACCACTGACATAGCTGGGCAAGACTGACAAGGAACAGCTGCCTCACATAAGCACATGGTAAAGATAGCTTGGCCATGATGAAGTATCAAATAATAGACGGTGACAGACAGTCGTGGAGCCTTTGCTGGGAGATAACCAGGCATAGTGTCTTCTGTAAACTACAGGACTAAAACACCATTACTAAATATTGTGTTGTTATTCAAAAGCTGTGATAATAATTACGTAATCTATCCAAATAAATACTGCTCCTACCGCTTTTAACATATTCCTTGATGTAAACAGTTCGACAAACTAGCAACTAGCTTACGTTTAGCTCGGGAAGGCTACAGCTAAAGTCATGTCTAAACAATAAAGCGTTTAATGGGTCTTATTATACAAGTAATTGCAGACAGGAATTTATTATTTCCCTTCTGGTTTAAATAACAGTCACCAAAAAGTAACACCAACCGAAGACTCGTGAGCTACGTTAGCTTAGCCTGCTAATTTTGGCTAGCATAGCTATTACAAGCTAATAACAAGCAGTTAGCTCGATTCAGAGCAAGTTGGAACATGTAGCTGTGGTCCGTTTGGTTTCAGCTTACATAATTCACTGTGTAATGAAGTATAATTTGTGTAATTGTATTGATAAGGCGGTATTTACCTTGTAATAAGCGCCGTTGGAGCCACGGACCTCCACCGCCAGTTCTTCCATATTGGACACGCAAAGGATGCTGGGACGACAGGTGTTTCTTGAAGCATCAGGGGTGAAGTTTGAAGACTGGGTAGTTTGCTCAGTGTATTGTGTCGTTTTCAGTTTTAACTCTTTAGTCATTGACTTCATTGTAAACATTAACGTCACCATAAAGTAAGAACATTTGTCTTTATTTGCTCAGCTTCCGTCTGTTTACAGCTGATTAATCTTCACATTTGTGGTCTGAAACAGCTACAGAGCTACAAAATGTTACCTAACTAAGATGTTTTATGTAGTGGAAACTGTGGAAATACCCTAATACTAAAGAATATGCATTCAATATGGATCAAGCCAAACAACAGATTATCAAGACTCATTGCTGTTTGTTTTTCCCCAGAACACATAAGACCAAGGCAAGTTTCTTTGTACAGCACATTTCATGTACAAGACAATTCAAGGTGCTTTATATAAAACATTAGAAGCATTACAGCAGGGTGCAGAAGAAGCATTAAAAAGTATTACTTTAAAAATAAATTGAATAAAAACAGAAGAAAAGAAAAAAGCAAGAAACCCTCAAGGAAGATGCAAGAAATAAAAGTTTATTATCAGGTTTTTTTTTTAAATAAAAGGCAGGAAATAGAAAGACCAGTGAATAGTTACAAACCTCCCAAACAGTGGACATCCACTGCCCCACAGCAAGGAGGCAACAACAGCCTTGGTTGACTTTCACAAGGACACTAAAGCAAGAAATAATTGGAGCCAAAGTGCATTTTGTTTGTCTTTTTTATGTTTAAATGTATTTTGCTGATTATCCCTCTATATTTTTAAGTGGGCATCATTCTTATTCTGGACTTTGTGTAGTTCGGTTCCATAGCTACTGGGATATATCTAAGCATCAGATAGAAAATACACCGTTTGATGGTTCTTAAAAGGTGACTTTTGACACTTTAAATAAACAAAAAAACAAAAAAGATTATAAATAAATGTTACACTTGAATTTTTTATTTAATTTTTTTACCAAGTGTGGATTTGGCCCTATGAATCCCTTTTCAAACCGTGTATTGGAACTGTAAACGCTAGTAAGTTCAAAGCCATACTGTGTGGTACATTTTTTTCTGACAGTGAAGCATTTCTGTCCCGATGAGAGTTTTTTTTTTTTTTTAATGTGGGCACTGAAATATGTGTACTCATGAAAACAGTGGCCATATGCAGTGGACAGCTGGCCAGTAAATGAGCTATTCTGACTCAAACTAAATCAAATGTAGACTTTATGTTCCTTATAATTCCTTATTATTGTGAGTTTATTTTGATTTCTCACTATCATGTTGACACAGGTGACATGGTGATGCATATTTACCACATTCACCTTGCTTACTGAATCAAAACCACTCAAATATGCAATTTGAACTGAAACAAGGCTGCTTTGTTCTTAAATCAATAGAATCAATCATGTCAAGTTGATATTAGTTGCATTTTAATGTTGCTATTTGCAAAAACAAACAGAGGAACAAATCTCTTGTGACATGCACTTTCTGAGGAATGATCCCAGTACTATGGCTTGCTTCATATCATTTTCAGGCAAGGCAAGTTTATTTGTTTAGCACATTTCCCGTTAAAGACAATTCAAAGTGCTTTACATAAAACATTAAAAGTGTTACAGATAGTGTAAAGAAATCATTAAAAAGTAGTAAAAGGGAGCAACAAATAGTAAACATCACCAAAAGAAATCATAAAAAAATAAAGGGTAAGTTCTGGATGACTGAATAAATTCAGACCTCAGATTGGTCGTGACAAGATCACCACTAATTCTGTCTGGAGAACATGAAATAATGTTGTGTCAAAGTTTTAAAAATCAAAGCATGCATAGTTTCAACATTATTTCATTTTTTTAAAACCAAAGGAAGAGAAAACACCTTTTCATCCGGTGCAGGTGAAGGTTTCCTCCAATGAAGGCTCTTGAGTGAAATACTGAATTTCGTGATTTTTACATCTCATGAAATTTGGATATGTCTTGAAATCATTTTGATAAATTCACAAGCTCTTGTGTATAGCGTTACCGTCATCTAAGTGTTTAGACAAATAAACATAAATTCTTCCATTTGTGTAGCAGCCAGTCCAACAGAGAGCAGGTCCTGGCTCATCTTTTACAAACAGCCACTGTGACACCTAGTGGCCAATATTT
Source organism: Atherinosoma microstoma (assembly GCA_037177055.1). Classification (NCBI taxonomy): domain Eukaryota; kingdom Metazoa; phylum Chordata; class Actinopteri; order Atheriniformes; family Atherinidae; genus Atherinosoma; species Atherinosoma microstoma. The sequence continues at coordinate 5,022,686 of JBBBVU010000015.1, read as the reverse complement.
TTCTTCTGTTTATTTTCTCTGCTCTGGCTCCACCATGAGCCTCCATCAGCAACAACAGTTACAACAGTTTAAAACGAACCTCAGCAGGACAAATCAGAGCAAAATCAGAGCAAAATCTGCAAACATGTGCAGTGAATTTGGCTCCATGCAAATCATCATAGGAAATAACCTGTTTCCCTCTTTTTATTACAGGATGGACCAACTGAGGTACAAGGTGAGGAAAAGTGTTCCAACTTTTGCTTAGTGATGAAAACAGAATTTGTCCTTCATAATGATCAGGATGGGTTTACCTGAATTCATCTGAAAGTTGGTTCAAAAAACAAATCTTTAACAAAATAATGAGAAACAATGTCTTTCCCAAATTAATTTAACTTACATTTGTTATTCAAAATGCGCAGATTATATTGGAAGCAACAGCTGCAACAATAATAATGTTACTGACAGAAATGTGTATTACTGCCAGTTTACTTAGATATGCCATGTGCTTCAATCACAACAGAAATAAAACATATATCCATATCGTTTAGTTTTGTGCCAGCCTTTTAAACTTTTTAATTCCACAATGACCCTTTAATATGCAGTTACAGATGCAACAAAACAAAAGAAGCAGCCAGTGGGGACTTATAGTAATGATTCTGAAATTTAATTCAGTTTCACTAAAGTATGATTCAGTAAAGATTTAAGCAAATCACAGGAAAAGGTAAACTGGCTAATTCAATTCCTTAATACAATTTAATGGTGTTAAACTATTAATAATGTGTTTCTGTTTATATTTGCAACCGTGACTAACTAAGCTCTGCAGTACCAAACAGCTGTTTACATTTGTGCAGAAAAAAGAGAGTTATTATGCAGCAAAAAAAATAAAAAAAATATGTACTTTTAAGACATACATTGAGGTAGCTTCTGTGTGATCTGACACTGTGATGAGGAAGAGGTGAAGATAGCAGAGGTGCTTCTGTTGTATGCTCTGCATGTAACTCAGTGTTTCTGTAAGTGTGTGTGTGTGTGCAGCTCTGTGGTGAAAATATTCTGCTCGGTCTGAAGACATTACCACAGACCCTCACAGTCTGCCTGATAGTCTGTGCCAACGTTCTGATTTAAACCAGTTTACCAATTCCATTATGCTAAGCCCGAACACTGGTTGGGAAATGATGAACGATTATGTGAAACACATAATCTCCCTGCTGCACCATCATTGCAATATGACAGCCAAATTTCATTCATCCTATCCAATTTCTTCCTTATTTAAGGAAAGAAAATTACTGGTCCCAGTAATCAGATATGTTGCGAGGCTGTGTGCAGGAGTTAAGCCCACTCCCATTAGGCTTTCTGCTTTGCTCTGGCTGTACTCAAATACATGCGCGCACACACCAAAGACAGATACACATGTTTCACATGTCTGACCCTCCTCAGTTCTCACATCCCCTTTCACCCATTTCAAGGACTATTATTTAGCCTTGATATATTCTCTCCAACATCATCCGTTAGCGATGCCAGTTTGAAACACAGTGTCCCTGAAGTGGTTTAGAGAGCTGCAGGCAGGCAGTTCTCCCACACACACACACACACTTCAAACTCTTCTCTTATCCCTCTTTAAAAAAAAAAGCCTGTTCTTTTTCCAAACAAAACATCATTTTGGAAATTAGGTTGAATTAGATAAAAATACAGTTTCATCCTCTCGCCCGTGATTATCCTTTGACAAAAATCAAAAGTAATGGTTAGATATTATTTGGCAGCAATATTCCAATCCCTCCTCTGTGTGTTTCTCTTTCTGTATCTGTGGAGCTAAATCACCAGCGAGCTACCATTTTAAACACCATGTAATTTATTGCTAATACACTCTGGACATAACAGGCCCCTACAAAGCTCCGCAGTGTCACAAATAGGAAGAGGAGTATTGAGAATATGACTGTTTGTTCTCCTTCACACATGTCCAATTTCTCTCTCCAATCGGGAATGCATTATAGGTGTAATTGAAAATTAGTAGTACATCTTTCTTTTTTTTTTTAAAAGGGGTAATTTATCAAGCCTCATTGTTCCTGCGTGACACCTCCAGGGCCTGTTTCTAACAAGGAGCCCGGAGCACCGAGGGGCTTTCTGCCTGCCCAGGGCCCTGCAGTGCTCTCTCTGCTTTGTCACTAATTGTGGCCTCCTCTCCACTGAATTGTGATTCGCCTAAAAGAGCTTGTTGGCTCGTTGCAATGAAGCTGCCGGTGACGCTCTCACCATTATCAAAGATACTCTTGATCTTTTCAAAAGCAGGAAATAGATTTTTTTTCTCTCTTTTTCTTTTTTTTTCCCAAGCCCCTGTTCAATCACATTGGATGGAGGGGGGTGGAGGTGCGGGGAAAAAAGTAATTTGCAATGCGTCCATTAGTTCTTCATTAAAGCAAGATTAAATTGCACCGCAAATCACATCTGCCTTTTCCAGAGTAAAGGGTGACAGTTTTAGGGCCAAAACTAATTACTAGTGCCAATGAATGAGAGAGGAAAACAGGGCTGTTTTTACATGAGATAGTGTGGCCTGTCATTATATTCAGACTAATTCCACTCTGCCTGCTCTCTTAATGAGACCAGAACATCCTCACATCTCTCTCCTTCTCTTTCTCTGTATCTGTACGCACTCTAAATGTATAATTTCGATAGCACTTGGAGTTTGCATTAATTAATTTTTCTGCGAGACCCGCTACAAGTGCCAAATCTGTGATGTTCTGAATTATCATTTGGAGAGAAAGAAAAGAGACAGACAGAGAGGAAGAGAGGCAGACATACAGCGAGGGGGGGGGGGGGGGGGGGGGGAGAGAAAAAAAAACAGTCCCTAAA
>JBBBVU010000015.1:5004610-5015600 GCA_037177055.1 Atherinosoma microstoma | reverse complement strand
CCCCCCCCCCCCCCCCCCCCCCCCCCCCCCCCCCCCCCCCCCCCCCCCCCCCCCCCCCCCCCCCCCCCCAAATAAACATATTGTTCATCCAAAATGCCACAGTCTCACTTTTGATGTTCATATAAATTGATAATAATTGCAGATGAAACTTAAAGTCTCCTTATGACCTGCACTGTTAATTTAGCTACTTGGTGAATGTCTCTATGGAAAATACCACAAGGCCTGTACATATTCGAGACGTATTGGATGATACATTCCTAAAGTATCCTTATTATGCTGCTCGTCTTATTTTTGATAAACAGTAATTTGGTGTCATAGAGGACTGTAAGGACTGAATGGGACTTGTCTGTCTATCTGCCATTCCAACCATTTCTCTCATGGGTTAAGACTCTCCTCTCTCCCCCTCTCTTTCTCTGTGTTGACACATATACATATCACACACCAGGATTAGTATGACGGTGACTGTAACAAACCTCTCTTTTGGAAAAAAAAAAGAAAGAAAGAAAAAAGGAGTTGGGGGGGTGTTGCATGAGGGGGTGCACCCTATTCTATAGTGGAGGTGCCCAGCCAGAAAATAGCATACTTAGACAACAATGGCGTGGTAAGTACCTTAGCAAAGGATCAGCGCTGGCAGAGTGAAACACATTACAAAACAATGACTGACTGCCTGCCTGCTTGGCTGCTTGGCTGGCTGTCAGGAGCTGTGGAGCTGCCATGAGCTGCCATGCTGTTATTTGTCAGGGGAGAGAAAAGGAGACAGAAACACACATCATCATCTCGCTCTTCATCGCCGTAAACACTGGTGTGAATGACTGGTCACAGAGAGTTTAATCCGGTCTGCACACGCATCTCCCATGATCCCCCTCTGCAAAATGCAGCCCGTGGTGTTGTTCTACTATGACAATGACATGGACGCAGAGGTGCCGGGGAAGAGATATTAAGTTAGATGTGGTTTGATCTTTAGCTTCATATTAGACTTATATTTGATTGTCTAAAGCAGAAATGCACAATCAGAAATAAAGAAAACATTGACAATATTACACGTGTAGCAAGCTAGTTATTACATGTAAGATGTTTGACACCATGCTCTTGACAAATCTGGTCATTTGAAGATGCCACATTGCACTATAGAACATGGAACTTATAAGACAAATAATCATTTAGCCTTGATCAGAAAACAATCTTTTTAATCCCTAAAATAAATATAAAACTATGTTTAAAATGCAGTAGTTTTGTTTTCAAAGTTTTTGGTTTAAAATAACATAAACTCGAAACAGCTTCAATATGCTGAGCCAAAAAAGATTTATAATCCAAAACAAATTAAAAAGCACAATCCTAATTTTAAATAAATGACAAATAATCCTGCTGCTGAATTATGCTAAAATAACAGAGAATACCCAGCAATGATTAAACCTCCATATCATGCCTTCAAAATTATACATTTACATTCCAATATTTTGATAGCATCTAAATCAGGAAGTCAAATATATTCCAGTTTTATTATTGGCCCAATAATGAGTTGAGATTGTTTAATGCCAGTTAAAAGAGGAAAAGGGCTTCTGTAAGAAGAAGAGAGGGGGAGGGGCGTTACTAATGATATAAGAGTGAATGTTAGAGCATCTCCTGGAAATCTGGCAGAAATCCTAATGTCGTTCCTGTCCCTCTTTTAATGCAAACCAAATGAGCCTGCACTGTAATAAGGAGCTTCCCAGAATTAGTTTCCGTTTGCAGAAAATTGCAAGAAAAAAACCCCTAGTACCTTTATCTATGAATTTCACTCCAGCATAAGCAAAAAAAAAAAGAAAAGAAAAAGGCAGAGACCCTCCACTGACATTATTTGGATGACATGCCATCAGTAGCAGCAGCAAGAAATAACATTGTGCAAATTCTATGCATGTTAATGATAAATAGGAATCCACCTGCTCACAGATAAAATGAGTTTAATTTCCCCCACCCGCGCCCATGTGCCTGCCTGGCCTTTTAGAAATTACTTATGCACAGCTATTATTAAAATAGGGCCAGAGTAAATGAGAAAGAAGCGCTATCTCTGGAGAGTGTGGACCGGGTTTAGACTGCTGCTTCCAGGACTCTCGTGCTTCACACAGTCAGCGTTTCTTCCTCACACACTTATGTGCACATGCACATATCAAACACACACTGAGACTGAAGCCTGCGCAGACACACCTCACATTCTTACAGCTCTTGTGGCAGCTCTGACCCTGTATTTACTAAATTAGCCCAAATCCATGGAATGAAATGGTATTTTCAAGCTTTAGAACATCTGTTTGCACGAATGTCTGCCTGCATGCACCCGCATGACAAAATGTATACCAGTGACAGAATGCATGTGTGTGTCTCAGTGTCCATGTGCACACTTGAGCGTGCATGCCTGTTTTGTATCCAAATGTAATTTTGTTGTTGGAAGGAAATTTCCTTTGGGTGTACAATATGCTTGTCCCCGCATCTTCACAGTGGTTGAGGGAGTAACAATTGAACGCTGAGGACTTGGAAAATATCAGTCATAAGTGGTGACTCAAACATTTATGCATGCTTGACTAAAAGAGTAGGGAAAATAAAAATTGGGAAAAGGTGAGAAGGGAACAAAGGCCAGCCCGGGGGTAAAGGAAAAAAAAAAGAATAGATTAGTAAATATAAAAAGGTATATAATCAAAGATAAAGATAAATAAGTAAAGAGGTCAGAGCAGGAAGGTTTTTTGTTCAAAAGCTACTCTATTTTCTCTGCCATCCCTGCTCCATTAGTAAATCAACAGATTCCTCTCATCTCTCACTTTGGCCTTGAACACTTGCAGAGCATTCATCCTTTTCATCCATACAAGCTGAAGGATGTTCTGATGGCTGGCTGTACAACCTCTCTCCAACCTGAACCCTTGCCTCCTCTGATTTTATAATGAGTATGAGAGAGGGGGGGGGAAATGCAACAGACAAACTGGAACTCATTAGATGACATGAATACATAAATCAAAAGTGCATTGAACACTTGAAGCTGACATCCTGACATTGTGTGGAATTAATTCTGCTAAGACAGACACAGGAGTGTTTACCTGCCAACAACAATGTTTAAAGCTTTGCACATTCTATATGTAAACAGTCAGTACAGTAAACTCAATATAATAATAAATGTTCGACACAAGCTGTTGCCCCTAAAAGAAATTGAAAAGAAAAAAAAAGGAGAAAGGTTAATCCACCGGGCTGTGAGGGATAGCTTAGAGGATCCACGGAACAATGACGCATGGACTTGTTTGCTTTTTGTCTTGGGGCTTCCTGCTGTGTATGTGCTTTCTAATGACTGTTCACTGGGAAGGAAAATGGCCCCCGGGGGATGTTAAGACAAATAAATGAGGTTCTCTCTACTTTACACACTCCCCAGGCAGCTATTATGTCAAAATAGTGTTTATAGTGACAAATGTTTCTGTCCTCTGACAATGGGTCCTCCTGCTCTTGACAGGTTTTCTGAAGTTCAAATTATTGTCGTTTTGTTGTTATGTCACCATATAACTCTTCCAAATTATGTGCTATAGTTTACAAATACTATGGTAATTATTAAAGAGTGAAAGCAATGGAGAAAATCCTGAAGATATATTATTGTGTTGACACATTATTGCACATTAAAGAATAATGTATGGAAACACATCATGCAGTAAAGCAGCTGTTACAGCAGCCATCAGCTGGTTTACTGCACTGCAGATGTTGCATTGAACTTTTAAAGTTGATAATTGTGTGATGTGGTCACATCCTTTGCAGCTCAGATTCCTGGGTTGTCAAAAAATAAATAAATAAAAGCAAAGTTTAGTAAAACTGGAGTTTCAATGTAAAATTGATTATCAAAGTTTAAATATTAAGGAAGAAATACCAAAAACACAGATGGTGAACCGCAGCAACATAATGAAAACTGCCATTAAACCCGCAGCGGGTATGTTGTTTATCCACACGTTCACATGTCCAACTATGACTCCTCCGTCAATGTTGGAAGGCAGGATGCAGAGGCCTGTAACACACACAGCAATAACAGATGCTTTTACTAATGGAGGTTATATGAAAAGTGTTTTTTAAATTGATAGCCGCTCATTTATTACAGTTAATGTTGAAAAGTTTTAGTCATTTTTACAGATTTTTTAAATATTTTTGCATCTTTGCAAACATGTGGAAACAAACACAACTTGTAATATAAGTTCTTTATGTGCATTTTAAAGAGGAGGAATGGTAATAGTGACAGCAAGAACAAAGGTTTAGCCAGACCCAGAGTGTGGCTCTTTTTCTTTGTAGAGGTTCCTCTCATTTTTCTCAGCAGAAATGTTCAAGCTCAATATAGGTGTCCAGTCATTTTCAGGCCTTTTAAGATTAAAATCAAGATCTTATTTATTTATGTAACACATATAAAAAGAATGAAAGATTACAATGTTTTTTTTTTCACAATGCAATAAGACCTACAGCCAAAAAAACTAAATAATAAGACTTAATAAAATATATATGAGAATTATATATAGTGTTAAATTAATAACACTATATACAGTATGAGAATAAAAGGATTTGATGACATGGTTTTGTACTCTGCATGTGTTGAAAGGCAAGGAAAAGAGGTGAGACTTGAGCAGTGATTTGAATAGCTACAGTCTGAGTGATGAGTATTTGGGGCAGCTACTGCAAGCTTCTTTCCAAAAATGTTTAAGGGCCAAAATACATTGAGGATCTTCTGGTTTGTTATGAACCAACCAGATCCCTCAGGTCATCGGGGTCAAGTCTACTTTTTGTTCCCAGAGTCAGAACTAAACACGGAGAGGCAGCATTCAGTTTTTATGCTCCTCACATGTGGAACAAACTCCCAGAAACCTGCAGAAAACTTTTCTATTTGCTGCCTTTTATCAAAACAACTGATAATTAACTTTTATTTCCTGCATTTTATCCTATCTTGATTATTTTTAATGTTTCTCCTGCACCCCGCTATTATGCTCTAATGTTTTATTTAAAGCACCTTGAATTGTCTTGTACAATTTGTGCTACAAATAAACTTGTCTTGCCTTACTGGTTCAGGTCCAGACTGGGAAGGTCACATCGGGTCTCTTACAGTTTTACTGAAGTCACTAGTGTCATTAACTCATTGTTCATATGATCATTTTCAGCATCCAGTTTACCTTGTATCTCTGCTAAATTCCTGGAACAGGAAACATCCACACAGACTGATGCAGCCATCGCTGTGTTCCACTGTACGAATGGAAGGAATAAGGAGATTTCTCTTTTTATACGCTGGTGGAAAATGTGGGCAAATTCTTTGTAAATCTTTTATCTGTCATGTGCCTTTAGTTGACTGTCTGACTACTTCACCTTCATAATGACCTGACTGGTGTTGTAGTCATGATGTATGTGCTCCTGTAAAGTTCTTTACATCTCCACTGAGATTCTAACTCACAGTGACCGTTGGCTTGTTGGTTAACAATCAAACCAAGTAGGCCATTCATCCCACATTACTCACTTTGGTTAGGTAGCTACATTTAGATCATCTTTGGCCCTTTAGCATTTCCGGATCCTGCATGTTTTAGACGTCAACAAGCCTGATTCAACTTAGGCTAGGCAAGGCAAGTTTATTTGTATAGCACATTTTCAGGTTCAAGACAATTCAAAGTGCTTTACATAAAACATTAAAAGCATTACAGATAAGAAATAAAAAAAATAAGAAAAACTTAAACTTAATGAGAATTCAACAGGCTTCTGCAGGATGTGATGACAAGTTGATGAGGTAATCCATTTATCTGACTCAGTTGTGCCAGGTATCACAGTCTAGCAGATCTACAGACATAACGCACTAACCATTAGGCCTTAACATATCAAACATAGGTGGACTTAAGTCTTTTTTTAAGCTTATAAAACACTACAAAAATGTATTTTTGCTGAGGATTAAATGAATGGATTAAATTAGTTTAAAATCAATTGATCTTCGAAATAGTTTTTCACCCATCCCATCATCCCAGATACTGAGTTTTTGCTTTGTGGCCTACTGGGCAGTTTAACCCTTATTGAAGCTTTATCTTTGGCAAATATGTTCAGTGACTAACGACAAGACAAATAATTGTAACTGATAATTCTACTTTGGGGTGACAGTATAACATTCTGCATATTATGACATTCTCTACTGTATAAGGCTGTAGATGACCTTACCCACTCTTATAAAGATGCAAAATACTTCTGATTAAGATTACACAAGATAATTGCTATAGAATCTGTTAGTTGTCATCCTTGAAGCATTTTGAGGTGTAGCTTTTCCATCAGTCTTATACAATGTTGTCAGACTCTTGGGATCTGGGGAAATAGTGGCCGAGTGGATTTAAGATCACATCTGGCTTTTCATTATGATTTTGATCTGTTTCTGAAAACTGAAAAAGGCATTTTCGCCACTTGATATTCCTAATCCTTCTCACTGCTCCTTTAAAGTAGCTTGCCAACATCAAGACTGGCTATTTATTCTAAAGATATTGTATTAAGTTAAATAAATGCCATTGTTTAGGGTCTTTGGGGGACTCTCGTTGGGAAAAAGGACTGCAGAAGTCAAAGCTGCCTCAACAATGTGAAGCAGGGTTAACGGTGTAGTCAATGGGTGCTTTTTTTTTTGTTGCTAAATTAGCTAATGCCTAAAATCCTTCAAGGCCAATTCTAAATGACCGCAGAAATAATTTTAAAACTGTGTCTTCCCGTGGAGGAACTTTGAGTCCCCGCGGAGTATTGTGACAGCTCAGAGACGAGGGCCCGTGACAGCGACGGGGTGAGAGTCTGATTGAATGGCAGCAGAGGACCATACATGTTTAAATTCCTCATTATCCACTAACACACAGACACTACGCCTGCTCCTATTCCATTACTTACTCCTCTGTATTGTCATGCTCTGAGAATTCAATGTAGTACCTTTTATTGTAGAAAATGAAAAATGTCATTTTCCCCCTTCTCTCTCTCTCCCTCTCCTAACACTAATTTAAAATGTCTCATCTCCCTTCTGCGAGTTCAACAGTCTGATTGCCTCAGCGCTGAAGAACGAGGTATAAGAGGAGGAATCCCCTCTCTTTGTGAAAAGGAGTCCAGGTGGGAGCAGAGCAGGGCTAGGAGAATGGAGTGGGATGATTCATGAATGCAAGAATCTGCAGCTTCATCAGAGTCGCTCAAGCAGGAAAACCTGCTGCTGCTGACCTCCCAAGCTAGTTCAGAGACCTGCACCTTCAAGGACTAAAGGTCCTCTTATTCTTTGGCTTCCAGCAGTCCCACCATTCTCCCTCCCCTCCTCCTTCTGTCATTCTTTCCTTTCTTTCTTTAACACTTTTCTACTTTCAGCTTATTGTAGCAATGCAGGGTCAGGACACAGGCTCCCAGAGAATGAAAGTCCTTCAGGTATGCAGAGGAGGACATTTACAAGGCATTCCTGGACGCAGAGATACAGTAAGCCTGATGTGTTTGTTTGTCCCTGAAGAAGAATTGATGTGTTACCTACTGGGTGAGTGGTAAAAGAGTGGGTGGTAAAAGAAAACCACCTGATGAGAAGTTATAAAGGTTTTCCCTCTAATATGTGGCTTATATTCAATACATACTGGTTTACACTATTATACTAATTTAAAGGATGGTTCCCAATAAGTTCTGATTTGTGTGTTTCAACATTTAGAATATATCAGGTATATAAAATACCCCCCCAAAATGAATATTTATTCTAGTTAAATAAAAATGAAGTCATCTAGCTCATCAAAAACTAGATTTTCTTATATATTAAAAAAGTATAGTTTCAATCTATGTTACCTAAAGATCTTTGGATAATTTTACCTCTGATTTCACATATAATTACCATCCCTTTAAATGCATGCATCATGGATCTTTTTCTAGATGTTTATATGCATTAAGAAGCTATTTCTGAATACAGAATTATTTTGTTAAACCAAAGGATGTCAAAATATCACCATTTCTGCAGCAGTGTTATTTAAAGCTATCTGAGCCCCAAACTGGATGGGGACTGATCCATAATATAGATTAAAAATATCAAATCATCAGGTCAAATATCATTAATTTAGCTGAAATGTGTCTCAACTGGTTTTCTTGCAATGTGACACATTACAAACCTTTGAAACATTGTTCATAAAGCACATAAGTCTGTTTCTAGTTTGTTAAAGGTGGATGTAGATCAAAACAACAAAAAAGGGTTTATCTTGTGTTAAATGTGCATTTACTTGATGTGCTTCCCTCAACCCTGAATTCCACTGCTGAAGCCCACAGTCTTCCAGTGCCCTCCAGTGGAAAGTTGCAGTACTGCAGCACTGATGCGTTTGCAGTGATTCGTTTAGTTCAGGAGGGTGTCTAGTTTATTATGTTCCGAGTTCATTTTCATCCAAACGTGACATCCTAGTTGAAATGACAGCTTTACCTTAAATCTCAGGTGATGCATTATGAAAGACCTTCTGATGCAAATGCCCAACAAAATGAAAAAGCTATGGAATACATTAAGCTTGCAGTACATTCATGCCTCTACAGCAGGGATATCCATTTCTATGAGGATATGACACCTCTACGGTCACTGTCTAGCAGGTTTTAGACCTTAACCCGCTCCTGCATCTGATCCAAATGAAACTTGTCTTCCCAACAGTTTTTCAAGTTCTGCACAAATCTGTCAATGACCCATTAATTTGAGTCAGGTGTGTAAATAAAGGGAAACCTGTGAAACCTGCAGGACTGTGCACCCCCCCCCAAAAGGTTTAGTAAAGCATTACATCAGAATGATGTCTTATGTTGCAACACTTGTGCATATAATATGTAAGAACAATTTAAAAAAAATCCAAGAGGTCCAAGTCCTTCCCTTAGGGAAAAGGTCAAAAGCATGAAAGTGATGTTGCATTTGGAGCATGATTCTGCTTCAAATAGTAATAGTTTTGTTTCACATATGAATCATTTAATATTTTTGTGCAGACCAGAATCGGACAGCAATGCATTTGTCATAAGACAGTTGAGTTCTGTGCTGCCATAGCCAAAAACTCCTCTCTGTGACTCTTACAGGGCTAATGACCCCCAGGGCGAGCACTTAGTGAGATCTCCTGTAGTCAGTATTTCATAAAGATTAAGATGTCATGTGTCTGAGACAAGCAGCGCAGGATCAGGAGTCTGCGTGTGCAGCATTAAATGAAGAGGCCTCCTCTCTGCCTGTATATTAGTGCTTAATCTGCCCTAACAAGATAGACTGGGACGAGCCGCTTCTCCAGTGCATCAGTGATGATGGGACCGGTAATGATGGAGGAGGAGAGCGAGAGGTTGGCAGCTAAGCCTGAAGTAAGCTACTTTGGCTTGAGGCAACGCACGGCTGGCCGCACAACCGCTGATGTGTGTGTCCAGTTATTAAATCAAATATGTGACACCAAGTAGCTTACTGAGCCAATAAGCCATAAGGCCACTTTGGCTTTAATTCGTTGAGGGATGAGGCCATGTGTGTTAGACTGTCACACTTCTGGGACGTCGTCGCCGGCTTTTTGGAACAATCGGAGTTTTGCAAACACACAGCTGGCTCTGAAAAAAACCCACTTCTAATTTCAGGAAATTTCTTCTTAGGTCTGGCATGCACACTTTGTTTTTCTGACTTTAAACTCAACTCTTCACATACACATCAGAGCCAACTTTTTATACAGCTGAAAATAACGTTCTGCTAATCTAGCCTTTATTTCCAATCTTACTGTTTCACCATTTGCTTGAAGCAACCCTTTGATGACCCAAATCACTCCCATCATGTGGCTGAACTTTTCCCTTTCCTCTGAAGTCTGAGTCTGGTTAATGTGGAGGAAAAGTTCCACATGCCTGAAGTTCTTGCTCTTTCTTGGACTTCAAACAGGACTGCGTAGTGCAGCTTCCATGCATCCTCAAGATCAATACCCTGCTGCAAAATGAATCCTCTTCCACGCGTTTTTACTGAGCCAGCGTGCCTCTGATAAGTGCAGCCGTACTGCTCTGGCAGGATCCTGTGTAACTCACTTCAAACAGCTGAATATGTACAACACCTGCTTTCACTAAAGCTTCTTTCAATGTTGCTTCAACATAATTGCAAAAAATAAAAAAGTTGGTTGATTCCTACATCCAAAAAACACACCTTTGCATTTAGTTGCTTTGCTTAATCAAATCTTTTTTAGCAGTAGAAGGATTTCACTACCACCTTCTGTACACACACACACACATTAGTTAAATGTTCACATGTTGCAAATAATTTAGGGAACCCTTGAAAAAAATGCATGGGAAAACAAATGAGGAGCCACGAGGACTTAAGCAACATTAAGTTTCAACATTTTAAATGCTTTATTGGTTCAGCTGTGTTTTTTTACTACTGGGAAAATGCTGGGGAAGCTTCTGTACTACACAAAGCCTAAAAAGGTTCAGTACATCTAACAGATGAGTTGTTTGAGAGCCAAACACCACAACACATGAAGCATGGCAGTAAACATAAGGCAGTTTTCTTCATAAACAGTAAAAAAAAAAAGAGATTTAAAAGCCTGTTGCGCAACATATTGTAATAACTTGTGAAACTGTTCAGTAACTCTTGAAAAGGTTTAATGACCAATAGTTTCAATATTAATAAAAACTGTTGTTCATTCAAATTGTAGTTTGAACCTTTTAAGACGAACATTATTAGTTTGACAAGCTGATGTATGGCAAGCACTGCAGCTACAAGCACTGCAGCTACAAGCACTGCAGCTACAAGCAGGCCTTAAACCTACCAGAAAGAATAAGACATTTCAAACTATTGTGTCAACACTGACGTAACTTCTGAGGACTTTCAACAACAACTCATTTGGCCACAGGTGTGTATTTTGATTCAGTCCAGAAAATTATTTAATTGTATGAGGGTCCCTTTTGTTTCTTTTCAGGAACACCTTGGGGGGGGGGGGGGGTTGTAGACACTTTTTTCTGGAGTCCTTTTTTTGGCTTGACTCCTTTTTCTTTCTCAAACTTTTCAACCTGGTTCAAAACCTCC
>JBBBVU010000015.1:4993311-5004510 GCA_037177055.1 Atherinosoma microstoma | reverse complement strand
CCCCCCCCCCCCCCCCCCCCCCCCCCCCCCCCCCCCCCCCCCCCCCCCCCCCCCCCCCCCCCCCCCTCTCCCCCCCCAACGTACACACTTTTTTCTGGAGTCATTTTTTTGGCTTGACTCCTTTTTCTTTCTCAAACTGTTCAATCTGGTTAAAAATATCCATCAGGTTGGCGGGCAGGCCTTTTTTAGCCCCCCCAGTACTCTGTCCGTTATGATTTCCAGCACTCTCTGATTTTTTACTTTGTCCTTGATGGGATGTACTGCCCTCTTCCTCTGATCGCCCCTTTCTACTTTCCTTGTCTCCTTCTACCTCTTCTCCCTCCTGTCTCCACCTGTTCTCATACCTACCGCCATCAAAGGAGCTCCTTGTGGACGAGTTGCGTCTCATCCTGTTCTCCGGATGCTTGGAGGCGGAGCCAAAGCTTCCTGAATATTCAGATCGGAAACTAGATTTCTGGTAATACTCCACCTCAGCTGATGAGCTGGATAATTTTCGTGTTTGATTCTCCTCTACGCTGCTCATTCTCTTGGAGTCACTGCCTCTCCTGTTGTCTCCCCCCCCCTCTCTACTCCTGCCCCTCCTCTCTTCTCTTAACGGGCTTTTGCTCGTTCCTATCCCGCTCTCCCTTCTGTCCTTTCCCCTCCTTTCTCTCCGTGAGGAGTCGGACTCTTCCTCCTCTGAAGCTGCTGACAAAGAATACAACTGATTGATCCTTCTATCTTCTTTGTCTTTCCCTTCCTCTCCATCATAATCCCCTCCTTCAAACATCGGGCCCCCCCTCTGGTTGAGAAAAGTAGCGGCTGTGTTGGGAGGCGCAGGAATCCACTCCACCTCATCCTCCTCCTCTTGCTCCTTTCTATCTCTCTCGCTCTTACCCTCATCACTCCTCCTGCTGTCCCTACGATGGCGCTTACTTCCACGCTCGGACTTCCTCCGCTTCTTTCTTTTCTTTTTGGACCTCCTACGGGAGGACGATGCATTAGAGGAGCTCCTGGAGGAGGAAGAAGAGGAAGAGGAGGAGGCTGACCGCTTCCGTTTCTTCTTCATCCTAAAAAAACGAGAGAAATCCGCTGAAAATCGTTGTTTTAAAACAAACAAACCGATTTTTTAGAAAGTACTGTGATGGTTTCATGTTTTTATTGGCCGTGTTTGTACAAGCCGTACCTCGGAATCGGTAGTCAACATACCTCTTCTCCTCTTTTAGGATCTTACGTAATTTTTCAGCGCTGGTCTGGCCGCTCTTTTCTTTCTCTTTTTCCTGCTCCTTAGCAAGCGCTTCTTCTCTCAGACGAATCGATTTCTTTACAGCCGCCGGGGCAAAAGGCACGGCACGACAACGGCAGGCAGGCCAATGCCCATTCAAACATTCACAAACATTTATGCCATGATCCAAAACATGCAACAGAGCCGCCCAAAACAACGTTCGTTTATTTATTCAGTCATTTGCATTAGAAATAGATTGAATGGGGGGTGAAAAGGAAATTTCGAAAGTTTGAGGAGGAGAAAAACAAAAACAAAGACAAACCAAAACGGATCACAGAATGATGGAAGAAAAATGAGCGGAGAGTCATATAATTTACCAGAAAAAGAAAGTGGTGAGGTCCAAGAGCAGAATAGTTGGTAAAGAAGCAGCCGGATGGACAAAAGTGCAAAGAATTCAAACAGCGTTTGTCCCCCATTTGAATGGAAAAGGTTTCAACGTTACCATAGTTGTAGCAGGGACACGGCGCACACCAGTGTCCAGGGGAGGAGTCAGTTATGTAGTGAAGTTCAAGTTTTTCCGCCCCCACAAGGCGAGACCGTGGCAATCAGAGTCAAAAGCCAGGATACAGGAGTCGCAGACACACACACACACCAAACACCTCATCAGTATTACAAACAATAGTGTTAAAAAACTACAATAAATAAGCCTACTCTGTGTAAGGACAACACAAACTTTTTAAACTATGTTCCTATTGTGGGTTTGTTCAAATCAGAGGCCAAAGTTTTCAATCTGATTCAGCACCATGGACAGCAGTGTTTGGTACCCCTTCATGTTATTTGTGTCCTAAATTTGAATTATAAATCACACACACTTACTGATGGGGCTTCTAACAAACAGTCTTTAGTGTAAATGGGGAGTGAACACAGCTATAAAAAATTTACTTTGATCATTTATAAACCAGCTGAATGCAGAAGCTATTATTTTCCTGGATTATCTTATTCATCTTATTAGGGGCGGCTGTAGCTCAGGAGGAAGAGCAGGAAGAAAGTTGGTGGATCTGACTTCCACTGACTACATGTGGAGGTGTCCTCGGGCAACACACTAAACCCCACGATGTTTCTATATCGGGATATAAATGTGTGTGGTAGTATAAAGCACTTAGTATGTAAAGATAAAAGTGCTGCATGAATGTGAGCGAATGGGTGAATGTGACATGAAGTGTAAAAGTGCTTTGAGTGGTCATGTGACTAAAAAAAGCACTATACAAGTACAGCCCATTACCATTTATTTCAGGTCAGCTTTTTTCTTTAGTAAAACAAGGAACTACAGGAGAAGTATGTTTATATTCACCCTAAAGCAAAGTTTTGTCTGTCCAAGCTCTATAAACAAACCAAAGATGCTTCAACTGATGTTGAAGTTGATCGATTCAATCAGAGAAATGTATCAAATTTATTTCAGACTAAATTAATCTACTTATAAATCCCTGAGGATGCAATGAGTCATGTGACGTGAATTTTTAAACAGAGGCCATTAACAGACAAAGGGAGGTTTCGGCCCTTTTTATATGAAATCTAAGAATATTTGGTCATGTTTAAAAGACCGTGAGGTGGTGCAAGCTCAGCATAAAATCAACCATCTCATAACAATAACAAAATAACCTTCACCCATTTTACTTGTTTCTTTATTGCTTGCATACACTTTAATACAATGTCAACCTCCCTGAACACCTGTGTGTGTGTGTGTTGTGGCCCACCCACCTGTATGGTATCTGTGATCTTGTGCAGGGCCTCCTTCGCCTCAGGGTTTGAGTCATCGAGAGTTAGAGCTCTCCTGTACAATCCCTCGGCTGTTACTAGTTTCTCCTGTTCTTCAAGCCTAAACACACACACACACACACACACACACAACCCCTGAGTAAAACCATATCAATCATATAAGTAATAATACAATAATTACACATCCTTGGTTCAGTTTTATCACTGCAGAGACTTATATTTAATCACAGCAACAAGCCAGACATGTTGGAGCTCACTCATCCAGTTCATCCAGATCTTTTTTTAGACACACATTGATGCAGGTTAACAAAGATAAAATATCTGAAAGCTAAAGCTGATATACATGTCTCGACTCATGACCACTCCATTTCATCCAGTTTTATCTGCTCAGTACAATTTACCTTCAAAAGTAAATAAAGTAAAAAGTGCATTTCTAAGTTTCTCATCTCCAGGCGTGCAACTTCAGAACTGAAGAGAAGCCTAAAAACAATCAGCTTCTAACACATGACGTATTCACACAGGGGTGTTTCCTACACAGAAAACCACTGTTGTCATTTAAATCGCAGCCAAACACAGGAATTTGTGGAGATGGTAAAGAGGCTGGCAAAAACTAGGGCAATAAGCATTAAAAACTGAGGAGTGAGAGGCTACAGTGATGTTAAAGGACTGCATATTTCAGAACATCCACAACAAACAAACATATAAAAACTGTTTTTCTTCAAGCCAATTAATTATTCATATTTTTGAAGCATTTAAATGAGCCAAAAAGGTGAAAACATCACCTGCAACAAAATTCACTTTGTATATAAACGGCATAATGTCCTGCAAACAAGCAGCAAAGCTCCAAAAAGGCTGAAAACTTCCAAGACTTTGCTGTGGATTTTGCACAAACTGACCAAAACTTTGGACAAGTTACAAAAATTTATTTGTGTTGGTCTGAAACAGGGACTGAGGGGGGATAAGTGAGGCTTCATCTGTGTGACAGAAACAACTAGAAGAGGGTTATAGCTCATATTTCAATCTCTAATAAATAACATGGGATGAACAAGCGGATGTTGTAAAGTCTTATTTCCTGTTAGTCTTGATATAGAGCACTGAAGTCAATGTTGGGAGTATAAACATACCGTATGTGTTTCAATAGCATTAATATAGGAATCTACCATAGTTTCTCTTATTTATAACCTACGCAGAACTGATGGACAAATTATTACAACAGTACTCCTTTTATGATTGCAAACCCATCAACTGTACTGAGCTAAAGCAGAAGAAGGTGTTATTTAGTTGTTGGTTACTGACGTGGTACCGTAAAGCAAAACAGGGCAGCGGCAGACAGGAAACCAAAGTTGTGAATTGAACGATTTCATCCCCGGATGCTCTGAGGCAGTTATGAGCCCAGAAACGTGCACAACAAAAGCTTTGTGTACTTTAAATGTAGTCAGAAGCTTCAGGTTTTAAGGTTAACAAACTTCTCATGTATTCCTTTAAGCAGCGTACTACACGCTGGACACATGGACCTTCATCTGCAGAGTTAATTGATCATATAATCAAAATTCTCCCACTGATCACAGTTTTTCTGAAAAAACTATTGAGGTTTAAAGACGAGCTGGAAACCATGTGTGGAAAATGTCAGTCCTGCCTTCCGCAGCTGAATTAAGTGGAGAACTGCTTACTGTTTTCCTCTCTCCACGAGCGTCTGGCAGAGATACTTCTTGGCGTTACGGTGATCCGGGCAGTTCTCCAGAGCTAGCTCAAAGTCTGTTATGGCCTTCATGATGCTGCCCTTGTTAGCATACCTGAGAGTAAGTCACAGCGAAAAAACAGAAAACCTATTATTTTAATTATGTAGAGAAATTCAAATGTTTAAATGTGTAAAACATCCTGTCATGGATTAAAAGAAGAATGTAATTTTTTTAGTTTCCATGAAGAAAAAATGAGTATATATATATATCACTGACTGAATGTCCTAGAATCTAAAACTATTCACTATGCAGGCCCTTGTAAAGCTACAGTATTTATAGTTGTATAGTTTAAAATGGGAGGAAACCCACAGAGCTCCTCGTGCCACCAGCGCTTCCACATTATTAGTGTCAATCTCCAAGGCTTTGTTGTATTCATTCATGGCTTCCACATGACGGCCATGCTTGAAGTGGTCCACACCTGCACGGACGCTGAGAAAACATGCAAAATAACCGTCAGTCTGCATTTACGTAAGCTCAGGAGAGGCCAGAAGATGAAAGGTGTAGACACAGTTTATCAGTGGAACAATTAGATATATTCAAAGGGCACAACTTCAGACATCTGTCAGAGTGAAAGTTTAGCATTACCACTTCAGGGCCCAGGATGCAGACTGCTTCTTCCTGATTGCAGAAGCAAAATCCTCCGCCTGGAAAAGTTTACTGTGAAGAAAGAGATAAATGTAAGAACTACAGTTTCCAGGTTTTTTGTGTCCAAACGGCGCTACTAAACATAAACAGCGGCAAGGTAAAAACTTTCATCTAAAAAAGAAAAAAATCCGGCAATCCAGTTTGAACTGAGTTAAAGTTAAAACGCATGCATATAGAAGAAAAAAAGTATCTCAAAGATAAAAAAAACAACAACAATTGTCCCTGATTTTTACACAAAAACCAACTACTTTTGTCCCTTAAAGAACAATAGGACAAGTGTCCACACATTTACCTCTGTAGTCCTCGCATCATTGATGGTGGATGCGTGTCACTGATTCCCACCTTCTCCAGCAGGTAGTCCACGACTGAGGGGTTATGGTAACCGTGGCAACTTGTCAGTATGAATTCATATGTCTTGTTGGAGTCAGCGGCAGCACGGAGACTACGACTACGGGCAGGACGGGAACATAAACATCTATTAGATAACAGTTTTGAATTCATACGACTGTATATGAGAGGATTATTCTAAAGCTATAGTTAACAGATACTGTATGTCACCCAGACGTATGTTACACGAAACAACATTTGCCAACTCATATTTCTAACAATCAAATGTCATATCAGAAATTAAGTTGATGTTACTCGTAGTGTATGGGTAGTTCCTCCTTGGTGATGACACCCAGTTTGATGTGCCCCAGGCTGGTAGAGATAGAGGTCTGATAGAGGCTCACGGTGATCTTTTCCTGGTATCGATCAATGTCTTTCACTCCAGCTGCAGAACCAAAAAAGCACAATTGGTGAGAAAAACGTCATTGTTTTTGCTCAGACGTGAGGTCTGATGAAAAAAGGAGGCAAACTATTAATAAATACATAAATAAACAAAGGAAGTAGTTGGCTATCACCAACATTCCCCAGCTTGTGAAATCTGGGGTCCTCTGACTGAATAACGTTGTATATCTTTAGCTATGAATGTTGCCACACATCAAACAACTAACATGGTTTTCATATAAGCTGTATATACAATATTTAACTTGCGCAAGGCAGATAGATGATACACACATATATCATCTAGTTTGTACATTACCGATCCAAAAAAAATCTAAAATCAAACCACCTGGATTTAGCAAATAGGGAAAAGCCACCCATTGGATACTTACTGCATGGGCGATTAAGTTATTAAGTTATTTAACCCAACTGATGCAGAGAGCAGCTTCTCATTTCTTAAACAACCATGTGGGAACACACATCCTGTGGTCATGGAAAAGAGGTCAATCTCTCTCAGAAGGGTCAAATTATTGGCATGAAGCAAAGAAAACATCTAAGGAGAATCTTTGGGAGATGCTGGAGAAGACATTGCGCAGTGTTCTGACTCTCCCACATCAATCAATACAAGATAAAAAATGAATGCAACTCTGGATGAAAATAAAAGTGATACTGCAGAAGCTTATTGAAACGATGCCACAGTGAATGTGTGCCGTAATTAAAGCTAAAGGTGGTCCAATGAAATATTAGTTTGACTTTTTTATTTGATAGAAAGTGAATTTCCCATTAAATCCAAAAATCTTTAGTTGTCCATCTTCAAAACACCAATCGCCAAAGCAATCACTGTAACATTAGAGTAACACGTTGGCAGTTCAAAGAGCAACAAAACATCATGACTGTGCTAAATTTATTCTCCCGCTGAGGTCAAAGGGCAACAAAACCACAATAAAATCCATGATTAATTACTTTTATAGGCTGCAAACTGTCAATGATCTTTTATCATGGCATCAACACTTCATCGTTCCACAGTGTGAGGTATCTTAAAGTTGACAAATTTCCAGATCTATAATAATTACACTGCAACTTCATCAATACATTTGAAGCTTACGTTGCTTTTTGTTTAAGACACTAACCTCTGATTACGTCCCCAATCTGGTAGTAGGACAGAGGGTCGTCATGACTGCCAGTAGAGGGAATTTCTCTGACATGACACAGAGCCTGGCATCAGAAAGGAAAGAATATTGCAAAAACATTAGGAGAGACTAAAACAGAGGGAGGATAAGTTTCAGTTGTTGGGACTCATTTATTAGCATCATTTTAATCATATGGTGGATGTTGCGCATACTTCTAATGCTTCTAGATAGGATTTAGTCTTTTGCTGCAACATTTGAATACTCAGAATTGGAGAGTAAATCACAAGAGTAACTATTGTTGTACAAATTCTGCAACAGCTGCCACTCATCCAGGTCCCTGAGGGCAAAAGTTACCCAGAAGGCAGAAGAATGTTTCAGTGGGGGATATAAAGGCAGCATGCACGTCAAGGAACAATTTTTTCTTACCAAAGATCATAAACATTGCACTTCAATGACTAATCATCCCCACTGGAAGTCATTCAGGAATCTGCATAACAGCAGCACTGGTACATCCAACAGAGCTGTATCACTGACAATCCAAGCTGTCTGCGATTCCTCACCAGAGCTTACGACATGGCTTCAAGACATTTAAGAGATTGCATTCGTTTACATACCGACAACTCGAGGTCCTCTATATCTCTCTTGAGACCGCCTGCCATGCAAAGCAGAGTGAGAAAGAAGCCGTATTCTCGAATGTTGTTGATCCTTCCCACCACAATGTCTCCTCTCTCCAAGTCCCTGTAAATCATGGATCTTCTCTCCTCGTAGGACAGTTCCATGAACAGCTCCACAGGTGGCATGGTGGCATAAGGCTCTGCAGGAGCACACACACAAATTCATTTCATCAGACAAAAACTGAAAATGAACTTTTCCGTCAACTGCACAAAATACGCTTTTAATTGATTTTCATCTTTTATGTCTAGTATATTAATTTCATCACACTATTTTACCAAGTACCTTTTTCATCAGTATATAGTTAGTCAAATACATAGTTATGAGTTCACATGCATTTGGTTTACTATAGGTAAATTACTATAAAACAAGAAGGAACTGAATACTGGTTTAATGTGGTGACAATTCAGCATCACAGTAAAAAATAACCTTTGTTGTTTACTTGAAAAGAGAGGATTGAGTTCTGGAGAAAAATGTGTTGGCTAGAAGCGAAATAATTCACAAATATGATCAACCCAACACACACCTGCAGCCTCCTCCTCCTCGTACTCCTGTTCTTGAGGGGTCGCAGTCTTCCATGTTGGGCAGAACAGGATGTCGGCTTTCCTGGCAATAAACTGCTCCACTAGGGGGCTGCCTTGCTTTTCAGCCCTGTTACACAGAAATACATTTGACAGTGGTGCTTTACCAAACACAATTAAGATGAGCTAAATGTTATCAAAGGAATTCAGAAGTAATAGAAAATATAATCATGTAATAGGAAGAAAAAGAAAAAGAGCCGAAATCCAGCACTGAGTTGGCACAGAATTTATTTGATACAAGTTTTTGGTCACATTCCCCCTAAAGACAAACAAAACAAAAAAAAACCTGCAGCCACAACAGTTCAATAAAAGCCAGGCCTAAACACCAGAGGCCACTAAATCATCAATAACTGAAGCGAACAGCAGGAAAAGGAGGCAAGATTTTACTAAACTGGTCAGCAAGCTGATGATCATCATCTTTCATCATTTTAGTGAGTTTACATCTTTGTATAATAATTTTACCATCTCACTTTGGATAAAACCTACAATGCAAACTTGAACATGTTAGTTGATTTGGAATAAAAGTGGGTGAAAATGTATAGAATTAAGACCTTTAAAAAAATAAAGGTACATATTTATCCAACAATAGAAAAAACATTATGCTTAAGCTTTTCTTAAAAAGAGCTTTTGGAAATTTGCCCAATATTTTACAAGTAAATTTCAAACATGGTGTATATGTTGTAAAGGATTTATGTATATGTGTATATGTTGTAAAAGAAAAAAAGGGGGAAATGTTCCCATTGCTGGAATATTTGAGAGATCTCATCAGATAGATTCCCCTTTTCGTCTGGAAAAGAGACAAACATGGCGAAATATGGGTTGTGGATTATTGGCTCTCGAAGCCCTCCATCAGACATTTACAATGACAATCTAAAACTAAAAAGAGGAATAAATAAATAGTTGAATTATTTCCCCACACCACTACAACGGAAGCCTTGTAGGGATTCTGTAAAAATGCTTCGCCTTGTTGACATACCTGTCATACGTGGCTTTGGACAGGTCGGCCACCACCGCCTGGAAGTCTGGATTTTCCGTTTGTTCACATTTTAATTTGTTAAACAGTGTTTCACCGTGATAAGTCAGACACTGCCTCAACAAGTCTCTGTCCATTCTTTCTTCTTACAAGACCGCAGTCACATCATTACGGAAGCCAAACACGTTCAAGCTGACTGATTTGCACGCATTACATGTCCTTATCTCGAGGTTGAAACATTACTTTTAAAAGATGAGTTGATTCATTTGTTCCACAGGGAACATACAACCATTTAAATATATTTAAATAAAATACTGAGATATGTTTTTTGTTTTTTTTAGCACCACGCCGCTCTTCGTTTTTCAGCTAGCGAGCTGGGGAAAATTAAAAAAAATTCTAACGCTTCTAGTTGTGTGGATTCTGCTGCTCGTTATATTCAATATTTCGAAACTTAAGCGAATACATATAAAAATCCCTTCCTTTAAGCAAAAACACAACTTTTGTTGGAATTGCACAAAGTTTAGCAGCAGAATTTAACTCGACTACCCAAGTATGCAAGTGTAGCTAGCAGCCTGGGAGAAATGCGCACGCGCTAAGTGTCACATTGACAGTGCCGTCAGAAACAAGATCCAAGTAGGAACCATAGTAATAACTGACAGACTGATTTTTATTTTCAACTTAACATATTGCGTATAATATACCTTTTAATTTAATTTTCACTTCATTTCTAGTCACTGCAATGTTCAATCAACGTGATGAATAAAGGAATATTCAAAATACTTGTGAAAAAGTAACCTAATTAATTTTCTCCCAAACACTAAAATATTTGTTGGCCCGTAATATACCTGGTAAAGTAAAACTACAAGCACATGCTGTATGCCAGATACTTACCAAGTGCTTTTGAAAAACAAATGAAGAAAATAAATTTATAGATAAACAATAGTGTATTCTACCAAAGGACAAGTAAAAATAAAAATGCTGAAACAAAAAAAAAGAAATGACAAAAATCAAAGGGAAAGTTTTATATTTTAAGAAGTGGCCAGAGAAAAACAAGTCTGGGCTTCTCTGCTGAAGCTGCAGCCTCTGTAACCCAACCTTGGATAAGTAGCGGAAGTTCGATGGATGGTTGCCAAGTTTTTATTTGATTAGCTTTTAAATTTATTGCTGGTTCACTTAATGAATTTGAAGGAAAAAAATGATATGCTTCTTCCTAAAGTGAATGAAATTTAAGAAAATGATATTTTAAAGGGTCAAGAATTTGACTTTAAAGGAAAGACCCTGTCTCTTAGACACAGTCTATCTGCCTGTTTGGAAACACACATTCAGCAGAAAGTATTAGTGTTGCTTTGAGTGGACAGTGTTCATTGTGCAGTAAGTTGTTGTGACTCCTCTCCTGTGGAGTTCAGAAGGAAGACAGTCTTTACTTTAAAGATTAGGTTGAAAAAAAAGAAAGTGTTTTCTGATAGACTTAGTGCTGGATCAGGTGATCCTGAACCCTGCAACTGAATCTCATTTCTACATGTTATCAACTTTATTTTTTGTTCATGTAGATGTATGTTTCTTTTTTCCCTCCTGTTAAACTGTCCATAAGTATTATTCGCTCCAGAGGAACATATTTCTTTTTTTCTTCTTTTTTTTTGTCCAGCATTGTAGCAGCAGAATGATTGTCTGGCTGCTGTTTTGTGCTGAGCAAATTTACTTTGTCAAGTAGAGC
>JBBBVU010000015.1:4968704-4983133 GCA_037177055.1 Atherinosoma microstoma | reverse complement strand
GACTCAGTCTGAAAAGTATATGAATAGTGCAAAACCAACCTCAACAACCACATTTGAGGGAGCTACAGCTTCATCAGCAGATGCAACAACTGTTATTTCTGCAGCCGCTACATCAACTACAAACTCAAAAACTACAGCTTCAACAAACCAGTCTGGAATGACAGTAACTAGTACAACATCTTCTTCAACAACACTTGAGGGAACAACTGATTTAACAACAGATACAACTGCTGTTACTGCAGTCGCTACATCCTCTACAAACCCAACAACTATGGATCCAGAGATGCAATCTGAAACAACAATAACTAGTACTACCGCATCTTCAACAATAACATTTGAGGGAACTACTGCTTCAACATTAGATACAACAACTGCTATTTCTGCAGCTGCTACATCAACTAGAAACTCAACAACTACAGCTTCAGCGACTCAGTCTGAAACATTTATAAATGGTGCAACACCAACCTCAACAACATTGGAAGGAACTACTGCTTCAACAACTGATTCAACAACTGCTGTTTCTGCAACTGCTACATCAACTACAAACCCAAGAACTACAGATTCAGCAAACCAGTCTGGAACAACAATAACTAGTACAACACCACTCTCAACAACAAAAACACTTGAGGCAACCACTGCTTCAACAACAAATGCAAAAACTGCTGTTTCTCTGGCTTCTACATCATCTACAAACCCAACAACCGAAGATTCAGCGATGATATCTGAATTAACAATAACACCACCCACAACACAAACACATGAGGGAACTACTGCTTCAACAACTGATTCAACAACTGCTGTTTCTGCAACTGCTACATCAACTACAAACCCAAGAACTACAGATTCAGCAAACCAGTCTGGAACAACAATAACTAGTACAACACCACTCTCAACAACAAAAACACTTGAGGCAACCACTGCTTCAACAACAAATGCAAAAACTGCTGTTTCTCTGGCTTCTACATCATCTACAAACCCAACAACCGAAGATTCAGCGATGATATCTGAATTAACAATAACACCACCCACAACACAAACACATGAGGGAACTACTGCTTCAACAACTGATTCAACAACTGCTGTTTCTGCAGCTGCTACATCAACTAGAAACTCAACAACTACAGATTCAACAAACCAGTCTGGAATGACAATAACTAGTACGACACCACCCTCAACAACAAAACTTAAGGGAACTACTACTTTAACAACTGATTCAATAACTGCTATTTCTGCAGCTGCTACATCAACTACAAACTCAAAAACTACACCTTCAGCGACTCAGTCTGACACATTAATAAATAGTGCAACACCAACCTCAACAACATTTGAAGGAACTACTGCTTCAACAACTGATTCAACAACTGCTGTTTCTACAGCTGCTACATCAACTAGAAACTCAACAACTACAGATTCAACAAACCAGTCTGGAGTGACAATAACTAGTACAACATCATCTTTAACAACACTTGAGGGAACAACTGATTTAACAACAGATACAACAGCTGTTACAGCAGTGGGTACATCCTCTATAAACCCAACAACTACAGATTCAGCGATGCAATCTGAAACAACAATAACTAGTACAACACCACCCTCAACAATAAAAATTAAGGGAACGACTGTTTCAACAGCAGATGAAACAACTGCTATTTCTGAAGGCGCTACAGCCAGTAGAAACTCAACAACTACAGGTTCAATAAACCAGTCTGGAATGACAGTAACTAGTACAACATCATCTTCAACAACACTTGAGGGAACTACTGATTTAACATCAGATACAACTGCTGTTACTGCAGTCGCTATATCATCTACAACCCCAACAACTACAGATTCAGCGATGCAATCTGAAACAACAATAACTAGTACTACCGAATCTTCAACAATAACATTTGAGGGAACTACTGCTTCAACATTAGATGCAACAACTGCTATTTCTGCAGCTGCTACATCAACTAGAAACTCAACAACTACAGCTTCAGCGACTCAGTCTGAAACATTTATAAATGGTGCAACACCAACCTCAACAACATTTGAAGGAACTACTGCTTCAACAACTGCTGTTTTTGCAGCTGCTACATCAACTACAGACCCAAGAACTACAGATTCAGCAAACCAGTCTGGAACAACAATAACTAGTACAACACCACCCTCAACAACAAAAACACTTGAGGCAACCACTGCTTCAACAACAAATGCAAAAACTGCTGTTTCTGTGGCTTCTACATCATCTACAAACCCAACAACCGAAGATTCAGCGATGATATCTGAAACAACAATAACAACAATAACCCCACCCACAACACAAACACATGAGGGAACTACTGCTTCAACAACTGATTCAACAACTGCTATTTCTGCAGCTGCTACATCAACTACAAACTCAACAACTACACCTTCAGCGAGTCAGTCTGAAACATTTATAAATGGTGCAACACCAACCTCAACAACATTTGAGGGAACTACTGCTTCAACAGCAAATGCAACAACTGCTGTTTCTGCAGCAGCTACATCATCTAAAAACCCAACAACTACAGATTCAGTGATCCAATCTGGAACAACAATAACTAGTACTACACCACCATCAACAATAACATTTGAGGGAACTACTGCCTCAACAGCAAATGCAACAACTGCTATTTCTTCAGCCTCTACATCAACTACATACTCAACAACTAGAGATTTAACAAACCAGTCTGGAATGAAAATAACTGGAATAACATCATCTTCAACAACACTTGAGGGAACAACTGATTTAACAACAGATACAACTGCTGTTACTGCAGTCGCTACATCATCTACAAACCCAACAACTGCAGATTCAGCGATGAAATCTGAAAGCACAATAACTAGTACTACCCCACCGTCAACAACAACATTTGAGAGAACTACTGCTTCAACATTAGATGCAACAACTGCTATTTCTGCAGCCACTACATCAACTACAAACTCAACAACTACAGCTTCAGCGACTCCATCTGAAACATTAAAAAATAGTGCAACACCAACCTCAACAACACTTCAGGGAACTACTGCTTTCACAACGGATCCAACTGCTGTTACTACAGTTGCTACATCATCTAAAAACCCAACAGCTATTGATTCAGTGATCCAATCTGGAACAACAATAACTACTACTACACCACTCTTAACAACAACACTTGAGGGAACTACTGCTTCAACAATAGATGCAACAAGTGCTGTTTCTGAAGCCCTTAAATCAACTACAACCCCAAACACAACAGATTCAGCGACTCAGTCTGAAACATCGATAAATAGTGCAACACCAACATCAAGAACAACATTTGAGGGGACAACTGCTTCAACAACAGATGCAAGAACTGCTATTTCTGCAGACGCTACATCTTCAACGTCAACAACAACAGCTTCAGCGACGCAGTCTGAAACATCAATAATTAGTGCAACACCCCCTTCAACAACAACATTTGAGGGAACTACTGCTTCAACAACAGATACAATAACTGCTGTTTCTGTAGGCGTTACATCATCAACAACCTCAGCAACTATAGCTTCAGCAACTCAATGTAAAACAACTAAAAAAACTGCAACATCGCCCTCAATAACAACACTTGTCGAAAGTACTGCTTTAACAGCAGACATAACCGTTGTTACTGCAGCCGCTAAATCAACTACAAACCCAACAACTACAGTTTTAGCTGCACAATCTGAAACAACAACTAATACTACCCCACCCTCACCAACAATACTTGAGAGAACTACTGCGACTGCAACAGATGCAACAACTGCTGATTTTGCAGCCTCTACATCATCAACATCTACAGTTTCAAGAACTGAATCTAAAAGAACAATAAATAGTGCAACACCCCCCTCAAACCCACTTATGGAAACTACTGCTGCAACAACTGCTGTTTCTGAAGCCTCTAAATCAATTACAACCCCAACTACAGCTTCAGCGACTCAGTCTGAAACATCAATAAATAGTGCAACACCAACCTCAACAACAACATTTGTAACTTCAACAACTGCTGCTACAATGACAAACCCTACATCAAATCCAATCCCAACAACTACCCATGCAGCAGCTGAGGCTACAATGACAATACCTAGTACAACTACTGTCCCAACATCTGAGAAAAAGAAATCCACAACTGCCGCTGTCCTTGAAACAACAGCAAATCCCGCTCCAGCCTTTACAATTGTGACAACTACCGCTCCAACAACAGGAACAGTTAACAAAAGAACATCAGCTAGTACATTTGCATCCCCAACCACATCTGAGGAAACTATAGCCCCATCAACAGCTACAACAACTGAT
The DNA here is from genome assembly GCA_037177055.1 of Atherinosoma microstoma. NCBI lineage: Eukaryota > Metazoa > Chordata > Actinopteri > Atheriniformes > Atherinidae > Atherinosoma > Atherinosoma microstoma. The sequence continues at coordinate 4,978,839 of JBBBVU010000015.1, read as the reverse complement.
GTCCCAGAAACAGCTGCTATAGCAACTACAGCCCCAACAACAATTGTAGCAAAATCTGAAACATCTACAGCTAATCCATCAACAGCCCCAACAACAGATAAGGAAATTTCAACCCCAATGACAGCTGCGACAACAGCAGTAGCAGACTTAACAACAGCTGTGGCAACTACAGACCCAAGAGCAACAACTACAGGTCCACTAACTTCAACCACCATAACTGTACTTCCAGCTAACACAAATTTAGCTTTATCTACTGCGTCCGTGTCCACATCTGCAACAACTGGAGCCCCATTCCCAGGCATGACAACGGATAGCGAAGGTATGATTCCATATAACATATTGCATTTTCTTAGTGGGTAACTGTAAAATCATGATTATTTCAAACAATTTATTTTAATTTTTTTTATTTGCAAGAACAATCCCAAATTATGCTTCCTCATTTTATGTTTTTTTAAGTAGCTTTTTGGTAAAAGGGTTATTTCCAAGATTGTAGTTAGTCATTACATTTTTTATTTATTTTTTTGTCTCCTTGAATTCATTCACATCCTTTTAGGTTTGATAAATCTAGCACACCTACGGATTAAGTTAACATCTTATGGAGTGATCAGCAATGGAAACCTCACTGAAATTATCAAACAGGTATGTAAAACAAAAAGCATTAAGGTCTTGTGAATGAGAGAGTTGAGAGCGGCTGTGCTTTTACTTTCTTTGTTCTTTTTGTCGACATAAAAAGTTTATTTTCTCATTTTCTCGAGATTACATGATTGTTTTTTTTGTGATAAAGGGATAATTTATCCCGTAATCTTATGAAAATTAAATTTGTTTTCTCAAGATAATGCGATGATGATATTGAAAGTGGGCTCAAAAGTAAAGAGATGCTGTGTTTAAAAAGGAAAATTTCTCAAGTCATTCAAATAACTGGAGACTGACAAAGTAATTATCAATAAAAATTTGCTAAATTATAATTTAGTGAAATAAAACATTGTTGAACATTTGAGTTGGAAAAAACTGCCTCTCGCCTGCTAATTGCTGGGATAGGCTCCAGCCTCCCCACGACCCTGACCTGGATTAAGCGGTACAGAAAATGAATGAATGAATGAGTTGTAAAAATGATCAAAACAAACAAAATGGTCCTGGACCAATGAGAGCACTTTGCTGATGAACAGTAGGCCAAATTACCTGTCGACAGATGCAGAACTCTGACAGAGTTACAGAAAACACTTGATTGCAGTGATTGCCTCAAAGGATTGTTCAACAAAATATTAGTTTATGAGTGACATAACATGTAAGTTTATCACATCTTTTGCTTGTTTTTTTTAAATATTGAGAAAACAAATCATTTTTTCTCAAGATAAATTATCCCATTATCACATGAAAATGGTGTAAAATAAAATAGACGAGCATAACTGCTCTCACTCTCAGTTTGCATTAAATTCTCTTCAACTAACAATCAAAAATAATGCACATAAAAGGGAATAGGGCAAAACTTTTTCTCTTTTGTCTCCATTTAGTATTTCAGAGACCAGATCCTGAATGGAACAGCCCATACCATCACTGTGAAAAGCATTCGAAGGGTAAAAGGTGGCACATAAAAGGTTATGTGTACAGAAGTTACAAATGAAGTGCAGCTATACACGGAAATGCTGGTGGTACTGTTTTAACATAATAAGGCAATTATTCCCTTTGGTTTCTCATATGTTTAAGCTTGTTTAAAGTTTAACTTATCATTGCACTCCACTATCGACAACCAGTATCTCCAAGATTATTTTTGAGGGAACAAAAAAGTTTAGATTTAAGATCCCTTTCATCATCGTTTTAGATAATACTTGTGCAGTACAATATAGGAATAACAGATTGAGCCACCTGATCTGTCAGAGAAATTCATGGTTATACCCAAGCTTTGCACCTGGAAAAGAAAATGCCATAATAACCCTTACGACCAGGAAAGTATAGTGGATTTTTCACTCCCACTTGCCTTTAATTTTACATTTACAAAAAAACTGGCAACAATAACCTTGGTGAGTTCTTGTAATATCTTTGACTATTGTAAACAGAAGCAGGGAAATAAATTGTGTTTAACCTTTTATTTTCTTGTGATTCATATTACTTTGATCAGTTCATTGTAAAGCCCAAAAGTCTCATGTGGAACGCACTCTGGAATAAAACATCAAGCTGAATGTCGTTGATGGGTAAATCCAAGACAGTATATATGCAGGCTAATTTATAAAATATTTTCATTGGTGAATGGAAATCTATTGTGTGATTGTATAAACTTAACTTTTCCTTGCACAATTGTCATATGATTAGAGAAAAATCAAAAAAATGGAATTTAAAGAAAAAGGTTTGTCTTAAAACTGGTCTGTTCCTCTGATAAACAACCACTTAGAATTTTAAGAGGAATCTTGTCGGATCTAAACACCACTCTGACATACTTTTCCATCATTTTTGAGACAGGTGGCGAGTTGTAATAGTTCTCCACTGTAATGCTGCAGATATTTTTCCACCTCATCAACATACATGAGGGGTTTATAATTCTTTATCATATTTCTCATATCCTGTTGTAAGCTTGTAAACGATGAAGTGTCTGTATGAACTGTACTTACTTTTACTTATTTTTTGTTCTTTCACACATCTTTTTAAAAGAAACTTTATTCAACAAATGATTTTAGATCTTATAGAATTAAATATACATTCATTATTTAAAATCTTTTTAGGAAAAATCTAAAACATTGTACATTTGTGTAAACCATTTCTTTCCATCTAATCATAAATGTAAGAGGTATGTTGTCAGACTAGTTCTGTAAATTGTCAAGTGACTGGGTGACATTGCATTTATGTTAAAAGTTGTGCTGTGTTCTGAATTAGCAGAAAAAGCAATTAAAATACTTTAATTAAAACACAAAACAAGCTGAATTCATAAAGTACTCTCTTTCCTGTGCAAACAAAACTGTTTGTTGTCTAATCCACAACAACCAAAAATCCTAACCCTTGTTTTTGGTATCTAAAATATGATTCTTTCTTAATCTTCTAAAATTCATTATTATTGACATGACTAAAATATCATGTTGTGCAGAGCTGCCATAATAGACAAACAAACCACCAAATGATTAAAATCCATTAGTTAATTAAACAGCCAGCAAATTTCTTTGATCTCCAGAAGAACTAGTGTCCAAGAAGACCTTCATATTAAATCAAGTCAACATCTCCGTGAGGTGTTCCTCTCCACTGTCTCCTGCAGTTAGATGTGTTATGCTAAGGGCCTTGTGCAGAGCTCTACTCAGCAGCATCAACAGGTCCACAGCCAAGGTCACTCCCCTTGGCAGGAAGAGCTCCAGAGAGCACATGGAGGCGTGGGGCAGGCACACATCTGATGTGTTTGCATCCTGGGAAATTAAAGTCACAATGAGGAAACTCATTTACCAGATTCAGTTACAGGGAGGGAAAAAAGATATAGAAAGAAAACAAAAATGGTAATACATGGAAAAACTCAATTTAAACTATTTTCATCATGGTTGCATGTCAAGGTGTCAACCAAATAATACTAGCTTAAAAATGTCCTACTGCCTCTGTTGTATGGTGCATGCTTTTTTTGTGCAACAAAGTACTGTAGAAGCTTTGAGGTTCACTAACAGAAGAAGCATAGGACAAGTTGGATACAGATTTAAGCCATTTTGTAGTGGGAAAATGATTAAAGTAGCATATCTTGTAAATCCGTTCCAAATTTAAAAAAACCCAGAAGTATTTAAACTGGTCAACTTGCTAAATGTGTCTTGTTTGCTGAGGGTTTTCCTTATTTTCAAATACAAATTCAGTATGCCACACTCATATTACTCACTGCATATCAAGAAGTGCAACTTATTTCTGAATTTGCTGCCTCTTTAAGGTTAAAAACTATAGTGACAGCAATATGACGCAAGCCATCTTCAAATAATGAAAATGAACAGGTGTGTTATGTTTACAGTGTATGATCAATCACCAGAAAAAGTTAAGCATTAGTGGGGCTAACTTGGTTTTTTTTGGCACTGATTATACAGTAACTGTCTCTGAATCCCGTCTGATGTAGATTACAATCAGTAAGTTGCTTTTTTCTTATAAAGGGAAAATGCATAATCTCCACAGACAGGTTAGTAAGATTAAGGCATGAGGTGTTAGAACTCATTTCATGCTCATTTCTGTTGCCAACTCCCTGACATCAAACAGCAGAAGTGATGTGCAAATATTCCCATGCAAATATTTTTGAGTCAAATATGTGGACAGAGTTGTGTTGAAAGTGTGTCTGAGCTTAGCAGAAACTAGGAATGGTCCGACACATAGAATCATTGGGCTGTGTAATGCAGTTAATGATTATATTGGAAAAATCTATCTTTTCATAGCTTGGTTAATATTTAAATGTCAGGTAACTGAAATGAAAAAAGTAACAGTAAGATCGCCTGTTGCTCATCTTGGGACCAGTTTGTTTATTTCCTGAGACGCTGGTCATATTGTTCAGTTGCAAGGAAGAATCTATCATACAAGAGTATTCTTGAATGGAAAACTTTTCTGAATTGTCCAGATGACTTAAAGAATTCCTCTTACTAATACATGATCCGTATTGTATATGATACATACAAATTTTCATTGTGAAAATATTAATTTTATTTATTTTGTTATATTTTATTAGTTTTTATTATTCTTGTGATTCCTGTGGTTATTGGTATGCTTTTCTGTTTCTACTGTTACTATTTTTATCTTTTTCTTTCTGTAAATTGATGCTGAATCACATGTTAATTTCCCTTTTAAGGGATAAATAAAATATCTTAAACATGTTGCATTCTGCACCAACTAATATTTTATGATGACTCATTTTACATCTTTATTGTTTAGCAGGGGTGCAAACTCGAACAAAAAGCTAAAGATGATTTAAGGAGCAGCTGGAAACACAAGTCCAAACAGGAAATGAATACTGAACATGTTTTTATAGGATGTCCCAATCCTCTGAATAATAGCTAAATACAACATTCTGTTTACTGCACACTGGGTTGCAAAGCCGACAAAAAAAGATCATAAAGAAATATAATTGACTACAACCCAATGCTAAAGTAGGTTCCCCAGTCTCATAGAAGAGCTTACGGTTCTTTCATATCAAGTAATAGACACCAACCTGGGAGTAAAATCGTAGGGATATCAGTTTGTGGAGCCCAAGAGGAGGAAGGTGATCAGCTCCTGTGATGAAGAGTAGCAGGTCTTCAAAGGAAAAATCTGTCCTCCCATCTGATTGTGCACAAAGAAAAAATGTCAGCCAAAATATTCTCATTGCTCCACCTGAACCCCGCCCCCCCCCATCCTACCAAAACTTGATCATGTTTGCATCCTTCCACCCCTCCATGCTTACCGCTGACCGAGGTAAGGACATTTTCCCAGTTTACGGCTGTGGCCTCCTCAGCTGCCCTCAGCTCAGAGTTTGGATGGCTGTAGCAGACAGTGAAGAGCTGTTTGAACTCCTCTCTTGTCAGAGGCTTCTGCGTACTTGTCATTACTGGTAGAAACATCTCCCAGTGGGACTTCACCAGATCCCACAATGCACCACAACTGTTGAGACCCTCAATGAACTGAGAGATCATACTGGCCACCCTGTAATTCAGCAGAGACTAAAACTGTCATTTCTTTATAGGTATGCATAGTGAAAGTTACAAACTTATATGAGCAACATAAACTACACATGTGATATGCGTGTCCCACCTGTGGTAGATGTAATGTTTTACCAAGCGGGCATAGATGGCTGGTATTTCATTAGAGCAGGCTGAATGGATTCCAGGGATCCCACAGCTCAACACCCAGTCACACAGAGCGGGAGACAATAGCTTCACATCATGACAACTACGCAGCTGCAGTGAGAACAGAATAGAGTTCAAAAGGAGCAAAAAAGGAGAAATAAAAAAAATCTGAAATCTGCAGCTGCAACAAAGCAGGATGGATTAATCGGTTTGTCTTCATTCAGAGAAATGTGATATCCTCAACATGTTAAAGGCAGCAGTAACACCATTCATGCTGAAAATGTGCAACCGAGTTTTTTGTAAATCTATTTAGTGCATTGCCTGAAATGAATTATTTTATTTGATCATTAAAAGTTGCATTTTACCGTATTGCATTTTGATTTATTGATCAATTTTTAATGTGAAAAAAACTCAAAACAAAAAACAAACAATAATACATTTATCAAAGTGCTATCAATTCATCACAGCACATTAAAGATTATTGGCTCTAGTACTAGTGTGTGAGTTGTGTGTGTGTTCACCACCTCTTCCAAATGAATCTGTGCTTCTGTATCAACAATGTCTCTCCAGTCAAAGTCCCGCAAATATGGAGCCTGACAACACATCAGCTGTGAAAAATTAAAAAACAAAACAAAGATTAAAATGCAATGACAGAAAGAATACTGATGTGCAAACAGCACTGCGTTGCTACAGGTCATCATATATCTAATGTCAGTATACATATTAGAAAGAAAAGAGAAACTTGCATCAACTGGTTTATTACCTGCAGCAGCAGCAGTACAAGTTTTAAATTCTGCTCTGTTAAAATTAACTTGAAAAAAATCATATTTTTTAGTTTTTTTGTCTTGGCTGCTGAATCCAAATGAAATTTCAAGCTTTAAACCAACAATGGGGAATTTAAAGACATAAAACGCTCCATATTCATGTGTGGAACTGGAATCAGATGTTGATCCACAGCTAATATTATTAGTTTTGCAATTTTAAATTATCATTAAAGATGCTGGACTGCAAACCCCAATATGGATACATGATTTGATAAGACTGATATCTAAACATTAAATTAAAATGAAAAAACTCCTGAATCAAATGCAGATGGAAATTAAAAAAAGTTTTAAGTAAAATAAAAGTAATAAAAAAAACAGAAATAAAAAAAAAGATGGTAAAAGGTCTTTTTTCATAGATTGTTATGATAATTAAATATAAACTGATCATTTTGTGAAACCTTGAGCCATTTTATAATTTCACAAATGTGCTTTAGATATAGAAAATGAAACAACTTTGTGGAAATTTAGGATATTTTGATAAGCAGCCAACCTGGTAAAGTGCAGGGTGTAGACAACAAGGTCCAGGCCCCTCCTGAGCTAATGACCAGCCAATGAGAACACCTGCTTCATAATACTTCCTGTCTTCAAGCGCTATGAGGTCGTAAGTCAATAACAGGCGCCCTGGACGACCCTCAAACACACAGCTCTGCTGGAGCTCCAGTAGAGTCAGCCTGTAGGAGAAAACATTCAATCTTTAGTCATAAAACTCTGATTTAAAACTTTGATGATATTATCTGAGATGAGAACAAAATCCCTCTCTCGCATTTTAATTCTGATCAACCAATGTTGATAAAAAAAAATTAAAAAATCTCTTTTATCTTGCTTTGTTCAGAGAGAAAAAGAATAAATATTTGTTTTGCGCTTTGTTATTGTAATAATTTGCCTCAATTGATTTTTTTTTTTTTCAATTGATTTTAAGTAATTATTTACAATATATTGGATCACTGGTCAAAACCACAAGACATCACCTTGTTGCCGTGGGATATATTGATGTGCAATGCTTCAACTTCTCTATTAAAAAGGACTGTATAGCCTCCAAGTAAACAGCATCTGTCAAGAGTTTTGTATTTTCAGCTTGTTTTTCATTTTGCAAATAAGATTCTTTCCCAAAGATATTTAATTGAATTTGATCTCACAATTCAATCCTGTTTCCTGTTTTTACTCATCTAAAATTGCACAATATCCATTTGTGCTACACACAAAGTAAACTTGGAAACATTTGGAAAAAAAATATTTGAATGAATAAACCAGGAGCATTGAAAACCAGGTAAAATGTACATTTTAGGATGTATGACAGAAACCACTGATACTAAACAGAAAATACATCAGCTGCATTTTTAAGGGAACAATCAGAACCTGAAGAACTCCTTCAGAGCTTCTTTATGGCCGCTGGTTTTGTCTTCACTGAAGGAGACGATAGGTTTTGACCTGAAGCAGAAGCCCGGCTTCCTCACCGCCCTCAGAGCGCTGTGGAGCACATCTTCCCTCCTCACCTGGATGTGAGTCTCTGCATCTACATCTATGCTGCCCTGTCTGAACAATCTGAGGATGGTGTCCAGGTTGAGAGTGAGCTGCAGATGAAAGACACAGAAAATGATTGTCATCTACATCCGTAGGACAGGTAGGATTTAGAGTATGAAACAGACTAACCCTCTGGGATGTCCTGCAGACTCGGGGCTGGATCTGTCTCACCAGTTGGCTGTTGTCCACACGAAACTCCATCCTGAAAATGCAACCAGGTATTTAGTAAGAATGGCATTTCTAAAATGTTGCTTTACAGGAATTATTTTCTTACCTGTTCAACGCAGGTGCTTCATTTGCTGAACATTTAGATTCAACCTGTTGGCAGAAGAATCTTTTAAAAGGATGCACTAAAATAAATATGTGTATAATTAAACCACCAAGTTTAATACCTTATACACTGAAAGGAATATAAATATGAAAGAATGGAGATCATAGAGCTCATTGCAGAGGCAAAAGCCTCCAGTACTGTTGTGAGTACCTGCAGGTAGTCGTGGTGACTGAGGATATACAACGCAGCATGTCCAGAGATCCTGAGTACCTGCTCTCCAGTCCAGCCCTCAGCAGGAGTGTCTGGGACAAACAGTGCTCTGGAGCCTTGCACACACTGGAGCAACACAAGCCATCAAATATAAACATTACGGAAGGACTGCTTATTGTAACAGAGTGGGAACAGTTGAATCTAAATTTGGAGTTTAGATCTCACACACTTGTAGATATGTGAAGGAAAAGTTTTGTCTGGCTTTTTTGACAAATTGTCCCTGGAAGAGCAACGCTAGCCGACTCTCCATCTGACTGGCTGACCAGGTGTTGTCAATGGTGATGCGAGCAGTCAGTCCCATGGCCAGAGTGGCTTGCTGGTTGGTCTGTGGAGCAATTTGTCTGCAGGAAGATAAAAGGAGGTGGTAATGGTTAACAAGGATCAGGAAAATCCAAATTGATCAATCAGTTTCGTCTGGACAAAACAATGTTCACCCTTACTAAACTAATGACAACAACTCTCCCTCCAGATGTCCCCCACCTCTCCAGCTGGGACACGTAGTGTCCTCTGGGTAGACAGATCACATCTTTAACCACCAGTCCTCTCTTCGGCGGAGTCAGTCTCCTCCATTTGACACGACAAGATTTGTTCAGGGACGGCTGAAACACATCATTTGATTTGTTGCATTACAAATGGATCCATAATAACAGAGAAATGATGCATGAGCTGAACAGGACAAAAAGCAAAACATTTTAATACTGCACCTAAATGCAAACATTTAGCGTTTAGCTGCAAATTCATCCAAACAATTGCAAATGAATGACATGGCATTCGGCTTCTTAAAAAAAGAGTTTAAAAAGGTAAATGTTCCTAATCTCTCATAGTTGATATGCTAAGTGACTTAAATCTCTTTCGATCTTAGGTTTGGTAAGCTAGTGAAGAATCTAAGGATTTGGTGTAGCCATTATTATCATTAGATATATGTCCCAATTTTCTAATAATAATAAAATAGAACAGGGTCAAGTTTACCTTTAAAACATTTTTTTTTAAATAATAAATTACTTTATGGAACAGTCTGGAGCAAGAAATAAAACAAAGTAAAAACATCAGTATTTAAAAAAAAGGAAGTATAAATATTATTTCTAAAGGTAAATGGAAGAAGAGGGATAATAACTGCTAAAAACTGGGAATATTACAAGTTCAAATGGATAATTATGTAGTCTTTATGTATGTTTTATACATTTTATGGATGCAGTTTTTATTGATATGGATAATTAGGTAATTATGTATGTTTTATATATTTGTATGCATGTAGTATGAATATTTAGGTTGTATAAATATTAATTTGGACCATTATGGATATTATGGAGTGAATAGATATATAAACCATGATGAGTAGAAAGGGGTGGGTATTCTAAAAAGAAAAGTGCATATTTCTACCCACTCCTTTTTCAAACTTCTTTATGTTATGATTTGATGTAATAATAATAATAATAATAATAATAATAATAATAATAATAATAATTATTATTATTATTATTATTATTATTATTATT
>JBBBVU010000015.1:4912888-4930023 GCA_037177055.1 Atherinosoma microstoma | reverse complement strand
ACCTCCAGAGTTATATGATTTAAGAGTTGAAGAGAACAAAAACTCCCTGACAGTAACTCAAACTCCTCCTGCTTGGATTTTTCTGGTAATATCATTCTTAAACACAACAAAACGTTCATGAAACATTTCTAAAAAAAATGCAGACTGACAATTTGATCCAGTTTAGAGCATTACGAGAGAGTACCTTTAAGGTCAGAAGAAAACAATTATTTATTTTGGCCCATTTGATTTCATCCAAACCTGCGTTACTGCTCACATTCTGTGCAGCAGTGATAGTTATACTTAGCTTATCTGTTGCTTGAACTGCAGACAGAATTGACTCAGGGGCCACAGATCACCTGCAGCAGAAAGCACAAACTATAAAGAAAATGTTTAGTTTATCATTGGAGGTCTCTCAGCAGTCGGAGCCTGTAACAACATAACGTGGTGGTAATTCGGGGTTGCCCGAGGCAGCACTAACTAAAAGCTTATCAAAGGTTTTGGTCTAATCTTGAAAGTACAGAAGGTATCTGGCTCCTGATCCCAAACTAGCTGCTTCCAGATGAGAGGAATCATATCTATTTCTTTGTTATTTGGTATAATTGGGTAAGCCATGACTATCTTCTAGGTTTGCAAGCTCAATAAATTTATCATAGAACTGTGTGTTTGTTACAAAATGACAAAATAAGATAACGTAGGAATCTAATGTGTGTGTGAGGTACTTTCCTTGTTGGCAGAGATTAAAATGCAGCAGCAGGAGTGAAGATGCTTCAATTAGAGGGTGAAAAAAGATGCATCAGCATAACCCAGACATGCATCCTCATACCTCACATATTTGAGGCATTTTAGTTTGAGGTTTGCTTACAGCTGTTGCTACAGTGCAAAGGCTGCTCTGTGTTTATTCATCATGTTTAAAAGATGAATTCTTATTACCACTTAGGTTTTGTTTATTTTTTAAGAAAAACTAAAGCCATGGTTTCAGATTATTACAACAACATTGATGTGCGGCTGTCTATTGATAAGCTGAAGTGATGTATTGTAAATAAGACGATACAGGACTACACATAGATGTGGATTAAATCAAAAAGAGTTTCACATAAGTTTAGATCAGCTGCACTGTGTTATTTTGCAACCTGTAACTTGCCTCATGTGCTGTGCATTTTCAAAGACATACATGAGTACACATAATTCACAGCGGATGATTTATTTAATCATGCATGTGGTTCAGGGGGAATAAAGTCATATTATGCCCCTTTTAAAAGAGTTATTTAAGTCTTCCATGTTCCCAGAATGGGTTTCTATCAATTTCCAACTCTAATTTCCAAACAGGTGGTTCATTCATGTATACTCCTGTCATTTTGTCTCGACCACACAGGATGTTTCCGTTTCTGCAAGAATATATGGATTCATGTGGATTTATGACTGACCGCGGCTGATTTCATGCTCACATTGAATTTCTAGAAACTTCAGAGGCAAATTGTGGAAAGACGCATGTAGCCGTTCTGACACAGTTATGGCTCATCGAGCCTCGCAGGAACACCTTTCAGTGCAACACTAGAGAAAAGTGCTGAGAGTACAATTTTAAAAAATCACATTACTTGGAAGGTGAAAATAATACTTTTCCAGTATTAAACTAAACTGCTTTTACAGGTTTCTTGTTGGAAAAGAAAGACAAAGCGTTAAAGTGTGGAAACTAAGCTGAACGGCAGAGAAGATTTGAATGTTTTTGCAGAAATTTTCTTGCTTTAATGCTTTAATATGGATAAATTCAATATATGATCAAAACTGAAAGAAAAGTCTTTGAGCTCCTCTGGAAGAATAAAAAGATGTAACCAAAGGAACGACACTGCTGTGTACATTAGAATGGAATTTGACTAACTTGATTATATTCATGGGTGCTGCTATGAGCGGAAGAAACTGATTTCATTGAATTATAATAAATTTATTATAAACTATCTTTGCCTTCCATTAGCCCTGCGATGGACTGGTGACCTGTCCGCGGTATATCCTGCCTCTCGCCTTGTAGCTGCTGCTCCAGCCTAACAGAACCCTGCATTGGAATAAGCGGGTTTAGACGATGGATGGATGAATGGATCTTTGCGTTTCATGGCCAAACAGATGACATGCTAAATGTTTGTTGCTAATTCACAAAGCATAAAGTAGTTAGAGGTTTTGGATGCAGAGTAAGTCATGTATCCAGAAAGCAAGCCATTCCCATTATGTAAACACCCGGTTTTGCATTAATCCCTACCTACACTCATATTTGCTTTCTAAGCTGTACCAGCTGTCCCATCCAGGGGTCTGATCTGATTTATCCCTGGCTGAGTTATGACTTAAGGAAGTTAGTAATGGGAATACTAGAACACACAGAGACCAGCTCACTTCTGTGCCATGCCACGCTTAATCCGGACTGACACAAGTTTGGCATTGCTCTTGTATATGCATGAGTTTGTCCCTGTGTGTGTTTGTGTGTGTGTGAAAGAGAGTGTGGAGGAGTGGGATGGCAGGTGGTCATGCAGTCAGTGTGTTTGTTTCCCTGGTGGACGCTGATGTTGTCAGTGTATCAGAATACCAACACTACAGCGGTCAGTTTGTAGACCAAATATAGCTCTTCTGGTTCACACCAACAGACGTACTGTATACCATCATAGTCGAGTAAACTATCGCTGACTTCTTTTTAGGCATCATCACAACTCATTTTGCTTAGAGATATGTAAATATTTATTCTATTAAGGTCTAATAACTACCTAAACATGTAATCAATGCTACAGCCTTGCCTGGAGTTTACAATTTGCGGGTTTCTGTTTTCTTTTCTTAAAGGCACAAAATCAACTAAATGAGAGACAGTCTTGCACTATTTTATGCTCATTGTGGTCAGCATTTGAAAAACAATCTGTGGCAACTCCGTGCAGATAAATCACAGGTCATGTGAAACCATGTCTGCACTATGGTGTGAATTTATCTCTGTTTGTGTATGCAGGGATGTTTTATTCCACAATCTGTACATGTTGGATGATCATGTTGCCAACATGCAGGATAAAACAGTGACAGTCTCTCTCCTGAAGGTGATAGACTCATCAGCATGACCTAGACCTAATACTAAGTATACTATCAACATCTTCTTGTTTTTATCTGTGTGTATCAGCAACACCTACTGTGCCGTCAACATTCTGCTGTTATCTGTCATGTGTCCGAACAGAGAATATCCAGTTCCCAGAGTTAGACGGATCCTCTGTTCTTGTCGTAAAACTAAACTTGCTAAATGTCCATTTGTGCAGCTGAAGGTTTGACTGATAGAACCACAACCCTTGGAGATGTTCATTTCATTTTATATTTTATAATTAATTGATTAATTAATTAGATAAGAAAATAAGTGGGTAGATAAATAAAATAAAATTTAATTTAATTTAATTTAATTTAATTTAATTTAATTTAATTTAATTTAATTTAATTTAATTTAATTTAATTTAATAGCTGGAACTTTACAGCAGAAATGTTTTGGCTTTGTAAGTCATATTTCCAGATATATAATTTAAAATATAGCATTTCTTAAACAAATATCTGCACATGGATACATATGCTAATCTGCAGGGAGCTTGCAGAGTTAAACAAGATGTTGCAACAGACTAATTGGCAGAAAACTTGACCTTAACAACAGAGCTAAAACTAGCCAAGAAAGGATAATAAAATCCCTAAATAAATAATAATAATAAAAAAAAAGATATGTTTTACAAAGCCAGTATATTCAGCTATAGAATAAATGTTTTCTTGTCATACCCAACTTAAAAAAGGGTGATATACATCCTTCAAGTGTTTCCTTTTTTCTTCTCTTTTTTGCCAAGTGTTGTAGAAAATTATTTTGTCTTTTTTGTTGGATTTGTGTTAATAATAATAATTAGCAAGTTGCAAAACTTTTTCACTTTCATGCACGATACAAATGACCTCCCCTCAAATGTATGTACTGTGTTCTGATTTCCCCCCTGTGGCTGATGTTTTCATAGGTCTGGGGAGAACTTTGTTGAAGTTTTCAAACAATCATGGTCACAGGGAAGCAGAAGGATGATGGAGTAAAGGGATGAGGAGGCATGAATTAGAAGAACCTAGAAGAAGAACTGATGTGAGCGAAGAAACGCTCACATCAGCAAGAAGCATTACTCTGATGCTCTGCAGATATACAGTACATCAGACATTGTGTGTAATGTTTGACATGGTCCCTTGTTAAGGTAATTAAGTTACTGGAAAGAAGTGTCAAAAACTTTATAATCCATCTTGTCATTTGCTGTAAACCAGAAGCTGCCACAAAAAGAGTGATCTTCTGATTCAGCAGCCGTACCGTCATTTAAACAAACCACAACTGCTGTGAATCAACTGTTGACATTGATGTGGAGGAATGGGGAGCTCCCTTCATATGCTCACTTTTCTGATCAAAAACACACACATGGGAACAAGCTTGTTTCCTATATACAGATCTATTTAAAAAAAAGGGGGAGTGGAGGAGGGAGAAACAGAGCGGAGGGAATAGGGAGAGAAAGAGTTTGTGGAATGAGGGGGAGAGAAAAGAGAGAAGGGAGGGGAGGAGGATGTTATCAGGGTGAGAATGTTCTATGTTCATACTGACAAAATATAGAAATACTACAAAGTATGAAAAGAACTGGTTTATGTATGTTTATGTATATCTACGTTAGCTTCACTGATACATGTTTCTAAAGCCAAATTTGTATTCATGATTTTGGGAAACGCTGTTGCCTTGAGGTTTATTAGTGGTCTGTGTTTGCAAATGAGTGATTCAGCAATACTTTGTGCCAACTTACTGCTGCCAGTGTGCCAAGGCAGGGCTCAGCCTGACATCTCACATTAACAGGAAATGAAGGAAATGGCTATCATGGTGCGGCAAGCTCCAAGCACATTTGAAAAAAATGTAGTTAAGAAAACATTTTTGTCTGCAGACTTTTTTCTTTAAAAAGAAAAAAGTAAAGCCTCGAAAACTTCATTTGTGGTACGACAATTAGAACCAACAGATGTGTCTCAGTGAACAAATTTAATGAAAATTTCTCGGCTAGATTATTTTATTCATTTTTATTTTCGGCAGAATTTCCTGAGGTCTTAATAAAAGTGTCTCTTGACATGCTTTGGTCCAAAATACCACACAAAGACAACAATAACTCTTTTTTCCACCATGGATTTGCACTTTTTTTCAAAGTAGCCCATGTGGGCAGCTTCGTTTTCATTCAGTCTTTTTTTAATTTCTTTTTTAGTTTAGTAGTGAA
Organism: Atherinosoma microstoma; assembly: GCA_037177055.1. Classification (NCBI taxonomy): domain Eukaryota; kingdom Metazoa; phylum Chordata; class Actinopteri; order Atheriniformes; family Atherinidae; genus Atherinosoma; species Atherinosoma microstoma. The sequence continues at coordinate 4,924,777 of JBBBVU010000015.1, read as the reverse complement.
TAATACCCTTGAAGCAAATTATTATTATATGACATATCCTTCCTGAGAGCTAACACTACCACACACAGCAAAACCACGCTCAGACAACCACACCCCAAACTCAGAGAGAAATACTTGACTTGCAGTTTTTATCCAAAATGCTAAGATTTCCCTCATTTTTAGTTCATCCATGGCCACCTAGGTTTATACTCTAGTCTAAACTCATGTAGTAATTCCACATATCAGCTCCATAAAGTCTTCATTGTTTGTCTATTCCTTTGTATTCTATTCATGTTTTTTTTAGAAACTAACACTAGAACATGCTAAAATGGGTACATTTGAACCAATGTTTGTTTTTGGTTTAATCTAGCTAGAGTGACATGCAAATCAGCTCTCTGAATTAGAAATATTCAAACCGAGGAAGCCACAAAACAAAAAGGACTTCAGACTTATTCTAACATGCAAGTCTTCACCATGATGCTGAAAATAACAGGAATGCAAAAAGAAGTGAACCAAAGCCGCGGTGAACACATAAACCGGGGGGGAAAGGGAAAACCTGATTCCTTTTTTTGTTTCATACATGTTGTTGTTAATAATTCTTGGACTGAAACATAATTTGGGGTGAGAATTGATTCTGATTCTCCATGCACATTTTCTTTTTACCAACAAACCCACCGTTTCTTTTTCCCTGTGTCCATGTAGCTCTGATATCTAGTGTGTAGAGCCACCTGAGAGTCCTCATTTTACAATGTGAGGATGTGTCTCTGAGCTTGTTTGATGAATGGTTTGTTCTTTTGCCAACAAACTGAAAAGAGTTTTCATCGCAAGGATATGTGTCAGTCATTCTCGAAGGATTATAGACCTGCTCTCCCCCTCCCCCCTCCCCCTCCACCTCCTCTTGTGCTCCTGTATTTTGGGAAGGCTCAGGTGATTCAGGAGATGATTACAGATTACACCACTGACTCACTGTGCACCTTCCTGGAAATACCACCCTCACACACACAAACATGCCAAAAATGTTCACAAGTCTTTGTCAAAAAAAAAAAAGTGCTCAGATTCACTCTGAGGAAAATAGAATTTAAGCTTGGCTGTATCTTTGCATTTATTAATTCACTTAGAGTTCAATTAGCCACGGGTCTCATGTAATCATCCCTGTAATTAATGGAGATTATTCTGTTTTCCATTACACAGAAAGCAGATTCAGTCCGGAAGTGACAGATCGTAAACAAAGTTAATGTTAATTGAAATGATCCAAACCACTTACTTGAATCTAAATAAGGTTCACTTGAAACCAAAGTTATTCTCCTCCTTTCTATTTTAGAAAACCTGCAACAAGCAAAATATTAAAATAAACTTGTTAAATAATGCCATATGCACCCATACCATAGTGTCTTCCTTTCTTACTTCTACATTTAATAATGGAATCGATTGAAGCTCCTTTAACCTTAAGAAATAAAGTTCCGACATTTAATTCAGTGATTGACTTTATCTGTTCCTGGACCACTGCAGCACGACCACACACAGTAACTGAAGTTGTGGATGCATTTAATGCAACTTTTCAACCATATCCTAATATGAAATATTTAGTACAGTTGCATGATTTAATAAAAAAATGTAATTGTTTTTATATCTGTTTTCTCCCAACACAATCTTAAGGATTGTTAGACATGTGAACCCTGTTCAGACCTGTTGCTAATGTGTTCTGCTTGATCAGATTACGAGTAAACGATGCATAATATAGATGTGAATGCACTTCAGGTTTTGAGGAGCCATTCAAATCCACTCAATTCTGCCACTTTCAGAAGTGATCTGGGATGCCTGGGTCACACTCTTATTATAATGGATGATAGTCAGTGTCTTGGGCCACACTGACGGCCTAACCACTGATCTAGAAACACTCCATGCAAGTTGCAGAGTGTCCACAAGGATGCTTTTATGCATAATTTCTGGAAGAATGCTTTGTGTAAAAAGCTGCATCCAAACTCACAGGATGTGTTTTCTTCGGGGACCTGTTTAGAATAAAAACTGATCAAATTTAATGGCTTATGTTTGAGTGTCTTTACTTAGCAGAGGTGCACTGACACTGAGCTGTACAACACTACATTTCACGTGTTCCCTGCCTGTTAGATCCCTTATAATGTGTCTCTTACACTACTGAACATCTCTAAATGTTTGTAAGAAGTTTGACATTCGTGATTTCACACTAATGGATCTACTGATCTCTTCGGCTGTTGCTTAACTGATAACTGAAAGGACAAAGTGGGCTATTCACTTGCATACTGTATATCACTCAAGAAGCATGTTGGGATGCATTTTAACACCAGGTGTAAATATGTTTACTAAGACCTCTCAACTTGCAAACGAATCACTTAAGACAGCTGTATACCCGACCTGAACAAGCTCATTATAATGTGATAAGTCTTATTAAAGTATGTCCTAATGTTTTTGTTACAGTAATAAATGCATCAGTAACTATCCAACTGCTACTTTTAACTTCACTGAGGTTTGAACATTGTCTCTTTGTTATCTGCTTTTGATTGTATGAAACCAAGGCTGCTGCATGACCCTAAAACACAGCATATGCAGAGGATATTCAGCATACTATTTTCCCATTCCGATGGTTCAGGTACTGTTAAAAATATTTCAGTACCGCATCAAGTAATAGTAAGCAAACTCATAGAGACACATCACAACTGTGTGTCCGTATTTGCTCATATGTTTGCTTGCATTCAGACCATGATGAAAGTGAAATGTTTATAGGTCTGACATAATCAGATTGTTGTCCTGACTGTTAAGGAAAAGTGACCAGAGTGCTGATTCATTATAGAAGCTGACATATTCAATTGCCATCAGATGAAACAGGAGTTTACGTAAGAAATCAGCTTAAGTCAAACATCAAACTTGGCTTACATGTGAACGAACTCGTTGCCCTTCTGCATCACTCGACCACTGGGTGGTGGTGCAAAAAGAAAACACACACTTTTAATGTCACGACAGCTCAGTGCTCTGATTAACTGTATGACCTGCTTCCTACTGCTTGCAGCTGTGGTTTAAAAGCAATCTAAAAATCCAAGATAATGGTACAACTTAGAAATAAATGGCCTCGTATTATAGCCCTTATTTACCTCCGCGGTTTTCTTGATCTTCGCAGATTTAGTGTGAATAACGCAAGATTAAAAGCCCTGCACGAACGAAGCTGAATCTCTGTGTCCAATGTGGGTCATTACATTATCTTGGCTTAAACAGTGGCAGGATGGGCTTGTTGCATTGTCTAAAGGAAAATGTGCACACACACAAACATGCACAAACATGCACGTGTCTGGGTGTTATCAGCTCTAGACAATACAAAGGAACAGGAGGACAAAGACAGGAGAGAGCGTTGTCCTGAGGGCAGCCAGCAAAGACTCGCACACAAAACAACACACGAATACACATTCTCATATTTAATGACACAAGTTCAGCTCCTCTGCTTATTTCATCTCCTTCACATTTCAAATTTGATCATTTCTTGCCAACATTCCTTCCACACTGAAATTAAATGTTATATAAAAAACTCTCCAACAAATTTTAAAGCTATAATTGTGCACAGATTTTTAAATTTCAACCAACTTTGGGTCAAATATTTCAACTCCACGAGTCTTTCAGAGCCCCTAAAGTTGCTCAAACATGTCACAACCATGCTGAGGTCGCATTTTTTTTCCCCTCTCTCCTCTCTGAAAATAGCAACATTAGGTCACATCTAAATCTTCTTTAAGCACCGGAGCAGTTGGTGAGGTTGGTGTAATAGGTGCCAAACAAAAGGACTTTGAGCATGAAATATGAGGCACACATAGGAGTGGAGATGAGAGGAGATGAGAGGAGGAGGGGGAGGTAGAGAAGAAGAAGAGGGCAGCGGGGAGTTTTTTCAGTGCTGGGAGGCAGCAGTTTGGTGGTGGTTGGGGTGGGGAAGGGGTGGTGGGTGGGGGGGGTGGGGGGAGACAACTCAGCTGCAATAGAAAGAAAGAAAACTCCTCCCAAACACAGAGAAGGCAGAAGGAGGGGCTGGCTGCTCGCAAATCACTCCCCAGAGAGAGAAAGAGGAAGGGCTTGTGTGTGATTGTGCAGCGCTACTTGTTGTTGCGTGTCTGAAGGAGCGTGAGTTTATAGACTTTCAGCCGGTCAGCAAGTCAGCAAGCAAGTCATTCAAAGTATGAAAGGGAATAAGTTTGGTGGAAGTATACAGGACTAGGAACTAGGTAAGAGCAATCATTTCAAAAAGGAGAAAAGACCACGCTGACAGGTAAGAATAAATGTGTTTATAAAGCTGTTTATAAGTGGGAGTATGTAGGAATGTGTGCATGTAAATATTGACTCTACAGATTCTTTTATTACTTGTTTCTTGAGAATCATCCAAATAACAAGTGAAAAATAGAAAATCCTACTGCTTCTTGTTTGTGGCTACTTGTCATTTCACCACACTCCCATGCTTTTATCTCCATATCTCAGCTGTGTGTCCTTCCATCCCTCGCTGAATTGTTTACAGCTTGCTGTGAGTTACACTTACTCTGGGAGTTTTTTGTGCAAGAAGTTGCTATCCCAAGGCACTGGGTGTAACTGTGGTTGTTGAGATTGGTGGTATGGAAACCCCAGCAGGGAATAATTACATGAAATATGACAGATCAGGATCAACAGTATTCCTTTTATCTGCTTTTTCTCGTGTTTGATTATGTTTATTCGGTGAATACGTGTGTATCTTGGCTTAAGTTTTTTTTTCTTTTTTAAATATTGTTTTATATTTTTTCTATATAGATGCGGTATAATATTCAAATATTCACAGTATTGCTTCAACTTGTACAAAAAATGTGGGGCACTTACTAAACAAGGCTTCACTTTCTAGCTCAGGATCACTTTGACAGGTTGAGCGACTGCTGCTCAAACTGAAACTCTGACCTTTCAGTTATGAGAACACATCTTTAAACAGCAAGCCACCCGCAAGATGATGACAGAGACAGACATGTGTGCATGTGTGAGAGAGTGTTTGTGCAGAAAAACATACATACAGCAGGTTGTTTCAGACATTCGTCAGTGTCAGGTCTGAACTTCATTGTGGAGCTGAACAGGGCCAGCGGGATTCAGCCGTTTAATTAATGCTGAAATGTGTCTGTGTCAGATTCACAGAGCTCAGCTGTAACTGAGTGATGCATCCAGGGGCACTTCTCTATGTGTGGTGTTGTGTTTCTTGGGTATTAGGTAGATGGTATTCCAGCAAGCCGTCAGCACTAATGCGACTTGCTGGTCACTGCCTGACTGGTTCAATAACTGGAACTTTACAAAGAGGATTTGTTCATTTTCTTTTAAGACATTTCTCATTAAATTGAATTATGTTTTTTGTAACTTTGAAATATATTTCCAAGATTTTAGATGTTAAAACATCTGATAGCCAATAAGATCTAGCTTCATCCATCCAAATGTAGGCTTAGTAGTTTGTAGCACCAGCTGGAGCTCCTATGACATCATCAAGTAATGTGGTATGGGTGCAAGATAAACTGTGAGTTGTTTTCTATTGAATGAATATTTGATGTTTTCTGAAAGTAATCTGTATGCCACACTAAATATGAAGCAACAAGTAATTTAGAATAGCTTAGCATAGCATATAGACCAAAATATGGTACAGCTGGTTTGGCTTTTATCAAAACTGAACCCGCGTCTTTATGCACATTACTATGTAAAACACTACAAGTTGAGTTTTTACAGGCAGCTTAAAGGTGTAACTAGGGATGTGCCGATATACGGTTTCAAGGTATACCGTGGTATGAAAAAGTCAAAGTATGAATACCGTTACATATGTCATACCGCGACACCCTGCCTACTGTCTGAACTGTGTTCGGTCTTATAAATCACAGGGAGAGTGTGCAAGTCAGGTGTACCTTGAGTTGCGTGCAGGTGCGGCTAGAGTGCATGGATGCATGCTGACTGCATGGCTAGATAACATGTTAGTCTCCTTAAAAACATTTCTTATCTTAGCCTAACCTAGAAGAATGGATAATTCCCTCGACAATCTAGTGAAATCATTAGTTTCAAGCTAGCTTTATTATTGCCGCCAAAATGTAAAACTTTCTACCCACACGTCTTTCTGTGGTCGATGATTACGTCTACATGCACACTATCCTGCAACTACAACGATTTAACTGCCGTCGGTAGAGATATCGGTGGAAAAAAACACGGTGGTAGATTTATTGATACTTTGTTTTGATGTCTTGACGTTCTTTTAGCTGCTTTCTCTCCCTCGCATTACACATTGACCACAGAAAAGATGATATTGTTATCTTTTGTTTTAGAGGAACCCTTGAGTTTCATTTTAGGCCCATTGCTCAAGTATATTAATGTTAAATTGAAAGATATTTGTGTCCTGAGTATTTGTTGTCATTATTCAGTTTAAGCTAACAGGTTTGTCTGTTTTTTACCCATTTAAAAAGCGTAGTCATGGGATATTTTTGCTCAAGGTTATCATACCGTCAGATTTTCATACCGGCACAGGCCTAGGTGTAACTAAGGCTACATCCACATGGAGACGGAACCGATTTTGTTTTCAATATAGATGGATTTGTTTTAGGAAATGTGTGCGTACACACAAAATCACTGAAAACGCTGTAGTACATATGCCAGACCTGTGAGTGGCGCTGGAACGCTGCCACACAAATACACCAAAAACACAGAAAAAGACATGAAGCATGTACAGAAACATATGCAACATTAGCAAACACATGGAGAAGAACATGACCGAGAATCGTGTGGCTTGATGATGAGGAGAAGATTTTCAGTAAATGTCATATCATGCTCAGTAGCTTCTGCAACATGGACGCAACACTGTCATCCACCAGTGTTGTAGCTGTCGGCATGGTTTGTACAATCAGGTTAAGCGAGATGTTGGACTATGGCGTCATCGGTTCAGGAAAGATACGTATGGGTTCAGAGCTACTCATTTTGGGACCCAGTTTGTTTTTGTTTTTTTGTTTAGTTTAAAAAAAAAAACAAGTTTTCAGACTCCCAAAATGGACGAAACATCCAAATGATAAAAAAAAAATTGTTTTGTTTTTGTCTGTTTAAATGATTTTATTGTAATTCTTGCTGCTTTTTATCTGTAATGCTTTCAATGTTTTATGTAAAGCATTTTGAATTGTCTTGAACCTGAAAATGTGTGACAAAAAATGCCTCGCCTTGCCTAAATCATGGTGCCCATGTTTTAGTTTAAAAACTCCAAGATTGTTTATTTAGTGGATAGGGGCAGACACTATTGATAAAAATCAACGTGACACCCACACAGTCTTCATATTTGGGTTTATCAGTCACTGCATGTCCTCCCCTGATTCATCACACCACCATCTGACCCTTTTAAGGAAGAAAAACAAAGATATGAACTTCAACTACCAAAGCTTTGTTCTTCATTGATAATAAATCACAGACATTGCTGAGTTTGATGTCAATGTTAGCAGCTGTTAGGCAGACAAATTTAATTCAACTTTCCGTGATTCTATTTGTGTAGAGCCAATTCACATCTCGTAGATAAACCAAACATGAGAAAAGGATCGGGGATGCTTCCATTGTTTAAATACACTGAAAGTAAAGTTATCATTTGAGCCATTTGTGAATATCACTGTGTCCATGTGCATGACTTATTGCTCCTGTGATAATCTTTTTTAGAAGTATCAGTGGATGAACGGTGCTAAAACACTTCTCTGAACCGTGAATTGAAAAAATATATATTTTTGAATTATTTGTCTAAGAGTGGATATACCCTCAGCTGACCCTGTGTGACTGACTGGCCCACAGTGGGGTGTCAGTAGCTGTCCTCAGATGTCAGATTTTACCACCCTCCGAGCAGATGTACAAAACCAGAGCACACGCTGAGGAAAGTTCAGTGCAAATGGTTGAGAAAGTGACAAAGACAGACGCACAAAGATTTAGAAATGTAATGGCAGCTACTGCTGTGGGATTTAATAATAGCCTCATTAATATATTGCACACACAGTTCACACACACATACATGCTGGTGGGCCCACGCACACAAGAGCGCAGTAGGACACCTCTCGCTCTCTCTTTAACAAAGCCGGGCTCTACACAGCAGTCATGTGACAGTTGTTCCCATTGTTCACTCCTGGCCAGGGGTGGTTTTGCTAATGCAATGGTGTATGTGTGTGTTTTGTGTATTTGTGTGCATGTCACAGCAGGAAAATGCTTTAAGCCAGCTAGAGGAAACCCCTCATTCCCATGCATGTTGACGTTTGTATGTGTGATGAGAGACCGGTGTTGCAGCGTGTGCAATTAACTGTTAGAAATTGCTTTCATGTAAACACTTATAATTGTGTAGAGAGCATTTTCTTCAAAAACACGGATGTTCATTTTGTATTTTGTAAACCAAAGCAGTTTTAATTCCTTCTGTCAGACCCGACACATAAACACACTCACACTGTTAGCCATGCAGTTAAATGGGACCAGTTAAAGACTCCTGCTGGTGCCCCAAACAGGCCAGTTTTTCTAAAAACCACAACTTCAGAGGATTTGCAAAAGTGGTTTCTGTCTCTGAACGGATGTGTAGTGTCAGCTAGAGACACATGGAGAGAGGCTACATCACATAGTTGGACTAAATTTAATTGACTTTAATTGCAAAGTTGTGTCCTACCTTGTGAGTCAGAGAGAGAAAGCTCAGGAGACACAGAGAGGGAACAGATAGGCACATTTGTTTAATTGTTAGTAATCTTCTGTAATGTTTACACTGCCTTTTCCTCTTCCTGTTAATCTACACTCGTTTCCCACCCAAGGCCGTGTGTTTGTCTGAGCGTTCCCAACCCAAGGCTTTCACCATCACTGGTGACAAAGCAAACCTCTCTCTATAATGTTTTGTCTATAACGTTACGGTCGAGGAAAGCAAACTGGTTGGCTGGTGGCCATTAAAATGTCAAGCTGGCTGGTTTTTCTGGTGTAAATTTCCATTTAGAGGTTATCTTAGAAGACCGGGACTATTTGTCCACATCTCAAGTCACAGATTTACAATTTATGTGAAAAATTAAGACATAAAAATCACAACGGTGTTGGCATTTTATCCGTTTTGACAGATTTTAGCTACCCAGTGTCCCCTGTGTCAGCTGACCATAATGAAAATGTGACAAATGTGTCAGCTGCCAATCAGGTCTATCCATCCCTCTGTGGTATGTTGCATAAAACCAAATAAGTCTCATGGATTTTATTTGCCGTCTTTTCAAAGGTTTAGAAAAACCACTGTTTTTTATGACCGAGAGAATTGTAAGAAATCCCTAATGGTATAATATTTAGAATTTGCTCTAATAGTAGGACCTGACACTGACAGAGGACAGAAGGCAACCAACAATAAAAAAGCTGAAGTCAGCCTCTTTATGGTGTCACTGCTCATGTGTATCAAAGCATCCTCAGTGATCCACAACATAGAACCACAAATCTCCTGGATGATTTATCACCACTGGGGGCTTCTGTCAGGATCCTGAGAAATAACACTTTATACATCACTTTAGTGCACAGATGGCTCAGTGAACCAAGAGAATAAGACTAATAGGTGAGACTAAAACCTGGAGGGAAATTAGGAATATTTAGCTAATGCAAAACACAAGCATGGATGTTCATTTCTTTAAACGGTGATCATCCATCAGTGAGCCAACAGCTGCAGAAAGTTGTCATTTTTAAGCGTAGCCTTTTAAAGACTTAAACAATACGTTGGTTAAACCAACAACAAACTTTATAAAGGAATGTTTAAAAACTGCTTCCACTTTCATGCTTTTGTAAATGGTGATGGCGTGCGGGGTTGTGTCTTAATATAGGTTATAATAGCCTTGGTGGAGGAAATACCAGCACTAATGTGTGTTTATATGTGTGTGTGTGTGTGTGAGATGCAGAACGGGGTGACCGGTGGCAGAGCAGCTGTAGGGAGGAGAGGATGAGGCCGTGAAGTAGAAAAGAGGAGGGGGAGGAGAAAAGTTTATTATTATAAGAGGTGGAAGAACAATGGAAAGAAGGAGACAAAGTCGGAAGGCGAAAGAACTGACATCATGATGGACAGACAGAGATAGAGAGAGAGAGAGGGGGAGAGAGAGAGGGAGTGGAGGATGTCTGTGTGGAGGGGGCGCAAGACTGAAAGAGTAGGGGAAAGATGGATGAGAGTGGATGGAGTAAAGGGACTAAAATAAGGCAGAAATGTGCATTAAATGGCGTGGAAGGGTTAGATGGGGAGGATGTAGAGTGGTTAAAATAGAAAGAGTAAGAAGGGGGGGAGGTCAGGGGGCTCTTCATACTTTCTTAGAAATGACTTCCTGTAGCTCTTAGCATGAATAATTAAAAGTATTCACATAAGTGCTACATGTTTGTCTTTTCACTCAGAAAGAGTCAGTCCTTTCTCCAGTGGGAGTGTTTGTGTCTGGCAGATGGTCAGGGCTACACACACACACTAACACACACACACACACACATGCAGACAAATCCCTGAAGGTCTTATAATAGGTGCTCCTCCTGTAATGGTTTTGCCCCTCAGAGGAATCCACACTCTGACCCAGCATGCCTTCGTAGTTCTTTTATAGTCTGTTCGAAGGTGTGCGTGTGCGTGTCCGTATAAACTTCCCTCGTCACACTGAAGAGTCCTGAACTGGCCAGCTGTTCTTTTTCTCTAAAGCTGCATTTGCATTTTTATTGACACTCATCGTTACAAGTCGGTGACCCCCCGGCTTGTGTCTGATAAGTGTTTTGTTCCATGCAGGAAGAGATTTAAAGCTGACAAATAAACATCAACACTTTCTGACTTTTCAATCAAAATGTCATCCTTTCCAGTTTAAACTGGTTTCCTTCACCAATGAAAGTGACAAACATCAGCTGCAGCTTCCGTTTAATGAGTTGCAGCCTGTTAATATGTGTTGTTTATGTGCCATCACACTCTTACAGTAAACTCCTCGCACATGGTACCAAGATGCACCTTCCAACTGTTTTCCTGGAAACCCACTGACTTTTATCCACAAAAAAAAGCTTTGTCCAAGGATGGTGTGATGTAGCATGGAACAAATAAAAAGTCTAATTCCTGATAAGAAAGCTACGCTTCAGTGTCTGTAAAGCAAAATTTATTAAACTCCCGAAAAATGTAGGTATGCTGACTAAAAATGTGCAAATCTGTGCTCACGGTGCCCCTCGACTGTTTCCCTGAAAGTTGTTGAAGCTCCTCTGTTGACATTTTTCCCAACTCAGAGGAATGCTTTCTTTTTTTCTGCATGACAGATTCAGGACCCTGTATGTGCTTGTTGGACTGACTCACTGTAAAAAGAGAACATTTCTGTTCGTACAATGTCTCCACATGACCACCAACATACTGTAACGTCCGTGTGTCACAGCAGACTTTGACATCCTTAAAGATATATATATATGGAACCTTTGACATTGGTAGGGCTTTTTGTCTGAGCCTGTTCCCAGACCTAATTATAAACTGGCCGGTGTGTTCAAAACTAAAAAAAGTTGGTTCAGAACCTGAAAAGTCGGTTTTCAACTGGAACAAAAAAGTAGCGGTTCTTCTTCGCAAATCAGGGCATCATTAGCGACGTTAGCATTGAAATCAATCTGATCCGATCCCAGCTGACATGTTTACATGGACGCTGGATGAAATGATCCGATCAGTTGTGTGTTTATATGGTGGACAGATTTAAGACGATTCTAACACTTTTGACACAGTCCTACTCTGTTGTTCCGCCATTGTTCAAGTCTTCCCTGAAACTCGTTACGTCACGTAACCCCCACGTGGTTCATGTAGAGCAGGGGTGTCCAAAGTCGGTCCTCGAGGGCCACAATCCTCCAGGTTTTCCATGTATCCCTGCTCCAACACACCTGACTCAAATTAATTAATCATTGTGCAGAACTTAATAGGCTGCT
>JBBBVU010000015.1:4901398-4912788 GCA_037177055.1 Atherinosoma microstoma | reverse complement strand
GGATCCATTTAATTTGAGTCAGGTGTGTTGAAGCAGGGACATATTGAAAACCTGCAGGACAGCGGCCCTTGAGGACCAACTTTGGACACCCCTGATGTAGAGCATGCAGAGAAACAACATACACCCGGAACCGTGTTTTCATGGTTATTTTATCCTGCTGATCCGATCGTGAAAAGGTTTAAACTACCCTTCTCGATCGGATCAGCTGAGGTATTTATTTGACACATTTTTATTCCGATTGGACGTTCAATCGGATCAAAAGTGCTCCATTTAAACGCAGCTGGTGGGCAAAGGCTAGCCAGACCAAATAATCAATAAGCTTAAGAAAGTGAAGAAAGAATATAATGATTGTAAAAATGATGAGACATCGACCAGCAAACCAGATAACGGGCCAAGAAGAAGCTGACTGAGTACCACCTCCCACAAATGAAGACAGGAGGCTAACGACACTCACGTCCGTGGAGTAAAGTCCTCCCACTTTGTGGTTAAACTGGAGTGAATGCGGGCTGGTTCGCCTGAAAGCACCAAAGGTTCGCCTGAGACTTGGAGCCATCATAGCATCTTACTGCCACTCTGTCTTCTCAACAAATCATTAACCTAATAAAAATACTTAATACAATCACTTCACTGTCATTTAATTACAGCCAATAAATGGTAGAGGTCATGATAAATAGCAACAATGAAAATTCCTCCAACATTTAAACTTCTTTCTTACTCGCCGGGGTTCAGTTTCATCTCTGTGTATTATTTTAGCCTTGTGCCCTCAACAGGGAAAGCAGTGGAAGAAAAAATAGTCTGGCTCTTTAAGGTGATTAATCATACTTAGCAAAGATTTAGGATGAACTTTTAGATGTAATCTGATTTAACATGTTGTTTTTTCTTATATCTCCAGTGCATTTAATCAGAACAGATGTGTGGTGTGAACAAGTCATGAATAAGTCTGGTAATGCACAAAGAAAATGCACAAACACTGCTATAAAAGAAGTCTGGTGGAATTCTGTTGCACGATATATCCATCAGTCAACTAATGAAAAAGATGAAATACCTTCTGCAACTGATTAAATGATCAGTTTTCATTTTCTTCTCATTTTTCTGTTCATATAGAGTTTTTTCTTTCTTTCTTGGAAATAGTCCCGTGAAAGTGTTTATCTAATATGTGATCATGGCTGCTTTACACACATTCACAAAAGATTTGACATTAAAAGCTGAGTGTTTTGCAGTTAGAGAGCTTGTGTTTTACCACATCAGCTGGAGACTTGCTGTTTATCCTCGCCTGCCTGTGCTAATCTTACGTTAGCTTTATAGAGTTGGACTAGTGTCTCTGTCGTATGCATGCAGATATAAGGATAGAGGAGTTAAACTCTTGAGATATTAATGTGTATCTGTATGTATTGTTCTTTGTGGATAGTCTTTTTGTTATTATCATGCACATGTAAATGTTTTTAGGTTTCCCTCTCTTCAGTCAGTCTTCAAACTCTGCTGTTAATAAGATGCTCACCATGTTCAACAACACTAATAAAGTTTAGATTCTTTTCACCAGATTCTGGGAAGTAATTGATTACGTTAACTTCCTACCACTAAGAACTTGCTCGTGCCATTTTTGCATTTAGCAGTTTTCTGACAACAGTGGTCATCTGTCTTTGAAATGAAGTAATCGTGTTGATCCGTCCGGTTCTAAAAGCGTTTTTTTTCATCTGGGCGGACATCGTCGGGGCGAGACTGCAGGACTGTACTCTGCCGCCAGCTTTCTCTGATCACCATCAGACTGGTCGAACAGAGTCAGGATAACAACCAGCAGACTTGTTGAGGTCAGATTCTTGGGTTTGATGAGATTAGGAATAGGGAGGGTCTGTTGAATCCGTCTTGTCTGTCATCTGATGATATTTTAGTTTCTACAGTGTGACTAACTGCTGCATGCTGAGTGATTCAGAGCAGATGATATTCTGCCGTTCAGGCATCAACACACTGAAGGGGAATTTGTGAAGAACCTTCCCAGTGTTTTCCAGGCCTGTCAAGCTATCTGTCTTATTCATCAGTGTGTATTTATAACTGTGGCGTCTGTATCAACAAACTCAAGCCTGAGCAGAAGTAAGTTGCATGGAGTCGAATGCAAATGTTTCGTCAGAGGCTCTGAGTGGAGTTTTGTTTTTAGGAACGTTACTGGGAAATCGAGTGTTTTAAGAAAGAACACTGTTGCTAAAATTATGGTAAAATAACTGAAAAATCATTAAATAAATCATATGCAACATGTTTATAGGCCAAGTTGCACTTATATAATATTATGTAATGACAATTTTCATTTCCTCCAGGCAGTATGTTGGTGTGTATTCTGATCTCTTGGATGTGTATGAGAATATGCGAGCTATGTGAGCGTGTTTGGGTGTGGCGTCTGTTGTGATGCTCCGTGTGTGTCATGTATCGTAATATTTCTCCTGGGTGTTCAGTCAGTTTGTGTTTCAGCTCATATGTCTTAAAAGCAGGATATCCCACTTGACCCCTTTTGTCTTGTGTTCTTGTAGTTACATAACTTTACTGCTTTTTGTGTGCTCATGGGTATTTTGTGACCTGATAATAAATTTAAAATCTTTGTTTATTGATTTATTGTATAAAAAAGAAGAAAGACAGATATCAGATATGATTCACCTTCTCAGCCTCAGATTGTTTACGTCTGTGTTTATTCTTTCAGAGTTGAGGATGATGGCTGAGGGGCGTTTTGCCAGTCTGCCCAGGTCCCTCCATGCACACCACGCCCTGGGAGGAGGGACTGCTCACCCTGGAGGGCCCAGCACCTCTCTTGGTGCACCCGGCAGCTCCTCCAGGAGGCTACAGAACTCCATCACCTCCTCCATGGACCTCCTCAGCTCCAGACCAGGGTGTGTTTGATGAGGCATGGCAGTAGGCTTGGTCAGACTGAAATAACTTGTTGAATATGATATGCACTTGACACATTAACTTGTTGAGCAAGACCTTTTTAAAAAAAGACCAAATTTTAAGACTTTTATAAAACAAAAAGTAATCAAACTTTTTCAATATTTTGTTTGCTTTCTGCAGTCTCCCTCAGGGGCACGGCAGCTTCTCAGAAATTCCCGCTACAGCCTACCAGCCGATCTCAATTCACGGTACTCTGCCTCGACGCAAGAGAGGAGGGGCCAATCACACACAGCCGTTACTTTGTGGGAACACGTTACTGCCTTCCAGACACATCCATCAACCCATGTCATCCTCACTGGGCCAAAATATCAGTGATGACTTCCATGGTTACAGGTAAACTCTCAGTTTGGGATTTCTTCTTGTACATCCTGTATCAAACGCTGCAGGAGCGGCTAGGATCCTGTCCTATTTGTTTTAAAACAGGAACCTAATCAAGTCTCACCATAAATGTTTCTCCAATTAGGGATTCAATGCTTGATGCTTACGTGCTTAAAAGGTGGTTCTGACAACTTTTTAATTATTATTATTTATGGACAACAGCTGCTGTGGTCCCTTTGGGTATAAAGTTACTCTGCACAGTCACTGCTATCCATCCAAGCCCACATTTTCTTTGAAAGAAACAACTACAACTGTTTCAGACACCTTTTATTAGATACAGAAAAGATTAAAGAGGAATGTGAAGAAGTCTGAAGATTACGTCAGTGCAGAAAGTCATCATCCGTGGAGGATCGACTTACCCACCAGTTACTCTCTGTCTTATTCTGATGTGGAATCGGGATGGATTTAAGCAGCATCGGTGGGAAAACTTCAGATATGTTCAGACCGCTTGTTGTCAGGGTGGAGAGTTAAGAGTTTGGAGTTGGATGGAGAGAGGTGAGGTTGTAAATAGAGCCCAGAGGAAGCGTAGCAGTTAGCTCGACTTCAGAGAGAACACACACACCTCATCCCTCATCATGTCCTCCCATCTCTCTGTCTCTAGTGTAGAGTTTCAACAGACTGTATCTGATATAGCCAGCTTTGAGTGTGGATGTGTCTGTTGGTGCACACTTGTGGCCCCCAGCAGTCGGGTTACCTTTGTAGGTCAGGGTGTGGCAGCACCGATCAGAGATTACTGTGAACTCTTTGTCTGTTCCCTTCATCTCTTTGCCTCCACGTTGGATCCATTTCAGATGCTGCTGACATACAGAAGGACAATTTGTCCAGGTCAAATTCAGCCTGTGCAGCTGGTGAGATAATACACAGCATCAAACCCCCACTGAATGATGTCTGAGTCCAAAAGTCATGAAGTTCCTTTTACTCTGACTTTTAAAGGGTTAACATCTGTAAAATCTGGATATTTAAAGCTCAATATCTCGGCATGAATTAATAATAAGT
This sequence comes from Atherinosoma microstoma, assembly GCA_037177055.1. Taxonomy (NCBI): domain Eukaryota; kingdom Metazoa; phylum Chordata; class Actinopteri; order Atheriniformes; family Atherinidae; genus Atherinosoma; species Atherinosoma microstoma. Next base: position 4,908,483 of record JBBBVU010000015.1, on the reverse strand, counting down.
GATGTTGTAGGAAGTATTTGAGTTCTCCAAACCCACATTTCACAGCTGAGTTTTCTATAAAAAGATGCGTTTTTCTTTTTTTTAAAGGTATGCAACCACTGTCCAGTTGGTCTTGACTTTCTATTGCTCATGCTGTCAGCTGACCTGTGGCCCCTGACCTTATGTTGCACTAGCTCCCGATTGGCCAGTTTGTCTTTCTCTTGACCTCTGCGGGCAGCTGGAGGACCACCAGGAGAGGAGGAGGCATTGGCAGAAAGACCAAAGGGAAAGGAGGAGGGGGCAAAGGCGTTGACCACAGTGAGAGGAGCGCAGAGATAGAGAATAATAAATTACTGAAGCATACTTCTCTTCCTCTTCTTATGGCTAATAAGCTGAAGTTGGAAATTTTCCCGAACCGTCTGAACTCCACATTTACTTGTCCATTATGTTTCGGTTAACTTGTCTAAGGCTAAAACAGACCGATGCCAATTCAAAAGGAGGATTGACAGCAGATATAAATCCAGGAAATCAAAGAAAATAACTAACTTTCTGATCAGAGTAAATTCTAAGCCCACTTTTCTGCTGGTGCAGTGTAATGGAGATAAGCTGTTTGGTGTCAGATCTCAGTGCCACTGTTGTCTCCAGATTCCTTCTACTCACCTCTGACACGGTGATACGCTTATACGTCAACACGTGTCCGTGCACTGGAGAAAGAAAGAAAGGACCAGAACACAATACATCTAAGTAAAATAAATAAAGCGGTAAAGAACAAAAAAAGGGAGAGTGCACTGCAGAGATAAGAGGTCGGATGGAGGATGAGCTCGACAGATATTTCAATAAAAGTCTATTTTTATGACTCAACTTATCTTCGCCATGAATAAGGAGATATTCCTGAAAAGTTTGGAAATCTTTTTCTAACATATGTTGTAGTTTTGATTCCTTCTACTCACCTCTAAGAGGGTTTTTCATTTAGCTTGCTCCTAGTTGAATAAATGAATACTCAGATCCAAGACAATGTGGAAATGACCATCAGAAAATTGCAAATTGTCCTTCCAACCATGCTTCTTTGTGTGTGCTATGTTCCTGGAGCTGTTTACATACTAACAGGTTAAGCGTTTTTTAACCTGTCATATGGACTCTGGTAGAGAATTAGCCGGCGGAGAGATCAGCTGAGGATCATGGAAAGAAGAGCAAATAAGGAAGATTTTTTTTCTTTCAAAATTCTACATCAGCATTAGTATTTCAGACTTGTAGTTAAATTCTTGTCCTTGTCTTATTTCCTGTTACTTTCCAGAGGACGTACTAAAAATCAAACAGTGCAATGTGAAAAATAAAGCATAGAAATGATCGTTTGGACACAAACGCTGTAGGACCAGTAAACTCTGACTAGCTGTATAGTGGAAACACACTGACCTCTGTGGGCCGCCTGCAGACTCTACAAGCCGCTGTCAACTCTCCTCAGTTCTTCCACTGACTGTCCTCGTCCTTTCTTTCCCTCCCACATACACATAAATATGGTTTCTTTCTTCCCGAACTAAAGCCAGTTGTGGTCACGCTGAGTATTGTGTGGTGAAGCGAAATGAACAACAGTAGCCAGAAAAAGACTGCGGTGAGTGCAGCCTGCTTCTGTCTTTCCTACTCTTTTTTTTTTTTGTCCTCTTCCTCGCCTCAGCTCTTTCTCCCTCTGCCCCTGACTGTGTTACGGATCAGTTATGTGGTTGTACGAGCAGAAGAATTCAGTGTCTGATGCTGTCTTGGCAACTCGGACATAAAGAGGCAAATTTAGCAGTGGTCACTTTGTGTCGTCTGTAATGCCTCAGCCTGACTTTGTTTCAGTTCTTTTCATTAACTTTGTCAGCAAAGAATAAAACTAAAAAGATCCTTCAGCGAACTAAATCTTTATCAGTCTCAGTGATGTCACTGTTTGTGAGCCTGGCCTTTGACTTGTCTAAGCCAGAGCAAAAAAAAAAAAAAGAAGAAGAAGAAGAAGGGAGAAAAAAGGGAATTTCCCCTCAGCAGCAGCTCATCTAACCTGGGGTGTTGTCAGTCTGTGGTGAACTCACATTGCACTCACACAGTTGGGCCAGAGTTACAAAGGCCAGGTTGTTGATGTGGTCAATGTTATTTTCAAAAGTCCAGCCAAGCACTGACCAGAATGACTACAGAAAAAAAAAAGAAGTAGAAAAAAAGTCTTATGGCACACCGAGACCAAAAAATCTGCAATGGCAGATGGCAATATAAGGGGGGGGGGGGGGTTCCCTGAAATTTCATTGGCCACCCATGTAGCCATCTCAATCCTGATTGGCAGCTTGTCAAGTTCATTAACTTGGGAACCAAAGTAAACATCAATCTTGCTTGTATTACTATCTACATTATTACTTATTTGCAACTTCTTTGGTTATTGTCAATTTTTAATTTATTATTTTTTATTACTTTATTTAAGTCATTATATTTGTGTCCATTTATGTTCTTTTTTGCTTTATAAAGAGCTTTGTTGCTCTCCTGCATTTGATAAAGTGCTTCATGAATAAAGTTGTGAGATAAAGGACTTTTTGTGTTTGTAATGAAATAAAATTAAAACAACTTTATTAATCCCAAAGAGAAATTGCAACACTATAATGATGAATGAAAACTAAACACAATTTTATTTTTGACATTGGAAATGTTTCAAAGCTGTTATTTGAGGGTTTCCAGATACAGGAATTCCCACATTTAACACACTGATTCCAACCCAAGCTAACAATGATCCTGCTGGACACATCAGGCAGTGATACTATCGGTTGGCCACCACATGCTAATATCCTGGATGATATCCACTGCTGTACTGCATCTTGACTGCATCAGTGACTGATGTACACTGATCTCAGTATGCAAAATGCTTAACAAATGATGAGAATCAGCACTAAATTCATTGTTTCATGATAAAAAATCAAGATCTTGGATCTGAAATCGTACAAGGAAGCTACATGTCTGACTTTTTAAACACAAACTTTAAATTATTGTGATGATAAACTGTTGCACCTGTTGTTGTTTTTTTTACATTTCACAGTGACAGACACACATACAAATAGGATGAAGAAAATGATGTTTGGCATCATCTTCACAGACTGTTTTAATGTGAACATTTCAGTAAAGACACTTTTCGAAGAAGCTTCAGTCATACATTGAATAACTAACAAATCCCCAGCCTTGCAGATTAACGCATCACAGCATCAGACAGCTGCTCAGCTGTTTAGCAGCAACTCACTATATTTGTGTGGTTGCTCCGTGGACACGTCAGGATTGGTGGATAAGCGATCAGCTGACCTATGAGGGGATCAGTGTCCATATTCAGCTCTTCCCTGGTTCTCATTTTCATTAAGTTTAGAGTAGATGTTGAGGGTGACAGAGAGGCTTGAACACTCCATGTACAATCAATGACTATAGTTTGTTGTGAATGGGGGCCTCTGTTCAGTTACATAAGTAAATCCTACTCATTATCTGGGGCCATATTAAGGCTGAGAGGGCTTACAGCTAAACATATTTGGTTGGTAAGTAATGGACTGTGCTAATATTCCCGTGGGAACACCATTGCAAGCTTAAGGGATTTAAACTACCAACATTGCTAATGTAACCAGGGATTTGAGCTAATTACCTCTTTCACTGAGCCCCTGGATGTAAGCCTCCTGTAGAGAGACACTCCGAGCTGCAATACTGTAAAATACCAACAGTCAAGTCAAAAATGGAGCGCTGGAAGTTATGGAGTCTACGAAGGTTTATTAGGTTAAACAACAGCAGGAGACGAAGAGGAAGAGACAAAAAATAACTAAGCTTTGTTTTGGATGTGAAATAAGTAAGAAAAAGCTGTGGTGCTGCTGTTGGTGTGTGTGCTGGAACCTCTCTGTGAAATTGTCAGTGGGCTCAGAACGGTAGGCGTGTGACTGTGATGTGTGTTGTGGTGGGGGAGGAGAGAAAAAGTGAGAGAGGAGGCCGAGTCAGGCAGGCGGTGAGTGAGCATGTTTACCACCATCTACGAGAATGAAAGAGTCAGAGACAGGCAGGGGAAAGGACAGGGGAAGGGCAACGCTCAGATTTAAAGCAGTTTAGAGCAACGCTTGACTTTTTTTTTTTTTCTTTTCCCTTCTTTCAGAAACTCACTTTCCAAGCGGGACCTGCTGAGATTTGGATACCGCTGCTGTTAACTCTCATCTTTAGTGCAGATTTTCTCTCTTGGCCTCACGTGTAATATGGATGCATGCTTGGACACATGAAATCCATTTAAAGCTTCAAAAACACACACCACGCCTCCACTGAGCTTGTTGTCTTCTCATAAGAACTTAGAGGGGCTGAAGACCAACACCAGCATCAATTAGTGACCCACCAGACCTCATATCTAACACAGACAGCTCCAGTAGTGTTTCAGTATAAGGAGGCACCAGAGGTCACCACGGAGTTCTTGGGGTCCCGCTGGAGAGATGTGTTCTCTAAACCGGACCTTGTCTCTGTCTGTCTTTCCCAGGGACCCTGCAGCCGCCCTGGATGCCGCAGTCGACTATGTTAAGGTAGGAGCAACAGCTGGGGTTTGGTTTTATACACTGTTTAAACTGCAGATTTTAGGGATTAATTTTACATTTTTACCAGATTCTGTTGCAACTATTTTGTTTAAGGGGTTTGCTTCATGAAAAGAGTAACGTTTCTGCACATTGGACATTGTGACAAGAAACTGGCTATAAATGGTTGAGAAATGCAAATGCACAAAGGCAAAAGGGAAAGTTCCACTAACAGAACATACAGCTAATAATGACACTTTTATAAAAGTTCAGGTTTTGAACACAGCTCTGAAGATGCTGCAGCTCTAAAGTAAAAACAGGCGTAATAAAGCTGAGAAGATATATCAATAAAAAACCAACAATTGGCTCTTTCTACAGGCTCCAGCGTAAACATCAATCTGTGGAGAACTTAATCCAGTTACTCCTGGACCGCAAGGATAATGCACCTTTAAATCAGGCAGTTTGACACTTTGCTGTCCCCGTCACGCTGCTTTAAATGCCGTTCACGCACACACCACCTGAGTCTCAGCTTGATGATGACTGAGAGGTGATCATTCTGTTAACACAACATCATCTAGCTGACACGTGATATTCTTCACCGCCGACGTTTCCGCTCTGTTCTTTGACTGTTTTATTATCCGGTATAATTCCTGTTTTACTGTCGAGGAAATCCACGTAAAACATGGGCGCCGAACACAAGTGCACAGCAGCCACTTGTCTTACGCTCTCAGGATTTCTAATCAAACACGTTTTGAGCACTTTTTTTTGCATTTTGTTTCTTACAATTTGGGTTATTTGGATAAAACAACAACACTTAAAAGATGTATTCTACTTCTGCTGTAATTTTTGTTTCAGTGTTGGTTGTAAAATTTGGCTAGGCCCTTCCTGATATAGATAAATCATGTTCTCATCATAGTGTTGAACAGTAAAACTTGGTTTGTTCTGAATATTTTGCTGTGTTAAATAATCTCCAATAACAGCTTACAGCTAAACTGTAGCAGTTCTGAGTGTTTGATCTCATTTTGCTCCTTTTTAAATATATATCTCTATATCAACCTTAACCATTTGGCCATCATTTAGCTCTCTTTCCTATATGTGTCCTTTATTTAACTCCTCACCTTTTTTCTCCATCCCCTGACCATCTCCATCTATCCATCCATCAACCTCCATGTATTAGCTCATATGTTTGGATGCTGGCACCTCAGCGTGAAAAGCAAACCCAATCCTTCCCACGAGAGCAGGCGGCCAACCTCACGCACACTCAAATCTGCACGCACACATGCACAAATAGCCCTGCGTGTGTATTTTCTACGGTCAATCTGCCAGTGTCAACAGAGTGTGCAGCTCTTTGTGTGTCTTGCCGCGTATGAAGCTACTGTATCCCGTGTATTATATAATACGTGTGAAAATGTAGCTGTCAGCTCTTCTTAGCCACGCCAGGTGTGTTTGCATTTCCAAAGTGGCTGCACGAAAGGTGCAGGTGTTCTGTGTCATATGCCTGGAGAGGTCAAAAGTGCCCTAATGGTGTGAGGGCAGCCAGCCTTGCATTGTCCCGTATGATCAGCCTATGTACAGAGTTAATGGCTAGGGATGGAAGTATGCAGGGAGGGAAGTGTCTGTGGAGAACAATAGTGTAAATATAACCTCTACTGAACAGATTTAAAGCCAATTTGTCCACTTGTGGCTAGTCTTGTTTCCAAAGCTGTTTGATGTCTTCATTCAGCTCCATATCTAATAAACTTGATTCCCATCTAAAAGGACAAAGAAATTCATTTAAATGAGGTTAAATCAGATTCACAATGAAGCGTTTCTTTAATGGTTGGGATGAATGTGAATCTGGTGTAACAGAAGAAAAAATATATAGTAAACACACTTCCTGTAAAAAAAAAAGTTGTACAATAATTCTTAAGCTTTGGTTGTGGTTTGCATTTCCCCTGGGATCATTTAAAGCGTATGCTACGCTACAATGTCCATTTCCATCCAGAGTTGCATTGATTTCCTTTTTTTTTTCTTAAAAAAAAAACTTTCACAGATAATGGGAGAGGTTTCTCCAGCACGTCCCAAAAACTGGTCATTCAGTATTTTTATTTTTCTATTTACAGCGTACCAAAGTCCATTTTTATCATCCACGTGTGAGATATTAGTTTCATGGGTTCTTTTTCCGCACTAGAAAAAATGTAAATGTCAAATATTTTTCAAGATATGGCATCATTAAAATCAAAATGTCCTGGACAGAACTCTCTCGATATCTACATTTGCTGTTAGGTTTTATGAACAGAAAAATGAAAAATGATTAATCTAAAAGGTGATTTGGTGGTTGTGTGACACATTTACACCTTCATCTTTGATAAGATGAATGATTTATCGTGTCACTCCTCTTTTACTTTTTTTTTGTCTTCTTTTCCTCTTTCTTACATTTCTGTGCCTTTCTCTCTGAGTTGAAAGTTGCTCTGCACCCTCATGAGAGAGCTTTACAAAACAATAACGCTCTCTGTGTTCATGCATGTGCGTGTGTGTGTGTGTGTGTGTGTGTGTGTGTGTGTGTGTGTGTGTGTGTGTGTGTGTGTGTGTGTGTGT
>JBBBVU010000015.1:4872296-4891971 GCA_037177055.1 Atherinosoma microstoma | reverse complement strand
TATATATATGTGTATATATATATATATATATATATGTATATATATGCGTGTGTGTGTGTGTGTGTGTGTGTGTGTCTATATGATCTATAAATATGTCTGACATTTACATGGAATATGTTACACACATTGAAGAAAACAACCAGCAGATTCAGAGTGTGGAACGAACAGTTGTTGTTATTTATCTTATTATTATGTAAGGGAACTTTTTTTTCTTTTAATTATTACATTACATCTGAAAGTAATCAAATGTTGAAAAACTCATTCTAGGATTCATCAGGATAGTCAAGACGTAACATCACTGCAACAATGCTGCAGATTAACTGTGATGTAACTCTTTAAACATGGATTTCCTCCATGTTTTTGTTTCAGAAATATTTTAGTTCTTTTAAACTTGCTAATTGACTCTTTTTTTTCTATTTCAATCATCCAAATGCTGCTTTTCATTAATATGACTCAAAGTTAGTCTTTTCTAGCCGGTGTTCCTGTGTGCTCTTTCATTAAAACCATGTTGCACACAACAATAAAGAACACAGAGAATTGGGCTGAAACAAGGATTAAAATGTCAACTATTGTGTACATGTGCATGGGATTGTAAGTAATCCAAGTCATTGTGCCAAAAATGTCATTTGTCTTGACCCCCTGAACTTAAAGGTCAAGCGACATAAGACCGGATCATCACTGTAGCGAAATAACATGGTTTTATACGTGTAGTCACAGTTTAAATCCGCTCTGCACGATGGCCTTTGTTTCTGAGAGAGTAGGAAGGGATGAGCTGCCAAAAAGTCAGTGTTTTTGTCTCAACTTAGAAATAAATGTTTACACTGGTTACCATGGATCTGCACACACAGTATTACCAAAATTCTGAAGAGTTAAAACAAAAGATCTCTTTGAAATTTGTTTTAATCGTCCCTGAGGCAGAATGTACAGCCAATGCTGTGGAAAACAAGTACAGCATGCCTTCAAGGTGCAGCCTGTAGCATCATCAAATTTCATTTGACTGTGTATCAACTGGTATGTAGTCACTCTACTATTATAACTTGATAGGAGCTATGAGCATCATTTGGGATAAGTAATGCTTTAAGAGGCACATAGAAGAAGACAACATGTACACAGTTATAAGTGATTATCTGTAGCGCAGTCATCGCTGCACCTGAGGCCACTGGATCAGATGAAAACATGTTTATGTTTGGAGGAATTTTGGCCATTGACAGCCACCGTCCATTCACAACTGTGCTTTGCTTGGTTTCTGAAGTTATTTCTATGCCCCATTGTCACCACATTTCTACACACTGTACCTTTAAACTACAGTAAATTGCAATAAATGACATACCGGTCGTAATATTTGAAAAATAGAGATCAACAAAGTGACATTAGTAGGAAATATGTTTTCTTCATTAATTCTAAAAGGAGTTCATCTAAATAGTAAAACCTTGGCAATGCTATATGTTGTTGCTGTCAGAATTTTAGTTTCCTGGTTCTCCAGTATTTCTTTCTTGAGACACCTTTGGCTGCCGCTGCAGACCAGCAGCATTGCATCAGAGCTGCAGATAAAGATGCTGGGACTTAGTCATCCAGCTGTCACAGTTTGGCCCTCGTCAGAGTCACTTCGATCATCACGCTTTCCTGTATTTTCTGCTTTTAACACAACTTCGAGGACAGAATGTTCCCTTGCTGTCAGGGGTCATAATGTTACGGTTGACTGGCACAGTTCCTGATCAGGTTTTGCAAGTTGATGTGGATGTCGTTTCAATGTGACTGGATCAAACATCACACATCTCATCAGATTGGCTGGCTGTGGTAATTGCCTGACTTTATGGCTCAGTCAGCTGTTAATCTGTGAAAACTGTGGAATGGAGAGGAAAGGAAAAGGAGGAGGTTGGAAAGGCAGGATCCCATACAGACGGATGGTTTAAGCCACTGTGCTGTGACTGCTGTGTTGTGGTCCGCTCACACAGACTGGTACAGTATAAATGCAGCCTCTCTCTGAGGATGACGTCATATTTCAGACCAGCTTTTAAAAATACTCCTCTATGAATCATCCCCTTCTCCTGGTACTTCTCCATCCCTTCTTCTTTTCATTCTCCTTCACAAATCCTTACGTTTGTCTTCCTTTATTTCTGAGCTGTTTTAGTTTTCCTCCTCCTGACCGATCAATACCCTCCCTCCATTTACATCTCTGTTCACCTCTTCATGCAAGCCCAGTGACCTTGCCACTTTACTGCTACGCAGCCATCTTCTAAGCTCTGCTGCTCTTCACTCTAAACTAAGATAACTCCTGGTTTAAAACCATTCTAATCACACATGTGAACAGCAGAGATTAATAGGAACCTGTAGCTCTTCTTCACGTTATTCCGTTAGAGGCTTTTGCAGTTAAAAACTTAAAGTGCAACAGGAAAAGGACGTCTGTCTGGGTGGAGAGTCACGGGTGTAGCTTAAAACTATTAACACAGACACTGCAGAGTAAATGAACTGATGAAAAGCAAAACAAAAAGTCAAACAAAATACAGGTGCCATGACCTCCACTTTATTTTCTTCTTCCTATGCTGCTCAGCCAAAGGAAAAAAAAAAAAAAAAAAGCAGGGTTATGGTTCAGGCTCCTCCTGCCTGCATGTTGTGTCTTAAAGCAAAACACTGAACTCCAAAATTTTTCCAGTGGCCTGTTACAATAACCCCAAGGGTTGACCTAAAGTAACACTACACAACTTTACAGCCTTAACACGCCATGCTTCTGCTTCGTTTTGAGGGACACTGACAGCACACCAAAGCTGAAAAAGTGCACTTCACAACAGTTGTTTCTGTCCCAGAGCAACACGTTACAGCTGCATTTTGCTTTACAGCACCACTTTACACGATAGCAACCGGATAGCAACACACTGGCTATTTAAGACGTGCACTGTTGCTGATTCATCAAAGAATTGCAAGAGGACATTATGGGAGGAAGACAGGAAAATAAAGAGAAAGGGACAGAGTAAGAGATAGGACAAGGGTCAACATGGAACTGACTTTTACTGGCAGGAGAGAGCTCAGAGAAGAGACAAGATGCAAGACAGAGGCCGAATTAGCCGTCGTTATGGGGCGCCAAACCTGTCAAAGTTCAGTAGTGGGGCTTGCACACATGGAAGAAGCATATAGTTTAGTTTAGTGGGACGAAAATTATGAAAAGCAGAAATGGTTTGTACACACCCTAAAATAAATACAAGGTGATCTTGTTTGCTGTCTTTTAACAAATTAAAGAGCAGATTATGTTCAATCGATAATGTTGCCTCAGATCACACGCCTACTTGAAGAAATGAGAAGTGATGTTGAAGTTATTAACAGTCATGTAGTTCACACTTTCAGATGTTTCTTATTTTAATGGATTTATTTGTTTGAGTTGATTGATGAAAAAGCGGAAGAAAAAAAGAGCTTTTATAGAAAATCTCCACACAGTGATGTCAGTGCAGCTGCAGGATGTGACTGAATGACACTTCAGATTCACACACACGCGACACAAGTCATGCTACACCGGCTGGATCCTCTGTTGCAAACTAAATCAGTGCATGTGCATTATGACACCAAGCCTGTGATACATTGTAGTGTTTATTTAGCTGAAGCTGCAACTTGATATGTTGATTTCCTGTCATGTTTGGAGACTGAAAGCAGGGAGTCTATTCTAATGACTTTAGCAAGAGAGATAGAGAGAAAATATGAAAAAAAACAGGAAGTATAGCCACAGAGAGACGGTAAAAGGTATTCAGAGGAGAGGATGCACAAGGTTTCAGTTTCATGAGGACACCTAAAGACAAATTTCCTTTTTTTTCTCCATTTACTTTTGGATGGATTTGTGTGTCGTGCACAATGCTTCTTTTATTCCATCAAATCATTTCAATTCAGCTTTATTTGTATTGCGCCAATTCACAACAATGTCATCTCAGGGCACTTCACAGACAATCAGTTTGAGCCAATAAGATTATCATCATGTGACTGTGTGTGATTGGTTGAGGGACTGTAATGAGTGAGATTCTTCCATATTGTCTAGATTTAGTCAAGTGAATCAGATCTGTTGCTACAAAAAGACAAGACAGGCGGGTTTCAGAGATGCTTACGATGAGCTGCACAGAACATTTGGAATAAATGAAGCGAAGCGTCGTTGCAGAGAGATCGCCAACTGCTGAACAGCTGAAATATTAGCTTCAGTTTTGGTTGGTTTCCTTTATGTTTAACTTTTTTGAGTGTTCATTTGAGGGTTTATTTGACATGCTGGATCATTAGAGCAGCGTAAACATGTTCAGCTCTTGAGCAAGAACTGTTTGCCACGATGCCCGATTTCCCGGATACAGAAGAAATCACTGATTAACCTGTTATTGGCAGATGACCAGGATCCGTTAACATGGGTAGTGAATCAAAGGCCGAATTCAGAGGTGCTGTGTTGACTCATGTCAACTCATAAAAGAAAGCGAAATTACTCATCACAGAACTCAAAAAGTCAGAAAGTGCTGAAAATGTGGGGTAGCTGAGCTCACTCTTTACTGAGTTTCTTCACGTTTATATTCAGAGGACAGAATAATAAAGTATATTGTCTTTATTGGAGTTGTAAAAGATAAAAAACACCTGTTGTTTGCATTTGGCTGCAGCTCTCAGTAAAAAGATGCAGACTTCAGGGAAGTGATTGCGTCAGTTGAGTGTGTTTATGTGCGTCAGGTCAAGGTGTGTACGGAGGCAGGTCTGGGCAGGTGGTTGGTGTCGGGATGATGACATCACATTAGGGTGAAGCCGTGAGACAGAGGGAGCGATGAAGGGCAAAATGACTGAGGAGGCAGAGCGGAGAGGCAGCGCGTGGACACGTCGGAGAGATCGTGTGAGAATGCAGTTTGTGTGCATGTAGAAAGTGAGCAGCTTTGTTTCAGGGATAGAAAACACATTGTGTGTGTCTGTTATGAAGTCCGTGTTTATGGAATATAAAAAAAAGGCACAATGCAGAGACCCAGCAGCTTCCATGTGAGTATGCGATGCAGGGGTTTTCAGATCTTCTGTCCTTGATGTTTGAGATTTCCAAACTTTGTGTTTGAACTGAGAAACATGGCTGTTTGGACTGGATCTGAACTGGTGCTTTAGCCTTCGTGCTGTCTTGTGTTTCAGATGACCTTCAGTAGACTTGGTTTAATCATGTGGTTTATAACTCACTGATAGATTTGAGACAAACAGATTATTGTTTTTATGGTTCTACATAAATAAAATGGATTACATTTTACTCCACTTTTCTTATTATTTTCCCGCCAACAGGGCTTTGTACTCTATTACATTTTAAGTTTTGTCACATGTGAAGTATAAAAATGTGGCTACTATAATTAAAGAGTATGTAGTGGAAGTATTGATATGTTTATGATTATAGAGAGTTTACAGTACATGTCAGATCAGCTAAAAAACAAAACAAAACAAAAAGCAAAGGAAAATACTGGTGTAAATAAATAGAGTTGCATCCACCAAGTGGAAATTAATAACTTTGTAAAAATATACATTTGATTAAGAAAGTTCAGCTTTCATTGTCTTTTTTTGACATGATGTAAAAATCCTAACTGCAGCAGGACATAACACTCCCACCACCGTGCTTCACACTTTATAAAAGGTGCCTTTATGTTAATTTGGGAAGATCAAATAGATAATTTGTCTTTCTACTGTAGATGCAGCTTTTCTTGCTCCTTCAGTTTCTAAACTTACTTGCATATCCCTTGGAAGAAAAGTGGAAGCTTTTATTTATTCGTTTTATTTTATTTTTAAAAAGCATGTGGTACTCTTTGTCAGGATGAGCAGTCCCAAAGAAATCCACATCACTTGTAGATGAAGTTCTTTGCAGTGAAGTGGTTTGTTCCATAGGATCTGGAGATCATCTCGCAAGGCGTCCATTGTCCTTTTTTTTCCTGAAAGCCTAAGAGCATTTTAGACCTAAACATCATGACACCACACATCTAAGAGAACGTAAGAGCCTGGATTTTGGAGGTCTAATTAAAACATTTGGAACCTAAATGACAAGAAATTAATCTGGGAAGCAGATTTGAAAGCGTAATGAAATGAATGCATTGGGTGCACCTACTATTTTATATATGACTGATCAGTTTGTAGTTTATCTAAATTACTCAGCCTTGTGTTTTTATCAGTTTTTATTGGATGAACTTATTTCTTTATGACTGAATTAAGTATAATAAGCAAAGATATTGTAAAAATTGAATTGGAGTCCCATTATAAACCTGATAAATCACAAGATTATAAATAAGACACTATAGACAAGCAGAAAAAGCACCTATAGTCCCATTGCACAACCTTCAATCTGCTTAGATGTTTTAGTTTTCAGTGAATTATTGGAGTTTCATAGACACATCAAAGACTCGCTGCTTCCTTTAAAGGGATCAAAAGATTTTGAGTCCATTGTGTTACACATTAAATGGATTACCATGAGGAAGAACATCAAAGACTGTAATTTCTATTTGCCTAACAGTCAAATTAGTTTCTACTTCCTGTGCACTGTACCTGTTTCCTTATGTTGTGAGCTGTTTAATACTTTATTCTTCCTGGAAGTAAATCTAGAATTATCATTGCTGTTTCTGTGTAGCATTAACCGCCATCGGATGGATGGATGGATGGATGGATGGATGGATGGATGGTGTTACTGCCTACAGCTTGTTTTGGATTTTCAGCTAAAAAAAAAAAAAAAAAAAGTGGAAGCACTGAATTCTGTATGTCTGTTTTTATCCCAGTTCTCCAGAGATCAGTTCATCCTGGACTGTACCTCAGAGAAACTTCGCAGAGAGCTCGAGGAAGAGCTGAAGATGAACTGCGAGGAGCCGAGGAGCCACGCATGGTACCACGGAGCGATTCCCAGACAGGTAACACACTCATAAATCTGAGTCATGGGCCCTTCCTTTTAAAACTTGTTGAACCAGATCACCTATTATTAGACTGTAATGTTGCACACACAGTGATTACAGGGAGATTATAGCTTAAATAGTGGCCTCAGCAACAGCACTGAGGTTGTAACCTTAGGTCAGTGTATAGAAAGCCCTCTATACACTGTGTTGTGTGTGTTGGATATGTGTGTGTGTGTGTGTGTGTGAGAGAGAGAGAGAGAGAGAGAGAGAGAGGGCTTGTGTGCTCCCTCTGAAAGCCAGCAGTAAGATGTAATCACTTTTAATAAGCTGCTTCCTTTGGCTAAACTAAACTACCATTATACACTACACAAACACTTACTTAATTAAAGTCTTGAGTTGTATATGAAGGGTTGTGTGTTTGTGTTGGAGAGAAAAAGAAGAGAGGCTGTAAATGTAGCAAGACTTTAAAATGGAAATGGAGGTTTTGGGCCTCATTTGTCACCAAACATTGTTTTTTGCTCTTTCAAATCAAATATCTTTATTATATGTTTAGTTGGATTTCATGTGTCAGGTCTCACTTTTGCTCTTCATTATTAATAAATTTTGTTAAATTAAATCAATTAAAAATGAATTAGAAAATTCACTCTGGGCTTAACAACGTATTTTACATTTTTCGCTTAATTCGATTTAAATTTAACAAACTATTTGCTGTTTTTAAAAACTAGAAGCTAAAGAAAACAGAGTTTTGCATGTATTATAGTGTATTTGATCATTAATGGTGATGAATTTCTTCTTGACCTTTTAGCTTTTTGTACAAAGTACTTATAAATGCAAGCTGTCACATTTAATCTGACTAAAAATCCCAAAATAATCAGTTTGTTTGAAATAAAAAGGTGTTAAAGAAGTTGCTTGTTATGTTCTAACTTCTAAATGCAACTGATAGAACAAACAGATACGGCAGCTCTGTGTGCCGTTTGAAATGCATAAAACATGTTTTCCTCAGATTTCTTCCCCAAAAAGGACATGCATGACTCTAGAAGACACTGTTATATATGTGTCTATCTGTATAAATGGTAACAGGTTGAGGTATTAAATATCTTATGTAAACGCTGCAGACCTGCTTATAAAAATGACCGTTGTGCAACAGACGACCATTATTAGATTTAATTAAATGTTTGCACTGTAAACAACCACTGTATGCCCCTGTGTGTGTGTGTGTGTGTGTGTGCGTGCGTGCGTGCGTGCGTGCGTGTGTGTGTGACCTTATGTAACCTCCTGTCTTGTTTCAGGTTGCAGAAAACTTGGTGCAGCGTGACGGAGACTTCTTGATCCGTGATTCCATGTCCAGCCCAGGAAGTTACGTTCTGACGTGCCAATGGCGAAACGCCGCTCAGCACTTTAAAATCAACAAGAAGGTACTCAGCTGCTCGTCTTCCAATGTTTAAACGTCTTTAGTCATCAAGACTTACCTCTAAATCTGACATTGTCATCGACACGGTCCTTCTTCTCAGAGTAGTTCTCTGGAGCTACAACACTCTTACCGGCAGGGTCCCTGATTGAGTTGTAGGTCAACGAGACCTTCACTATGCAGCATCTTCAGCTCTTTTTCTCTCTACATGTCTGCTGGTGTTGCACCTTCCACATCCAGCTTTAATTGTTATAACAGGTTCATAACTAGATTTTTGTGTCCGCTTCAGGTTGTGATGCTGAACGAAGCTTACTCCAGAGTTGAGTACCGGCTGGAAAGAGAAGGATTCGACAACGTCCCTGCACTCATTAGATACTATGTTGGCAACAGGAAATCTGTCTCACAGGTGAGTTTCTTATATCACTTCTAAGCGTCTTCTCATTGTGAGCATGACATGCAAGCAGTACGGAAGATCTTTGCAAACGCTAGGAAGCACCAATCCGAACAAAATCTCTGCTAAAAGACTCTACCAAGCGTTGCCATCCAAATTAAACACGATTCAAACACCAAGCAATTATATGGACGTGTAACAAAAACTCTGCAGACTCTGCTGATAGCAAAGATGTCTGTCTCATTACAAAGACTCTGCAAGCTAGCAGCCAGAGAGTAGCAAAAAATAAAAAAATCACACAATCATAAATCATCTCTTACTTTTGCTGTTTGGGGTCAAAAACTTTATTCCACTTCAAAAAAATGCTGCCAATGTGCTCTCCTATGCCTCTATTTAAAATGATTCATAAAGGTCCCGGTAGTTTCCATGAAGTTAAAGAAGATTTTATAGTGTTTTGTATTGAATGGAGGTGCTATCCCTTTATTCACTTGACTGGTTGATAGAGATATTGACCTCAAAATCGGCCAATGGGTTGCAGAGATATTTACCTGCATAATGCCTCAGTTATGTATGAGCACATCGCAAAGAGCAGAAACCCGTATCCTGATGAACATGGCAGTAAAAAACTGTTGTGATGGCATGAGACCATGCAATACCTTCAATAGGCCTTGTGTACATTTCTTAGTATTTTTCTTTAGTTCATACATAAGGTAAGCCCAGGCTTTGTTGGTCAAAATGATAAATAGAAAATTTTACCGCATTAATCTGTTGGATTTTGTAAATGATCTTTTCCTATACCCGCCCTCTGAAGGTGGTGGGAGCCATCATCTTCCAGCCGATCAACAGAGCCCTGCCGCTGCGCTGCTTGGAGGAAAAGTACGGTCTGCCAGGCAGTCAACAAGAGGCGGGGCTTATGGCCCAGGAGAGGCGGGGCCAGAAACGTCTCAGCCTCAACATCACCAACGGATACACGCACGACAACACGCACGCCGTGCACGATAGCACACACTGCCAGGAGAACGGCTTAACCCGAAGCAGCCAGCTCAGGTTTGTGCACCACAAACTCACACGTACACTAAGTTCACGTCAAACCAACAAATTCCTCAGAGTCTCTAATGTGTGTTTGTTAGTCAGAGACATTTCTGATGGATTCTGTGTTAAAGGCTGTTTAGCTCCAAGCAATCCAAGTCTGTTGGAGAGTAGAAGGTTTCAGGCCAGATACCATGTAAAAGAACAGATAAATAAATAGTGGAGACCCAGCTTTACCCACACATCCATTTGGTTTGTTTGACTTTCACTCACACACCCTAAAAGCCTTTCCCACGTTTAGGCTTTAGACTCGCAGCCCCGAGCTGTTTACATCCACCGCTCTGGCCGAAGGTTGCATGTACAACACGTTCCATATGTATTATAAGTCCTCTGTAGGTGCAAAAGATGGCGGCAGACTTTCCCACACAGCTCCTGAGTTCATTAAGGATAACATATGGGGCCCGTGTCCGTGTGAGAAAAAGCACAGCAGCAGGAGTGAGACCCAAATAATCCCACAGTCCAAACAGAACAAAGACGCAAAGAAGAAGGAATACATGATTTAAAATAGGTTTCTATTTATTTCGGTCTTATTTATCTCCATGTCATGAATGTGAAAATGTTTCCTTTCTGAATACTAGATCATGCCTTTGCGTTTCACCCAGGTTGAAGGATCGCTGCGGCAGCCAACCAGCGAGTCTCAATCAAGTCCAGGAGCGACGACGCCCACTGAAGGCGCACCAATCAGAGAGCTTCCTACCTCTTGGTAAGTAAATGTTTGAAAGATTGGAAACAAATCTTGTTTTTCCTTTCTTTGTGTTCTACTTTATTCTCTTTTCCTTTCCAGGGTCCAAAGCGCACCCCCAGCAGTCCCCCGACACACTCCTGCCCAGCCCCAAGTCTCCGGTGTTTCGGACGGGCAGTGAGCCGGTGCTGAGCCCCTCTGTCTCTCGCAGATCAGCAGAGCCTCTAGCAGGTAAACAGACATTTTGGAAATGACTGAAACAAATAGAAAAAAAAAACAAGACCAAGCCAGACAAATAAATAACGATTAAAAGATCTGAATAAGTGAAACTATAAACTGTAGCTGAGGTGAAGTGTTTCGCTCCCTTCCCTCCTGCCATAAAACGCCAGCACTGCTCAGAATATGAATGAAGAATAAATAAAGCAGCCTTGTTCCAGAGCTTCTGAACCGCTGCACACATTTCTGATTAGCTGGATTCTCGTATAAATGAATGGAATGAGGCAAAAAGGCAACGGAGTCTGACCAAAAGGCTAAAAATAAAGCAGTTAAGCTCACCAGGGGCCAATAAAAGCTCCCATGTGGGTTGTAAAAATAATCAGACTCTGGCCCTTCTGAATGTGTAAACTCTCGTCATATTTCCTCCCACTGTTACTTAAATGTAAATAGGAAATTAAATTAGCTTCTTTTCTCTTGTGGCTCTCACATTTATTATCAGATAGCACATGAGACCCAGGCTGTTAGCTGCCACAGAGACACATGATGCATGACTGGTATCAGTCCCACAGATAAATGTGACTGTAGTGGTACGATATTGTGTTGCAGGCCAGGCGATCCGGGGCTCCGACAGCCAGCTGTGTCCTAAACCGCCCCCCAAACCCAGCAAAGTGCCCCTGGCCCGACTGCCTCGATCCCCCTGCCTTCATCCTCTGGTGCCCTCTTCCTCCTCCTCCATCTCCCCAAGCCTGGCTGCACCTCCTTTAAACTCTACATGTGTGGAAAGTCCTTCTTCCTCCAGAAGGAGTGGAGGTAACTGCTTTTATTCATTTTCTATCCAAGTTGAAACTACAAATGAGGATTTTGGATGCAGCTGCATCATTTTCAGGCATCACAGGTTTTGACTTCTGAACTATGTGTGTAGTATATTTGTAACATTTGCCCAGAAACTCTGAAAAGATGGATTTTAATTCTCGTTCAACAGCCACCGCAGGTCCTCCTGTCCCTCCAGCGAAGCCCCAGAAGTTCCAGCGGCAACTCCTCCCTGCAGACCCCCTCAGCTCCTCCACTTGCACAGTTTCACCTGCTGAAGGCGTCCAGCATCCCGACCCAGAGACGATGACGGGACAGACTGAGTGGCTGCAGCTGAGCCCTGCAGACCCGAGATCCTGCAGCCCGCAGGGGTGGGAGCAGCCAAAACCCCCCAGCTCCGTCACAGACCACAACCCCGAACTTCATCCTCCCCTCTGCAGCTACGTGGAGAGACTGAAGAGGGAAGGGGAGACGGACAGGGTGGAGGACGAGGAGGAGGGAGGACGGAGAGGGCTGGACAGAAGCTCCTACCATCACGCCATCGCGGCCTTAGAGAACACGAGTGAGGAGGAAGAGGAGGACGCAGGCAGGGAGGAAGAGGAGGGGGAAGAGGATGAAAAGAGGAAAAAAGGGAGGAGTATTTTTCAGCGTCCGCTTGTAGAAACAGAATCGGTTTTCCGGCCGGCAGAGTTCGGATCTCGACTTCTTCCGCCTGAGAACAAACCGCTGGAGATGGTTGTTCTGAAGAGAGCCAAGGAGCTGCTGCTCAGCCACAATCACCAGAGTATAGCCAGACACCTGCTGATGGCCGACTGCCAGGTAAACAGCATCTAATAACACTTTTCATTTCTTTAATGACTCATCTTCAGGTCATTTCAGTTCATCTGCTACTTTCTTTAAAACTTTCTAAACATTGTTTTTATCTCATGTTTCATTTTCGGTATCCTTCACATTTTCATTTAGTACAGTGAACGCGCGAATATCTCATTTTGAAACGAACGTATCATTCTCACGTCTCATCCATCTGCAGCACCTGCACTCAGGCCCACTCTGCTCTGATTGGTCAGATAACTGGCTGAAACCAGTCAGCTGTTCTTAGTTTGAGACACACCGAATTAGCCAAATAGCACTAAACAGTTTAATGGTGGTGTCATTAAGTGAAAAAGCTTTTATTATTCAATTAATTTGAGATTCCTGATGCCTCCACAGTTTTCATAAATGGACAACTTGCCTTACAATTCTGGATATATATATATATAATATAAATAAACTATAAATAAACCATCCGTCCAGGTTGCCAGGATCCTCGGAGTGACTCCAGAGCTGAAAGGTCAGATGGGCGTGTCCTCTGGTCTGGAGCTGGTGACGCTGCCGCACGGCCGCCAGCTGAGGCTGGACCTCATGGAAAGGTACTCATCACATACAGCGAAAAATGACCAATGGTAAATGTTTAAATACACGTTGTTGTATGAGGTGCTAGCTTCCCCGCTACAAGCTCGGTGAAAAGACTCATCTCGTCACGATGAACACAATCCCCTGCTTCAGATGGGATTCCTGCTCTCAGTGCAGAACAATCAGACAAGACATTGCTGATAATCCATCTCTCCCTCCTCTGTCTCCAAGGCACCACACCATGGCGATCGGCGTTGCCGTGGATATCCTGGGATGCACAGGCAGCGTGGAGGAGCGGGCGTCCACACTGAATCGCATCATCCTGGTGGCGATGGAGCTGAAGGGCACGGTGGGCGACCTGTACGCGTTCACGGCTCTGATGAAGGCTCTGGACCTGCCACAGGTAACACACACACACACACACACACACACACTTTTTTACATCCACCACCTTACAGTCTGATAAATCGTAGTTACAGACAAGACGAGTTGATGTTTGTTGTTATTCTCCAGATCAGCCGTTTAGAGGAAACTTGGACGACGCTACGAAGGAACTTCACCCAAACTGCCATCGGCTATGAGAAAGTCCTCAAACCTTTCTATAAGAACCTATATGAAGGCACAGGTAAGAGAGCAGACCCCAGACAGCCTTCAGAGATCGTCATTGGACACAGAAACATAAAGATCCTGTTCTGGATGGTGAAATGTGTCTCTGCTGCCTCCATTTTTTTTATCCAGACAGAATGTGGAAGATAAACTAAAAGGAAAAGTTTTCCCACAGACAGACCTCAATGATACTTTTCTCTGTTAATAAATATGAATCTTGACTCTCCTGCAGCTTCCTCTCCTCCACTGGTCTGTGTCCCTCTCCTGCTGCCTCTTCTCACCTTGATGGAGCGTCCGTCAATCACACCAGAGGGGGCGGAGCTCTGGGAGACCAGCGACCAGGGCTGTGACATCATGCTGCGCCACCTGGACGCCGCGCGGGACGTCGCTCACAAGGCGCAGAGCTACACGGCCAACGCACAAAAAATCTTACACGGTAAAAAAGAAAAAAAAAAACTAAATACATTTATGTTTATTTTTCTTCCTCTATTTCCAGCTCAGTAAAAGCCGAGCGTGTGTTTGTGTCTGCAGGGTTTCAGTGTGACGAAGACCTGCTCGAAGTGTTTAAAACAGACTTCCAGCTGCGGCTGCTGTGGGGAAGCCGCGGAGCCACGGTCAACCAATCGGATCGCTACAGCAAATTCAACCTTATCCTCACGGCGTTGTCACGGAAACTGGAGCCCCCACTGAAAACCCAAACCTTAATCTGATTTTATCCGAGCAAACACAGACGGGCATGAAAGCAGGAAGCGCGGAACTGATCTCCGGCAGTCTTAGTGCGAGGAGCTTCACGGGGACGTGAAGGCCACCTGGAGAGCTGCAGACCTGACCACCTGACACCTGGCCACGCAAAAGAAGAGTCTTTCGTTTTATTCTAACATGAATCGCAGGTTCGCTGCCTTGTTTTGTCCGTTTTAATTACACATCCCATTATTACACACAAGCTTTTACAGCCTGTACAGAATTCATCAAAAAAGTAGCAGAAATTTCAAGAGTAAAAAGATGTGGTCCAAATAGTAAAGATAACAGAGCAAAACGACTGTAGCCAATCAGAATAGTTGCTGAATGGACGGTTTCCCAGTCCAGTTAAAAACAATTTTGTCACACAACACGGCTATAAGTTAAAAACGTAGGAGCAAATCAGTGCAGAAGACACCAAATAACCCTTTTAACTGCATTATGCAGGTTGACTTCTGCAGAAAAGCCTCACTCAGAATAATAATCCCTCCCACACACACGTACATACAGAAGAGACATTGTAGGAAACTGGTAAAAAGTCAGCAATCATTTTTATTTAACATTTAGTTTAATGTTTAACACGATGTTAACGTTTTTGAGAGTTGATCATTTTGAGACTGTAACCGTCTTAAAGTAACTAAACTGAAGTAATGATGCGATTTGTAGCTTCTTTATCATGACGACGACAAAATAAAGATCTTGTTTATGTTTTCAGTGGACTGTGACATCACGTTTAACCAGCATGTACTCGCCTGTTAACACGCAGAAGACACAGGTCACAAATCCCTCCAAGTTTCAGGATCAACAAGAAAAAATTGGGGTTAAAATGTAGATTTCTTACAGAAATTTAACCATCATTAAATGTAGTTATCGCTTGAGCTCAGAGCAGACGGTAAAGCCTGAAAGGGATCTTTAGACCCAGAAATATACCTCAAAGTCATTAAATACCTGATTCAGTTTTTTTCTTTGAGTAAGGTAAACGGTTAAAGAGCAGAGGCAGAGGTGAAGCACCTCCATGGACTGTTCATCCAGAGATAATATGTATTTAATAATATAATAAATAACGGACGTGTCTGCTGTATTTTTCTCAAATATGTAACTTTGTGATCTTTGACAAAAAAAAACACCTGTTCAGTTTTCTGCTGAATTACAAGCAATAAAAAAGCTTCATAGTTATTCATTTTACATTTACACAGCAGCAGAAAATGATGCAAACGACTCATTTTTTTGTACATAAAAGACAAAAGAAAAAAATCCCTAATGAATAAAGCTGTACATATTTGAAGCATGTTAATAAACTGTACATACTTTTTGTAGACTGAATGTAAAATATATTAATTTTAATGTTTATATTATTTTAAACTTCTGTGGTAAGATTAAATAAAAACTGTTTATGATCCGAGAGGTTGTCTCTGGTTTTGTGAAGAGCTAAATATCTGCATAAAACGATTTAACCCTTGTGCCCTCCTCTAATTTACTCCCTCTGGTGATCTTAAAGTACAAAAATGTAAAACACACACATACACACACAAAAAAAAGAAACTGCTAGAAATCATCAAACATAAAAATCTGCTACTGTTCGTCTGTAAAGGAATTGAACCGAAAACATTTAACACTGTAAGAAAACAAAGCAGACTATCATTGGGAGCACCTATAGGAAGAAAAACTGAGAATAACATGAGTAAGAACACAAAACTATAACATAAGCTAATAAATCGACACGCCGACACAGTTCTGGTTGGTTTTTTTTCCAATGAAATGAGACGTTGAAATGAATGGTTTCAAACTGGAAGGACAGTGGGATTAAAAGTTTTAATGGAAGTCAATAAAGCATTTTGACGACCAAGGTGTGCAGAGGTAATATCTGATACTACATAAACAATACCAATACCATACTATCCAACTTATTTTGTCATCTATCTTTGACATATCAAAGACTCTCCACCCCCTACCATTTATTATGTGGGAAATATATATTTTCAATGAATAATTACTCATTCAAATTAAACTTGTGTTTAAAGGATTAAAATTCGGAAAATGTTTCAAGCAGGTCTGAAGTCTTTTACGTAATTTATGAAAAAAGCAGTATAAACATTGTTTGATGATTTTATAGGGATTCTAGTGAATCTGCACAAAAATCATGAAGGTGCAACATGCATCAACACTATATGAAAAGACGTAAGAAAAAGAGGATTAAGAAAATTTGACTAAAAAAAGAAGAGTCCTTGCAAAACATTATGCCAATACCTGTAATAGCAATTATAAATACATTTATTACCATTTGAAAGAAGTTCAAAAAATGCCTGAGGATGGTTTTTGGGTGATGGTATAACTGTAAATATGATCATGTTCATTCAGAGGTTTGTCTGATTATTGTGTCACCACTTTCCTGCCTTCACAGAAACAACACAAATCTTTTTTCTTTTTTCATTGCTTCTCATTTTATTAGAACGATATTTTTTCCAAGAAGAAAAAAAAAAGCATTTTGTTCACAAAGTGTCTGGAAACATTCAAAGTAAAAAAAGATGTGCACAACATGGAGAGAGAGAAGTACTGCCATTGATTACAACATGGTAAAAACAGATTTACATGTTTATATCCTGCTAGCACAGCTGCTGTTTTCATTTCCCTGCTTAAGCAAACAAACAAAAAACAACAGCTGAGTGGTCTTTACATGGAGGTTGGGGGGGGGATGTGGAGAAGATGCACTCACAGTGGACTTACTGCAGGTTCATCATCAAAGCTGGTTTATTATTCTGTACATCTGCATGATCATCCGTTACAGTACAGTGATGATTAGATTACAGACTTATAAAAACACGATATATGTCATTTTAAAACAAAAACTATTAGTTTATATTAGCTATTCAGGTTCATTTTACTGGTTTTAAAAATTGCTGTATTACAGATGATCTTTGTTCTTTCACAGCAGCTTTGATTCAAGAGATGCTTCACTCCAACTCCACCTTCCAGGGCATTTTAAGAAGAAAGTTATACACTTCAATTAGCCAGAAACTACTCAATAGGCAGCATATTTGCTTTTTTTTTTACAACACTGATGGAGATTTATTACCTCTATGCGAACAAATCCTGTATCCGAGTGCACATTAAATTTACTACAGGAAGCAGGAATTGGGTTTTTGTGCTGCAACAATCAAATATGCCAAAACATTCACTTGCTCACGCCTCTCAGGTCAAAATCTCCTGCTTTTTAACCATCTTATATCACTAAAACGTTGGTTATCTGTGGGCAGACTGCTCTGCAAAACCAGCAATTGGAAGACATCAAATTTAGTCCTAAAATAAATCTGGAATAAGCCGCTACTCGTAGCTGGAGCACAGAAACATTTCATTTTAGATCAGTTGGGGGAATCGGTGTTAGCTTTCACAAACATTAGATTGGAGGAAGAAAAAAAAAAGAAATCAAAAAGCATGAATGGATCTCTATGGCTGCATCATTAAAAAAATTGTCAGGCTGAAGAAATTTGATAAGTTTCTTGCATTCCCAACTGATGAGGGAATCAAAAGGACAGTAGAGTTATTTTAGGACTCTTCGTATTACCACATGTTTAAGAGCAAGCTAGTGGGTTCAGCTTTTAACAACAGGGATTTCTTTCAAGACGAACTGTGACAACATTAAGTCCAAGAATGTGAATTTTCTTTTTTTTAAAAACAACCCCCAAACTTTTCCTTTTATACGACTGCAAAATGGTCACACAAGGAGGCGGTGACACGAAGGAGGGAAAAACAGTTCAAGTAACATCTACAGCATCAATCTACACATTTCACAGCTTCATCGGAGAAACAAAGCCGAGTTGTGGCCGCCCGCTGGTTAGATTGGTTCGATATGAGAGGCGTCAATGAAATACTAAATAGTCTGAAAGTGTAGTTTTCTATGTTTAAAATGACCAGAGATGAACAAGTTCAAAGAATCGAGAAAATCATGCAAAAAAAATAAGAAAGATCATCAAGAGTTACAAAAAGTAGAAAATCATCAGGAAGAGAAATTGGAGCCGTTTTCGTTTAGTGGTCATTCATAAAGTTCACACGTCCCAGATCGTCTCTCGTTCATTTATTCATTCATTCATTCATTCATTCAATGGGGTTCAAATGCTGTAGTACATCAGGGCAAAGTGCATCGGTTCGATTCAAACCTTGTTGTCTCCCAAGAAGTGGGTCAACTAAACAAACCTAAAAACAATCACCATGGAAACACATTCAGCATGACAAAACATAGTATATACAAATCATTCAATGGTTAAAAAGTAACGCACGCATATATGTGCACACATTCACATGTTAAAGCCAAACATTTCAAACTGGTACATGGGTTGTTTGAGCTGTTTGGCTTTCAGTACATGTTGCTGCTGCATGTGTGTGTGTGTGTCATCACATTCACAAATAAAACTGATTACATAGATGAACTCTTCATGGAGAAACAGCTGAGAGTCCAGCTGGCAGATGGGAGATGTACAGGGAGAAAAAATTTCCTTCCGCTGTGAAGACATGAAGGTTTAAGGCAGAGTCCAGAGCTCCTCTTTGTAGCTGGGTGTTTCTAAAAAAAAAAGAAAAAGAAAAAGAAAAGTGGCCCAGCCTGGATGGAGCTGAGCGGTGGTGTTGGTGAAAGAAGGCTGCCATCTGCTGGTCGACTGGGGGATGAAACGGAAAGAGAGAGGAAGAGGAGGAAGAGAGGTCCCGTATTCACCTGAGAGTCCTATCTGCCTAACGTTACGCAGACATAAATAAATCATGCTTCATTAGAACAACACGGCCTTCGTCATACAACCACAGCTGGAGTTACACGCACACGCACACACGCTTACAGGAATGAAAACACCCGGTCGTGTCTGGGAGACGTTAAAACATGCGTCTGGATGAGGGTGAAGGCAGGCATGAGGAGCAGAGTGGCTCAGACAGGCAGACATCGCTAACAGAGCACAGATGATGACAGGAGTGAGTCGGAGCAGAGCGGCACTGACGGTGTTAGTGGCAGCAAACGTCACAATCGGATGCTTTGCACGCATTTGGAGATGGAGCAAAAAAAAAAAGTATGTGGATGGATTGACTGTGAGAATAAAATTAAGCTTGAAAAGATCCCCTATTCATTTCTAAAATGCCTGTTAAACTGTTAGTGCACTAGACAGGAACAGTGCCTCTATCCATCATTAAAGGTTAAAAATCCCTCCTCATCAGAGGAGCGCGTCTACTGCTGCACCCTTTAAATACATGTCATCGCCGGTAAATTCAGAAAAAAAAGGTTTGGTTTTTGTCCCTGAACAAGCCTGTCAGGGATGTGCAGCCAATCCACAAGTCCTTGAAGACAAGGAGGAGACAACTTACAGCTCGTTGTGCTTCATTTCTGCACTGGATGTTTACTGCTTTATTGTCTTCACTCAAACTTCACCTTCCATGAAGTGGTGAAAATCTTCCTTACAGGTTGATTTTACAGATAAAGTTTAAAAGAGATCCCCCCCCCCCCAAAAAAAAATAGCAACAAAACT
>JBBBVU010000015.1:4842022-4872196 GCA_037177055.1 Atherinosoma microstoma | reverse complement strand
ATTGTTTTTGCTTCACCTCCAACTTCTATGGAGTGAGGGGAGGCTGTCCTCCCGTTTGGGTTGGTGGGGTAAATTCAAAAGGGGACCCCCCCCCCCCCCCCCCCCCTTTAGATTCATCATATTCCCTCCTTAATGTTATTGAACTCTTTACTTTGCTTAAAACTGGAAAGGACCCACAGTCCTTCTGCTGTCTTTAGCTGCAAAGATAAACTATGGTCATCAAAATTCAAATATTGGAAGCACCTCAAGACAAACAGTACGTGGTGCCAACTCTCCACTCAGATGAAATTAAACTATGAACCCTGGTTGTAAATAAATCAGAACTTCTCTATTGTTTAAAGTCTCTGAGCATACACAGATGTTCCTGGGTTCTGGGTAAAGGAAAGAGGGGGAAAAAAAGATAAATGAAGAGAGCAATGGCAGCTGACAGTCATCAGAGGCACGAGGAAGTTTAAAATGTTTTAGATATTTATGGGGAAACTTCTACCAAACCAAAACTGGAGGGACTTTTACATATAAAAATCATTCATGTTTGCTGCATCATCACTTGTGTACATTTAGGGTCTGAACAGAGCTCCGACCAGCTTTACTATTAACCAACAGAAGGTGATTGTGATGTAGCTGATTAACTATGTTGTTGAAGCTGCTGCAGTTGTCACATCCCAGTCTTAAAGGTCTTTATTTTCTGCTGACTTTAACACAAATTAACTCCTCAGAGTGCAAACCTGGATCCTACTTCCAACTACTAAATATATTATTGCCTGTTCGTGGCTTTGGGATCATCTTTTCTACCTTCTTCTCAGAATGTTTGGCTGATTATGGACATGTGAGCATGCAGACATGCAGACCTCCCTCCCAGCCCTGCTTCATCTCTCTCTACCTCTCTCCCCCTCTTCTCTCTTTCTCTGTGCCTTAATCAGCCCCCCGACACCAATAATCAGCATGAGCCCTCCACCAGCCAATCATATCGCCCGGCCACTCTGCAGCCCTCAGGAACCTGCAGTCACATAGAAGAGAAAGCAAGTTACTAAAACAGGAGGTTTGTTCCTAAAATCACTTTCTGCTCATCTGATTCGCTGAGTGGGAAGAAAACAGAAGTTCAGAACACGTGGAGCATCTTGCAGGACGATCCGTCTGTGTTTAGTTTATCTGGGAGATAAATGAATCCGTCCTTCTAAATTAAAACACTGTGCCGTATTTAAAACATTTTAATCATTTCTCACATCGATCACCGGGTTTCCATGGCAACAGCTCAACGGCAGGAAATAGGTGGCAGTAAGTTTAGCATCCTGCCTGGCTGCCGTAATGATATGAGATTCAGCTGGTGTTGGTACAGAAGAATCTCAGTGCACTTCTTAAATCACTGATTCAACATGTGAGCACTTAAAAGGAAAATGAGAATAATCCCGCAACACGTCCCGCAGACTTTTTACTGAACTTAAATCGTCTTAATCAGGAGTTCAAAACTCTGGTTTTTACACTTTCTTGAGGTTTAACTCAAGTTTAAGAATGAAGTCGGTCAAATTCTTGACTTTCATCCTGGTAAAAAACAGTCAGAAGACTGTTTTATTAGCAAACACAAAACTTTCCTTATTTCTTCATGCATGGACTGCATGGCAACGGCACTGCATTAAATTAAAGTTTGGTATTAATCTTACATACAACTCAGACAGGCTCATTTTCTGAAACTGGTCTCCTTTTTGGAAACATTTGCTAAAAACTTTGAAATGCCGTCTTAAGAAGGTAAATATTTCTAAAGGGAAACTGGAATTCTGGAGGCTGAATTACAGATTCAATGAGTGGAGTTTACAGGGCATTGTGGGAAATCCCTTTAGGGAATTTAAGCCACTTTTGTGACTAAAACACAAAATCGTTATCAGCTTTATCCAAACAAAAAATAAACTGCAACACTAAAGCGGCCAAAAATGAATATTATAGATCTGCATCATCAGGTGGAAGCAGTAAGTTCATATGGGAATAGTTGGCAAAAAAAAAAGATGACATAAAACCAGCCTTGTCCCTGAAACCATTTGCACTAATCTGTTATGGCAATATTAAAAAGACCAGATGAAGCCTTCTCCTGTAACAAAGTCTAATGTGGAAATGTGTCTTCTCTTTAAGGAGGGCGCTATAATAAAAACTGCCATGTGGAGGTTTTCCCCTTTAGTGGTAATAGAAAGAATTACTGCAACTAAATCCAGACAAAACTGGTGTAATGGCACAAATAAAAGAAAAAAAGTGCATGTATAAGCATACACACACAAACAGACACGCAGTCAGATAAAATGGGAACACATTTCACTTTAAACGATGCCAACACATGAACAAAAATAGTTTAAAATCAGGGAGTTTGATCTTCTCCAGTTGGAAAAAAAAGAGAGTAAAATAACTAAAAGACAGAACAAAATTAAAACAAAAATAAAATGTTTCTAATATATTACATAAAACCATTTTAAATGCTTTGATCGATAAGAAGTGTCACCAGGCTCAAACAACCCTGGAAATGCCTCGTATTCAAAACACATACATCCAGTTTTCTCCGGCTCGTCTCAGGCACTCACCTCTGAGACATCAGTCCCACAGATATGAGGAGATGAACAGGTACAATGATAGAGGAATAAACAGACAGAGGAGTAAAGAGACGGGATGGAAACCAGAACAGGAGAATGGATGACAGATGTCCATGCAGATGTTGGGGTTCTGTCTTTTTTTTTCCTTCTGTAGTGTTACGCTGACAGGAAGGCAGACATGGAGGGAAATGACAGACAGGACAGTGTGGCTTCAAATGTAGGTGACGGCACCTTTGCTGTTTTTCTCCAGAGTTATTTCTACGTAGGAGGTGGGAACGTAACCCTCCTCCCCGCTCTGCTTCCTCGCCCGCGTCCAGCCATCACCTTTATCCTCCTCAATGATATACAGCACCTGCAGACAGCGAGGACAGGGACGTTTAGAAGGGACTAAATAGCACGTCAAACATCTGATGATGCACCGACACTGGCAGGAATAAAGCACATCGAGTCTATTTACCTTCTAACGATATACATTTTACACCCCATACTGGAGTTTTATCAGTTCTTTGTCACTGATTCTGGGTCAGACAATTTAAGGAGTATCAAAAATGGGGATATTTGTTTTTCACAGAGCCACATAAAGGCAACACTGGGTCACACAAAGCTAAACCAACCAAATTTCAGAGAAATTGTAGTGTGATGGAGAAAAGCTGCTGAAATGTATCTGCAGCTTCTGTTTTTCTCATGCAGACGAATACATCAGGAAATCAATTTGACAACCACAACACGAGACTGTTAGCCAATCACAGACATGTGTCTAAAATCCATCATGTGGGCTATGTAAAAAGGAATAAAATGCAGTTAAAAACTGTGTCTCCAGCTTGAAGTAAATGGGATTTGTTGTTTTTCATATTTAGCTGGTTTCACCTCATTACTATCAGGCAAGCTTGTGGTCCAATTGCCTGGAACATGTAACACTCACAGATCTCCACATGGTGGCGCTTTTCCTGCTAATGTGAGCATGGGCAGCATTTAATATTGGGGAACATTTCTCTTTAAAGTTTTTAAGATATTAATCATTTTTCAAAATTGTTGTAAAAATCACCAAGACTGTAATTCAAAGAGTTTTTTAAAGCTCTGTTAATGACACATATCTCCTAAACATGCTTTTAAGGCTCTTACTCAAATTCAAGCCGAAGACATGGATTAAGAAAACAGAATAACAAAATTAGAGACAAACAACACCACAATGGACATGACCGACACTTTAAAAGAATAAAAAAGAGAGAGAGAATTACCTCGTCCTCTGCCATCACCAGCGTCCCCTCGTTCTTACCTAAGAGTCAAACGGAAACAGTTTCAGTGCTGACACAATCGTTTCCGTATAATCTCTTATTTGATGACGATCACTGAGATCTGCATTGACAGTAAAAAGTCTGGACACACCTCCCCATTCATTTAAACTTGAACCGTACATATGTAGGAAAATAAAAAAATACTGGACAGATATAAGTCCCCAAAGACCTGAAGGCCCTCGACTCATGTCCAGAACATTGTAAAGGTATTTTTCTATAATGTTAGCCTTAGTTAAAGGACACTGCTGTGTTGTCAAACACACCCCAATAAGTCATCTTAGTGCACACTGAGTCTTTTAAACCACTTATTGTTATTACCGTCAAAAGAGTACAGCGCTTTGCAGTGTCCGATGACGGGTAGCGGGTCGTCATCGTCGAATTCATCGTCAAACTCATGAGGGTCGGGGTGGAGATTTACGGGCTGTGCAGGACTGGGGCGGTGGTGAGGCGTGTGATGCTCCTGACTGGTGTCGTCTGTGTAACTGCCCTCAGGACTGGTGGGAAACAGGCGAGAGCTTTGTGTGTGCGTGACTGAAGTACGGCAGTGCTAACCGAGTACAGATACAACAGAATGTCTGCTGATTCCGTCATGGTGGACATCGAGTCTTTTCAGGAACTTAAGTTTCGTTGGTTTTTAATTCTACATTACTACATTATTACATTTCTATTGACTTAACTTTCTAAGTTAAATCATATTCAGTTTTTATAAGCTATAACACAACACTGTTAGGAAGCAGTTTACCTCTCTCTGCCTTGAGGAGTGTGATGGTGGTTGTCTGCACTGTGTCTTCTGTCTCCTCTGGAGCTCTGCTTCCCCTCCACCTCAGACAACCAGGTCTGTCCACAGAGAGGGAGTTTAGCAGGTATGTTTTAAAAAGACACCACCAGCATCCATCTCTCACCATAAATGAGAAAGTGGTGCCATCGCTTATACAACAGCCCCAGAAACCGGATGCTTCAAACGTGCCTGTGAAAACCCCCGTTTGTACCTCATTTTTGTGGATTTCTGAGCGCAGCTTCTCCATGTTACAAATGGTCTCTGATATTTTTGGCTGCAGGCTGTTGGGGTCACCCATCTGAGGATTCTTTTCGTACACATCCTTCATCTTGTTCAGGGCATCTCTGATGGGAAACAAGACATATGTAAAGTAGTAAGAGGACGTTGGGTCATAACAGGGTTGCATTCTCAAATCCAAGCCAACAAATGAATCCTCACATCACACTGCTCGTCTATTTGCTGGAGCTTAAATCAAGATAGAGAGACCCATGCAGAAACTCATTGCTGGATATATGGAAGTAGTCTGAACTTGGGAGTTTCTTACCTCTGATCCATCTCTTTTTGGAGCTCCTTGTTGAGTTCATCGATCCTCTGCAGCAGCCTCTTCCTCCTCTGCTCAGGAGGTAAGTGGCTAAAATCCTCTAGAGACGACGCCTGGTGGAGAGAAGCAACATAAAAGAGAGAAAATGATCCTCGGAAAACACCACAGACATAATAAAGACTTGAGAGTTTGTTTCTCTAAAGTGTTCTCTGGAGAGATGTTTAAAGAGTAATTATACTACTGACTTGAGATCCCAGATGCTGCAGTTTTATCTGGTTCATGGTTTCTTGTTTAAACGGCAGCTTAAACAAACAAGGAGCTGTAGTACTAAACTTTCACTTAAATTAATAACGGGAGTTTTAAGATGAAACGGCGTTATTCGTTCAGAAGTATAAAAACTACAACTGATAAAAATAGGTTCAGAGGCCGTAGCATCAACATTTGACTAAATTCTACCTGTTCCTCTAATTGTGGGGAACATGTAACATCCACCTGTACTGCAGGTTTGACAGACAGCGGGGAAAACTAACCGAAAAGGTGCCGCAGCTAACTTCACTATCTCTACGGGCTTTGTGCTGCGTGTCGGACACTAAAGGGAAGTCCTACACGGTGAGGAAACATGCACTTTAGGCTACGCTGCTTCTCAGGTCTAGTCTACATACTCACACACACTCACTTACCATCTTTACTGACCACTGAGCATTAAACATTACAGTAAAAGAAGAGAACATGGGATGCTGATTAGTCATCAGTTTGGTCATCATAAAACCAGTCACACTGTCGGACTGGTTTAGTCAGAATGTTAAACATCAGGGCAAAATTAGAAATGAATCATGACACTTGCTGTAGTTGTTTAATGAAACACAGCACAACGCAAAAAAATGGCCATCTAAGCAAATCTTACAATCCTATATTCAGCCAGTCTTTCTGATCTTGTATTGAGGCTGCGTACGATTATTAATCATGTTTCTTAGTTACTAAATCCTAAAATTGGTTATTTTACGCACATATTACGTTAAATCATATCACTGAGACACTGTTTGAGATCACGTTGCATCTCTCACACCCAATTTCAGCTGAGAAAACTTTACTTGATTCAGACTACAGTCAAGTGAGATATTCTGCCAGTGCAGAAAGATTTGTGAGATTTCCTGAAATAAAACAAAAAAGTAATAATGGATTAGATTTCCGTTGGACTTTTCGAGGCACCCAAAGTGCCCAGAAATTCATTCATTCCACATTCCTACGTGTGTAGTTACAGAAACTCAGCAGCCAATCCGTGGCTACAGCCTCTCCGACCACCACTGATCATTCATACACATTCATACACCAGCAATGCCAACGCTGGAGGCAAGGAGGGTGAAGTATCTTACCCAAAGACACAAAAACAGATTGACTGGGGGACCATCAACCCTCTGGTCATTGGATGACCCGCTCGACCACCTGAGCCACTGCCGCCCCAAATTGCAGGGCGTAGACAAGAGGGAAATATCTTAAAAACAAGATTCAAGACTTGTTAAAGCGGCTCACAGCACAGTTGGGAGCCGCGGGGATTCAGGCGGTGGAGCGGGTTTGTCCAACAACTGGAAAGTTGGCAGCTTGACTCCCACTTCATACTGGGCAGTCTGTTGTTGGGCAAGACACTTCCAGCACATCTAGCTAACCACGACCAGTGTATGAATAATGGATTCAAAGTAAAAACGCTACATAAAATCTAATCAATTATTACTGATTTCAGTTAGTGCAGGAGTGCCCAAGTCCGGTCCTCTAGAGCTACTATCCTGCAACTTTTAGATGCAACCCTTCTCCACATACACAGATTAATCATTTTGTTTAGTTGCTCTTGTTTAATGATCTTTTTCCTCTCAATGTGAGAAAGAAACAACACTGAAAGAAGCACTGGCAGCTAGTTTTTAGTTAGTTAGGATGAGAGTCTCACCAGTTGTTTTACGACATTTTTCACTCGTCTAAAGCCCAGAAATCTTTTCTTATTTCAGGAAATCTTCCCAAGCACAATTATCTTTCTGCACAGGCAGATATTTCACCTGATTATAGTCCAAATCTTCAGTTCATCTTTCAAAGTAATGACTTGATTTTGATTACGTTTCCTGCCTAAAAGAAGGGCATTTTCCACTTCTCTTCAATGTAAAGCACAGAACATGATTTAAAATGTACAAAAACATCTTATTTCTAGCTATTAATTCCTTAAATGGTAACTCCTTTGGAAAACTGAAAAATAAAAGGAAAAGAAGACAAAAACCTGAGATTTTAGATGACTATTTCTATAATGTGCCAGGAGGAAAACTGCTCTGCAAAGTATTCAATGACATTTTGGCAAGTTTATCCTCTTTTTGTGATACTGTGCGTACAAATAAGGTGCATGACATGTCCTTTCTGCTGTTAATACTTTTTGCTTTGTCTTAAAGACAGACATGAAGCAATGATGACAAGCTAGCGGACAAACAGGTTAACCATGCAAGATTAAAATGTTAGGGTTATTAATCTGTTCATAATTTAGAATTTAACAATTATCTTTTGTCTTCAGAGTCAAAGAAATATGAATATCTAATACACTTTACTGGGAAGAAAAGCTGTTAATCTGCTTAAATGATGAAGCATTCAATGAATTCAACATGGCCACTTGGCCTCAAAGATCCATAGAACATAGATATTATGTTAAAAGGAAAACTCAACAGGAAACCTTGGCTTCCTTCACCATTTATGAAATTCACAGATGTTCTTCGTCTGCCTGGAAGACTTTTGCATAATACTGATGATATTCCAAAACCTGTGAGAAATACTTTGAGCCCATTTGTCCGTCTGTTCTCCTGAGGAAAGCCTCACACATTGAGCATGAAAAGCAGCCAATCACAGATGGTGCTGACAGAACTGATGGAAAAGAAAGCCAATTGAAGCTTTAGCTTGGCACTGAGAACCGGGTGTTATTTACAAGATCATATCAAACTGTCTGAAAACAGAAAGCTCTGTTTTCACAACTGCATGACAGTGTTAGCAAACACACACACAGCACCGCAGAGTCAAACCAGACCAACATCTTTACAACACACCTGATGCTGGCAATGTTATTTCCCCTCTATACACACACATACACACACACACACACACAACACTGCAACCGTAAAGCCAAAAAGAACCCTTCAAATCCCTCACAGGCCAACACACCATCAACCATCTGTGATCCTCCGTCTCGTAAACGAAGGAAAACCCTAAGAAATGAGGGGAAAGAGAATCACACAACACGAAAGAAATTTAAAGAATGAGAAAAAAAATGACAGAGAAGGGGGAGCGAAAGAGAGTGGCACACCACTACAGGATGTCTGCGAGCACTTTCGATTTAAACAATGATTTTATACTTTAATCATAACATCCCTTTTAGGTCTTCTAAAATCTGCTGCAGGTCCTGCAGACATCCTGCAGATATTCTAGAGAAACTAAATCCCATCCATCTCAAACACAGCTTTACTTCCCGTCTCACCCCTCTTCTCAGGCCTCTCAAATTCTGGGGGATTCTGGGTACTGTAGTCTTTATCTCAGACAGATAGTGGCTCACAAGGTCGGAGCTGAACCGTGGCGTAGCAAAGAGGTGGGAGGTGGACCGCTGACGAGAGGAGGAGGAGGAGGAAGGTGGAGGAGGAGGTGAGATGGTGGGGGACTGGTAGGGAGCAAGAGGAGGGGACAAAGCCAGAGGTCAGGATTACATATCGGTTGGATTTGTGATGCGTTGTTACAAGTATCTCTCTTTTTACTCAGGCTTTTAGATGTGGGGGAGTCGGTCTGGGTCACATTTTACTCACAAATGAAGCCGCCTTTATTTCCCTGATTATAGTAAATCTGACTCATTTGTTGTGTTTCCATTCTTATATATAACGGCTCCTATGTGAACATTGTATGTTTTGCCAGGGTTAAATTTGTATGGCATTTCCTAGCTTTGAAGTCTCTGATGAACAGAATTGATATATTTCTCCTCAAATCTGACCCACAACGTCAAAAAGACCCAGACTGTCGCATTGCTGCGTAGTTTAAACTATTGCCAGACGTGTTTGGGAAGATTTTGAGCGCTGAATGTTAAACAATTAAACTTACAACAAACACACACTCCCTCCATCACACAGATTCCTTCCTTAAACTGTGAGGCAGCTGATGGAGCAAACATGAACCAACGGCACATGGTTAATAAATTACCAGCACTGCCTTTATGGAGACGGCCAAGGTCCAGGGAGTGTGTCATGGGAGGGATTTAGTGTACTTGCAAATACTGGAAACATGGAAAAATAAAAACCTATAACTGCTGAGGATACAACTTGGCTGTTTAGAGAGTGATATAAAGTTGATAAGTACTAAATAACTATGAAATAAAAAGCTGCAGAGGTAGAGACTGTCCAGGATGTAATTAACAAACCTGAATGATACCAGCTGGTGCAGGTATTTCATACCCTCTCTGATTTGTGCATGTATTAAATTAAATAAAGTAAATACTAAATAAAAGTAAAAGATAAATATATGATCATCTGTTGGATATTTCCGTCAGAGCAGGTGGTGAACAGTTGTTAAACAAGCCCCTTCTCACTCGTTTACCTTTGGTTTCTTTCCAAACAGCCAGAGCTTGTTCTTGGTTCTGCTCATGGGGTGTTTCGGGTCAGAACGAGATCCCGGGCCTCCGTCTTTGTCTTTGTCAACTTTAGGTGTGTTGCTGATGGTCCCATCCGAACCGGTTCTGCTTAAATTCTGACTGAAGTCTTCAAAGGGGAAGTCACAAGGAGGGTCAAAACCCGACTTAAACGACTCCACGACTATGGTTGAATCCTGGAAAGAGAAAAAGAGAAACACAAAAGATGAGGCAACGGGGGGGGGAGAGTGAACCTAGCCTTCCTCAGATATCGCCTTGTACCGACTTATTTCCTCATAATAGGGTCTAAAAATACCAAACATGATTGATTTCTTTTCCTTTCGTTTCATTTGTCACTTACCCGTCGCTCATCTACAGCCTTAGCCGCAGTAACCATTCCTTCTAGACATTTAGAGATGATAGGGATGACTCTTCGCTCTGCCTCAGCAAAGCTTCGATACGTCTCTCCGAGTTTCACCGTCCGACGTTGATCCATGTCTTGCAGATTCTGTACACAGAGCAGAGGAAGTGGGATACTCAAACCAATGCCGTGCTGCTCAGACAGACACTTCTACGAGCTCCTTTTGTGTGTAAACAACTTGTCAGTTGGCCTGGACTTAACCTGGAAGGAACTGAAACCCGCCTAGTGGATTAATGAAGATTTACACGAGACACGCTGCTAAATTAAACATTCGATGGGGAGCTTACACACAGCGCAACACTTTCTCTAAACATGATACGGGTCTAAGTGAGCACAAAAGTTAAGTAAACATCAGTGCGTTGTTGGCATGCTGATTCAAAACATTAAAGAACTGGTTGTTAAACTTTTAGACTCACTCTTGTTATACTCATGAATGAGGTTTCCTTACAACCAACTTATTTTATATCCACCAGCAGGAAGCTATTAAGACAAAAATGTACATGCTTAACCCAGAGCTGGATGTTGCAGGGCTTGTGCTAAAGTTGTCATTGGTTTCATAGTGCAATCACCTGGAAAGCATTCAGTCTACAAGTCCAAAGATCAAAATTTAAACATGGAAAGTCATGATGTAAAATGTGTGTGTTACCTTGAAGATGTGCGGTATGGCGTTATTGAAATGTTTCCACTGCTCTGCGTTGAAGTTCTGCAGCTGAGCGGCGTACTCGTTCTTACTTTCGTCGGCCATGTGGTTGCGCATGTAAAACTGGGCTTTCGCCTGAGCAATAATCACATCCATACGAACATTATAATGTGATGCAACAGCATCACAAAAAAAACACACACACATTTAATTGGTTTTAAAGCCATGGCGAAGTCAGAAGCAGAAGAAAATGCAGCATCAGATCAAATTTAGCGCATTTTTGCATTTCTATTTTAAAGCATGGAAGATTCTGTTGTAATATTCATCATGAGCATGAATCAATACAAACAAAATACACTGTTTTCCATTGAAATATCAAACATTCAATGCAAAAAAAAAAGAAAGTAAAGTGTTGCTATGACTCTACTTCTCTGTCTTTAGTTTTTTGCCAACTGCAGAATTAAGTCACCATCCAGGTATTTCCAGTGGTAATAAAACATTAGCAGCTGGGGACAGCTATCCTCTCCATCTCGGGAGTTAAATGATTTACGTGGTGCTGTTGCAGGTGGAGCTTCTTACCTTCTCCACTTCTGATTTGGTGGCGTTGATGTCGTTATCTAACCGATCATAGGTCAGCTGTGCTTTCTCCGCTTCCTTACACTCTCTTTCAAACTTCTTTTTACTCTAAAAGATAACGAGGGAACAGTTTGTAATATATTGAGAAAAATAGTTGTGTGGCATCTAACTGTAACTCACTCACTTCATTTCCTGTGTCAGTAAGTAAAACTAAGGAAATATGTGAATGACAGGGAGATGAATCAGACATAGAGATAGTTTACTTCCTGAAGCCCCATCTGGGTTACATTAGCAGTGAATAGCTGAGACATTACCGTCTAGTCACTAAGTAGTTACTGTTAAAGTCATGGAGACCACACACTGAAACATTCTCCATCCCATGTGCTGGACAAAATACTAACGGGCCAGAAAATGTGACTGCACGTGTATCATTTATAAATTTAACAAGCAGCTATTAGCTTGTTGGTTCGTCTGGAACTGTGGTGGTTAATTATATGTTCTGTAACGAGCAAAGTGTTATGAAATAACCTAGATAGTGTAATGAAATGACCTCAGAAGTGAACAAATGGAATATCTCTTTCTCTCTGGAGCCTTTTAGGAGTCAGAAAGAAGGTTGTCAAAGGCCAAACGTGGCACATGGGCCTTGCCTTGCTTTGGGAGGGATTGGTGTGCACGGAGGTGTGTGTGTATGTGTGTGTGTTTCCTGGTCTTGGCCCCTGTCCTCAGTCCCTGTGGACTGATAATCTTGCCAGGAAGAAGAAAGAGACAATGCTGTCTTTTCATAAAAGGAAACAAATGTGTTAAAACTATTGTTTGTATTAATGACGCAACAACACGACGCCGCTTCTAATAATTGTTTTCTTAAATCCAATATATGTGGGAGAATAAAAAGAATAAAAAGGATTGTGTAGCGTTGGGGAATGGAAAAGTGGATGCAGTTTGGCCTTCAGTTGGCTCTGTTAGCATTTCTTTCATTCTACATGCAAACAAGTATGACATGAGCACAGCTGGCTGTCCATGACAGTGAATATTTACACTCAACACTTATCTTTTTCTCTTCATCCTTCTCCATCCTCCCTCCCCCCTACTTACATTGTCCATCTGTTTCCAGCAATGATCCAAATACTGCTGAGCTTTCCTGCACTCCTGTAGATGCTGCTCATTTGCACAAAGACATTCACACAGAGACACAGAAAAATACATAAATACGTGCACAAACAACGATACTAAACTTAGTCACAATTACACACGATTTACAGGAGTAGTTACTAAAGCTGTAAAGGGACTTATTACTCCACACAGAGGTTGTTGGAACAAAACATATTCCTTCCATCCTTCCATCCATCCGCCCCTGGTAGAAAATCTAAGCTAGAAAGAAGTGCAACGGCCCACAAAAGGGCGAATGTTCTGTTTTGTTTTTATAAAATGTATAATATGTAATAAAACATATGATTGAAGTAAACTATCCAAACTCTATGTCCTTTCAGTTCACACTCAGTCATAATCAGCAGGTGTGGACTGCCTTGTTATGGAGGTGGATCTGATGATGGGATGTTGTTAAAAATTCTAAGTCCAGACGAGACTAGAGCTAAAGCAGCGTTTTCTTTATGATCTGACAACTAAAACGGAATTTTTACTTTCCTTTCAAGATATCCACACATGGACCGCAGACTGGAGAGAAATCAACTTCATACTTTAAACCATCAGCTGATTTTCAGCCCTTTTAACACCAAATTAAATCAGAATCAACCGTATCATCTCACTGATCACTTCTGAGGTTTTTTATACAGCTGAACACTCAAGAATAACCAGTGTATAGAATCATTATTTTTTATTTTAGGTCCTATTTCCTCTCTTTATCTTGCATCCCAGAAACTGGCTTATCATTTACATAATAAACCGGATTTGTTTGATTTGGGATTTTTTAAGTGACAGATGAAGACGACCATAACCTTCCTAAAGCCAACATGGACCGGAACTCTAAAAGTCCTACAATTAAAATTAAATCACAGACGATGACTGATTCTTAGCACAAAAAAAGAAGAGACCGCTGTCTTGTTTTTGTTTCTACCATCAGTGGATGGCACATGAAAGCCGAATGGTTGACATTGCATCTAACTTATTAATCCTCTTGAAAGTGGAGCCACATAAAATAAAACAACGAATGCACATGAAGAAACACAAACAATACAAACATCAACATCCACTTTTTGACAGGAACTAACATTTACTTTCAATACTGCACGTGTCATGGTGAACTTGTTACTGTACTCACATGTTTCCTCTCAGCTTTGAGGTCTTGGCCGTACCTCATTAGCTCACCATAAACCTTGTGAGCCATCTCCTCCGCCACCACTTCCCTCTGACCGGCATAGTCATTCAGCTCATTCAGTATGGAGTAGAACGACAGACACGATGTGAACCTGCACACAATTAACACACAATTAAGCCTGCACAGGACGTGCTTTGTCTCTGCTCTGCCACTATATGAACAATGTCAACCAGAATCCACACATGGGACAAAATCTACTTCACAGAAAAACGCCAATTTTGCATGATTTTTCAGGAAATCCTCTCCATTTAAACTGTATACCCAAAATAAACTGTTATTAAAGCTTTATGGCTTTATACGCACAAAGAACAGAAAGGCCATATACTTCAATCAAATGGTGCACAATCCCAGACTTCTGTTTTCTAGTGCACTCAAACATTTGTAAAAACAGCAAGCTCTGCTACTCCAATAATGTTCATAGTGTCTATACTTTCTACTTTGTATTCTTTTTAGATTCTTATATTATCAGACACTTCAATTCTTACTCCTACCTTACATGTTTTCGACGGCTGTCTTCTGGGTCACTCGGTTACGTCGGCTTTGGGGCGAGGTCAGCCTGTCACTCCGAAGATTCGGGTTGACGGGTAGACACCGCCTCAAACAGAAATTCACCACCCAGTGACACCTCTGAGGAAGACGGCCGTCGAAACATGTATG
The DNA here is from genome assembly GCA_037177055.1 of Atherinosoma microstoma. Taxonomy (NCBI): domain Eukaryota; kingdom Metazoa; phylum Chordata; class Actinopteri; order Atheriniformes; family Atherinidae; genus Atherinosoma; species Atherinosoma microstoma. Next base: position 4,857,759 of record JBBBVU010000015.1, on the reverse strand, counting down.
GTAGGAGTAAGAATTGAAGTGTCTGATAATATAAAAAATCTAAAAAGAATACAGCAAGCTGCACTTCTTTATACTGCCTCAGAATCAACATATCATGAAAGTAAAAGTGTCATCTTTTAAATTAAAGATCGGAAAAAGTCCAATAAAAGTCATTTTCATTTCTTAATGTTTGTTTGAAAAGAAAAAAAAAAAGATTATTTTTGCAGCATTGCTTCACCAAACGGTCAGAAACTATTTTATTCTCAAATTATTTTAAAGGTAATTTTTGTTGTGTGACTTGAGGAAATATTTTGCAGATACAACACAGTTTTCCAGCACAGAAAAAACAACTCAGCTCCACTTTGTAGTACTTTCACATACATCTGATTATTTTACTGTTTTTCTTAAGTAGAGTACTCCAAGTCACCTTTAAGTGATAAAAACAGGCAAAAAAAATTGAATAGTGGTTTTAAATGAAGAGCTCCCTGGTTACCCCGAAGCACTTCCCAAGTGCCCTCTTGTCATATGACCAATTAAGCTGCTTAGTAACTCTGCAGACAGACAGACAGAATATGAATAACCACATCAAACTCAGAGTCTGGAGCCTTCAAATGACCAATCAGACATTATTTATAGTGCCCAGCAAGCCTTTTCCACTCTTACATTTTACAGACATACAGAAGACAACTAAGGCAGACAAAAAGAGAAGTCAACTGAAGTAACTCACCTCGGCTCCTCGTCCTTAGAGCGTTTCGGACAGTATTTTTTCACCAAGTTCCTGACAGACAAGAAGGAGAAGCGGACAGGAGAAAGACGAGTAAAAACACAAGAGACCGGCAGTCAGACACAGACACAGACTTATAGAGACACCAATGGAGAACCTGAGAATATCATTAAAAATAAATCAAAGACTTAAACATCAAAGCCTCGGCCTGTCCTCTCCTTCAGGCCCTGGCTGAACTGACTCCAGTAATGCAGTGAATGAATTAACTGGAGAGCAGGGGAATATGTGTGTATGAGTGTGTGTGTTTTCCTGTGCTGCTGTCTGATTTATGCCTGAAACATGCCCAGCTTCACACAGGCAGTCGCGTCTCTGATCATTCTCCAGGCGTCAGACCTGCAGCAGTGACGTATGCATATTTGTTCATATTATACATTCAGACATTTTTCTCCCTTGAAACTGGCAACCACTGGGACTCTGTTGGTTTTTAATGAGGTTTACTGGGTTGGTGCTTGTTGATTTGTGGAGAAGCTGCAATACTGGGATCAATAGCATATAAATACTCATGTCAGCAGTAATGTCCCTTTCATTTCATTTTAATTGACACAAAGGAGGAGTACCATGTGTTTCACAATGCTTGTACCAACTGTTCCCACAAAAACAACACCCACACATGTGCCTTTTATTTTTCTTTAAATGGCAAAAATTGGTCAAAATAACTGGCCCTTATCAGATGTGTGATGTCTACAACTAACTAATTTGCCTTTTCCAGCGATTGCTTTTTACTAAATTTAGCAAAACACATCACTGTCCCAAACTTTTTGCATACAACTTTACATAATGCCAGCTAATGTCTAACAATGTGTTCATTCTTAAAACCTCTTTCATAAAAGGTGTAATTCTTGGTTCTGCTAATTGGGAGAAGGGCAGTAAGGCAAATCAAGAACATATACTTCTATAGGTGCATTCACACCAGGATAGTTGGCTAGATTCGGTTCAGTAGGGGGGGGGTGCACCATCCTTCCGGACCGAGTTCGTGTTTATGCTGGGCTACTAAAACAAATCTGACCTAATAAATAACGTATTCCACTCCCCACCAGAGGCAGCCCTGCATCAAATATTACTGAAGGAGAAGACGATACACAACAAAGAAGAAAACTCGTTCATTTAGTGGTTAATACTGGACAACTTCTGTTTCTAGCACATAAAATCCAAACATGGAGCCACATCAGATCCTAGCTGTCCAAATCAGAGTTCGTGTGAACATTCACAATTCCCAAAATGAAGTGGACCTTCCGAGCAAACAAACTAGGATTAAATCAAATCGGCCGGTGTGAATGTACCCAATGACTGCTTCATCTAACACCAAACCACCTTAGTTTTTAAATCAGCAAACACCCCAATGAGAAAAATTGTAGAGTAATACTTACATCTACTCAGTGAAAATCTAAAGAGTATCAGAAGTATTCCTCAACTTGCATTATTATTTGTGCAGCTGTATTATACAAAAGAATATAAATGTGAGATTGGGATTCAGCTTGTCGGATCAGACACGACTCAGGAAAACATTACTGACATCAAGGGAGCGAAATGGCACAAAAAATAAATTCTTTCCTCACAGCTGTAGCTGGAAATTCAGTGTTTCTGTTTGCATCTCTTCTTGTCTGTGTATGTATGAATGTACCGTAGCTGCTTGGCATAGTTCTGCTCTATGTCCAGCCTCTCCTTGACAAACTTTGCGTATCGCTCAAGAAAGTCAATCCCCCACTGGCTGTGTTTGTCCAGATTATCAAACTGGTCCTGAGAATGGAAAACAAGAGGGTAGATAAAGAGGACAGGGGGGAGGGGAGACAAGAAAAAACATGTTTTAGACATTGAAGAATAACATTTAAAGGATTCTTCTGCCTGTGTCCTGTTCATACTGGCAAACCAGACTCACACCTATGTGTAGCAGATACTGTAATACGTTGAGAAAAAATTACTTTTGGATTTAATTCAAGCTTTGAAAACATTATTAAGTGCAGACAAGAAAAAACATCATTATAAGGAATGAGTGGTGAAGAAAAAAGAAAGAACATTTCTTTTATCTGCAGTTTTAACCTCCTCTCTTCCCACATCCCGACATCAGAAGACAGCTGGAAGAGATGAACATCATGATAAATCGACCAATATGGTGTTTTTTCTAGGGCCGATGCCAATCTTTAGAACTTAAAGCCAATATATGATGCTCATTTCTTTAAATGTTTATTCACTATTACAGTGTCACATACTAGACTGTTCATTAAACATGAAATGCAAAAGCAGTGACAGCTGACCAAGTTTGATTTAAAAAAACATGGCATCTTTGTTCACGTAGCTCATCTGTTCTTTAGGTAAGGTTACTTCAGATTACATAACATTGGCAGAATTAGTGAGTAACTTAACTGACACAAGAGGGAGAACCATGCGTTTCACAATTCTGTTCCCACAAAAACAACACGGTGTTGCCAACTAATGTGCCGGCTTTCTATGCACAGGGATTGGTTGATCATTCTTAAAAACCCAAAAACAAATGATTCATCTTTATACCTGTTTAAATATGCTTTGTGGATGATCTGATTACAAGTGGACAGCTCTAAAGGGTGTCAGTTTACCTGGTATTATAGCTGCAAAATCCCAAACTCCATATAGTGAACTGTGTTCTGCAGGTGAAACGCTACCACCTGAAACTATTGTGCTCACTACAAATAAATTCATTTACAGCCTGTAATATATCCAAGAAGTGTTTGTGCCTTAACATGACAATCCTGGCAGAGTCACTTGGTGATGGGCCTCGTGGAAATCCTGCCATTTGTGTGGAGGCCAGTCAGGTGAGCAGGTGGTTAAGTAGGTGTTAAAATAATGCGGCCACATGAGGAAACAGAACACCTCATCCTGCAGTTTCAATGATTAGGTCTTAATGTGTCCTGAGCGTGTTTGCACCGAGCCTTAATGAACCAAAGACATTTTTCACATATTCAATGTGTCATCAATAAACGGTGATAGTAGCTGCACTCAGGTGTAAAAAAAAGAATAATTTACAGCCCTCTAGATACACAAACACACAGAGATCCCCATATCAGCTTGTTATCAGACGTCATTCTTCAATGAAAAACAACCATCATGCTTGTTGCAACGTTCTGTATGTTCAACAGGAGGAACATGTACAAATGTTTCTTGTTTGTGCTTTGATATGGATGATGGCTCCTTCTCCCTCTCTAATCTCCTATAAGGGTTCATTTATATTAAGATGTGGTGGTCTAGCCAATCACTAGGTCGAGTCAATATGGGATTAACATCATTTTCATACCCAGATCTTTGTAGCTTCTGTTGTTTGTCCACCTGAAGAGGACCAGTCCCATTTAGAAAAATGTTTCATCATAGTATGACGATGATATCTTCAAACAACTCTGTTTCAATTTGCAGTGACTTTTTCTCCAAGTGGACTCCAGTTTTACCAGCAATAAAGGCCCTCACATCCCAGAAGTCAATCCATCCTCTGATCTAATATCCATACTTGTATTTTAGACTTGTTTTCCAACAACACAATATCAACACATTACCCTATGACAGCCAAGGATGATGCTTCCCACTTCACCTTCATACATACTCACACCTGGAACCCACCCAGCGCAAGCAGCCTGTCTTATCAGTTGCCTACTGTGGTTGCTGGTCATTAAAGTGCTTTGTTTAAGGGCAGTAAAACAGGAGGGCCGGTGTTGCTCATATGCTTCTTAACCAGGATTTATTATTTAAAGTTACAAGATCTCACGACAACACTCAGGCTCTGCTGACATTTCAATTCTTTTACAACCACAAAAGAACCGTATCCAAGTATTCGTAACAAATATTGCACTTTTCTGTCGACACGTTCACCGTTCTGGACAATTAAAAAGGAGACAGTGGACCTGTAACCCTGGAGACCAAAATAATGCTGCTGAAGCCATTACACTGAATGCTTTAGGCTGTCTTCTGTGTGTGTGTGTGTGTGTGTGTGTGTGTGTGTGTGTGTGTGTGTGTGTGTGTGTGTGTGTGTGTGTGTGTGTGTCAACACAAACAAAGACTGGAGAAATACAACCATCACCCAGGCACACACACAAGACAACATGAGAAATCTGTGTTTCTCTGTTGCTGTTCTCTTTAAACACCAATAGAGCAAAGACGAGTCTCGGTCAACGCTGACAAGCATCGCTTTCTCTTCCAACGCTTCTCACTCTGGATGTGTCAGGAAGTAAATATAAAAAGAAAGTAGATAACTTGGTTGAATTAAGCAGATAAGCAAGTGTTTTGATCCTTATCATGAGAGCAATGACTTGATCCTCTGGGCATTAGTTGCTGACTCTAGCTTTAGTTGTATTTTTGCCCTCTAAACAGCTGCTGGACAGAGTGGGTTTTAAATTAACCCAATTCTTTGATCAGTAAATAAAGTTAAAAATCTATCTTTCATGGGAAGGGCAAAAGAAAAGAACTGCCCTCCTTTCAACAAATGTCAGAATTTATAGTTTGTTTGTTTTTTTATTTTTCATTAAAGTGGAATTCAGTTTGAACATCAGTCTACTATTTTTTTTCCCAATGTTTGTTTAACCACCGACCACTGTGGTCCTCTCCAAGTGCTCCAGTCAAGCTTGTAACTTGAGGTCAAATTTCTGCTGTGAACTGCAGGGGGAGAAAAAAAATCTTACTGACACAAAAACAGAAAACAAGAGAGGGGTCTGTTGCCAAAAGCAGCCATCCGTTGAAGAATACGCCGACTAATTGCAACCGCTGAGACAAACAAAATTATCCCAACATACTCAATCAGCGGCACAACGAAATACGGAGCTTGCATTGATTTCTTTTACACCAACAGCAAAATAAAAACTCAAAAACTGCCACGTTTTTGCTCAAAATCTGTTTAAAAAAAGGACCCAAACAAATGCGGCCAAAATGTTAAAAAAGAAGAAGCTGATCTGCAGGATGTTATATGAAGCCATATAAAATGTATTGAGGTTCCTTTGGGGTTTATTTCTGTTTCCTGTCTGTCTTGATGCCGACCGGCTCGTCTCCTGCCAGCCTGGCCTGCATACATGTTTATCCACCTCCTTTCAGCAGCATGTCTGTGATTGCGTCAGCCTGTGTGACAGCGTCTATGAATAAGTAATAGAGTATGAGCTCATTCTGTAGTTTGAGGTAAGCCGAGCACAGACAGGCTCACTGGGGAAATTACAACATCTTTGGGTTGGCTAAAGACTAGCTGCCTGAATCTGGGAGCCACAATTTGTCTGCTCTATAACCCAAAAGCTACATTGCTCTAACATTTCATGATTCAGAGAGCCCTGCAGCAAGTACAGCAATTATCTCAAGTGTTTATTATTTGGCTTTAACTTGATCTGATTGTCCATTTTTAGTCCCAAATTGTATAAATATTCCTGATTTACCAGGAAAAACACCTTGATATGACCTCATGAAAAGATTTTCCACGAATAAAATTCACCATGTACAGCTTAAAGGAGAATAAAAGAACGTAAACTAAATGGTTTATGTTTCTCAGCCACTGCAGCATCTTGCTCTGAGAAAGTGGTGATATTTAAGAGGACACAATGGCCCTCAGTTGAACTTTGATAGCAACAAAAGGTGCTAAAAGCACCATGTTATCAGCAGCTCCAGGACAACATCCTGTTGCATAATTATCACATAACAGGAAGGGATGCCTTCACAAACACAACAGTAACAATTTGACGCCCAATCTCAATACATTTGAGCAGGTATGCGGTGTGTGATGGAGTACTGCAGTAAGAAAAACACTGGACTTTATACAAAAACAGCAAAATACACAAACATTCAAACATTTTGACAAGCTACAGCAGAAGGAAAAGCATGGGTGTGAATAAAAATTAACTCGGGGTAACTTCAATTTTTCAACTTCAGCTCGACAGTCCTTAAGTTGTGCACACATGCCAAGATCACCAAGTGAAGAAGACCTCAGCAGACCACCACACTTAACCCAAAAGCCTCAGTATAGACCTCAGAATAAAGACAAGGGTTAAAAAGCAGGCTTATATGTCAATTTATCAAATCACTGAATAGAAAAGGGTGCAGCTTCATTTTAACCTAAATTATTTCTAAACTGTCAAAGATTTTAAGATGCAATTAAGTCCTAAAAAAAGGCTAAATGACCACATTTTGTTGACGTTGTAATCAGTTATTCATGAAGCAAGTTCCTCCAGAATAATTGTGTTTTTCTTACAGATAAAATGGGATATGTGCATCAAAAAACAAGACTATAACAAAATGCCACAATGAGGTTATTTAGGGAAACAATTAAATACTCAATATCAAAATGGACTGATAGGATTATGTTTCAACAAATCAAGTATTAAAAACAAAGATTTATAATTAAATATAAATATGGATTTAATTAAGTTTCATAATGCATATGCATATATGCATGCATTATATTGTTTGATTTTATTCAGTGTCTTAAAAAACAAAACAATACAAGCCACTGTGGCTGACAAACGATGAAATGCATATTTTCTCTTCCAGATTCAAGCTCAAAAATGGTTCACGGCCAGTGACTCACAGGGTTTAGTATTTCTGAGTTAACCCTCTGATAAAGCCACTGCTCTGCTTTAATGAGGGTTATCAGAGAAATAAGTTATTTAGCTCCCAGACAAGGAGATCTGAAGACGCCTCGTGTGCATATTCCACCAGGAAAAGACAGCCTTCAGTAGACGCTGATAACCAATAAGAGGGCTAGACGACCCCTTCGAAGCCAGTCAAGAGAGCCAGACAGGCTGGAAGCATTTCACAGGGTAAGGCGAGGTTAATAAGCACGGAAAATGCTACCAAGACAATAGACTAATTACACACTGCGCCATTCAAGTGCAGAGTGCACGGCACACATACTCAGACTCACACACACCGGTGTACACATGGCAGAGACTGGGTGGGAAATGTCAACTTGTCTGAAACACTGGCATCACCCTGCAGACCCCCAGGCTCTGTCTGCACAGTGTGTGTGTGTGTGTGTGTGTGTGTTTACTGTGTCTGCTTTATCCTGCTCAAAAACAACCCCTCCCCAAAAAACAAGAGCTTCTATTCCAAGAATGCGGTGGTGGAGATGAGACGGGATTTGTGTTTTTGTGTGCTGGATGCTGAAGAGGGAGTGTGAGGGAGGGGAAGATTGGAGAGAGATTTTCAGGGGGGAGGTAAAGAAAACAAGAGGAAGGTACGAAGAAAATTAGAAAAGGACAAGAGGTCTGCATCGCTTTGCTAAAAAATACTTCAGATCGTTGCTATTGCAAAATTTAAACTTGTAAATGTTTTTTGATGTGTTTAAGAATTACGCTAAGAGAAGCAATTACACTACTCACAAAAAGTATGATGTCAGAATGAACCTAAAATGCACTATAACCTTCATTTGTGAATTTAATTTCACCGTCTTTATGCTTTTGAATGCAAACACGCAATTGTACCGTTTTTAGGTACTTATTGTTCTCAACAAAGCGAATAACCACAAAAAAACCCTAAAAGGAGTCTGAACCATGAATCGCTCACTAAATGTTCTGGTTCAATGACAACTTGTATCTAAACAGTCCTCTTTATCACACTGTCCACATTTAGACGTCATCAGACCGAGATGACAAGTTACTGAGATATTGACATTTTTCATATTCTGGTGTATACCCAGCTGTTGTCGGCTTTTCTTTCAATAGATTGTATGAAATGGAGGAATTACCGCTGCATCATTCTACTTAAACGCCCCACATTCTTGATATAATATCAGAGTAGCGTGAAGATTCATGTGTTTTGTAAATTTCACCCGAAAGCTGAATATCCCCAACTTCTTGTGAGGAGTGTTTACATTACAAAGAATCTAGCATTATCTAAATGGAAGGATCCCTTTTTTAATCTAAACCAAACAGCTGATGCCCTATTAAAAATCATGATGATTCTGCTTCATTGGTTTATCTTTGAAACTGTTAAATATGTCATGTACCCTTAAAAGTGACAGGAAGTCTGTGTTTAGTAGTTGTGACATGGTACTAAATGGTACTCAACCACCACAGCGTACATTTTTAGCATGTTGGTAATTGACTTACTTTCATTTAAATAAATTGTTTACACTGTTTTATGTACACTCTGTGTGCACACTGACTGTTAGACCCTGCAAAACACGTGCACGTGCAATCTGGCTCACCACACAAACAGAGGAAGTTCGAGGCATAGCTGCTAAAACTGTTGATCATTTCTGTGGATTACAGCCAATCAAGGAGTGAGTCTCAGGGATTGCAGTCTGCTATGAGTGAGTGAGCTGGATTTAGAACTTGTTTTTGTGGTGTGTACACCAGTGGAGCCAAGTGGGTTCCTGTGAGGAATTTCACCATTGTCAATGTGCTTGCATGAGTTTAAAATGTCCTGCAGGAATAAACATGTATTTCTCTTCTTTGTATGCAATAGCTGCAGCTTCTGTTTCCAGCTTACAGTATCTATTGTTTACATTTAGATGAGATTTTCATTTTAAAAAGATGAGTGCAAGGATTTACAGTCTGTTAACAGCTGTGCAGTTGTTCTACAAGAAAACTATCAAACTGCTTCATGTCAGAAGTACTGATTCTCTGTATATACACGGACAGTTCAAACTAAGCGGCGTCATAGCCAGAAACCTGGTCTCTACTGTATACATTGTAATCTCTCTTGACAGACTCCGCTGGAATGTGTGCTTTCAGATCCTTCAATGGCTTAGCCAGTCAAACATTTTCAATCGCTGGCCCCAGGGGCCAATAAACAGAAACTGTGTTCATTGTGTGCAAGCAAACACAGCTCAGAGGAGCACATCAAGAAAAGTCTGGAGAGAAGCAGAAGGAAAAAACATTGCAGATGCAATTCAACACGTTAGGCACAGAAACTGAAAAATAGATGCAACAGATGTTGGCTAAAGTCAACCACGGTCAACTCAAATAGAGGTCAAAGGTTAAAAGCAAATGCATGTCCATTTTCGAGCCTGCAGTTTTAGAAGTAAAAATCCCGGTCTGAGTTCAGGAAACATGAAGTCTGTTACAAGCAAAAATGTCTCGTTCCTGCTTCTCAGAAGCTTTTCAGTTTGTTTGCAATACACGAGCATCAAAAACTGTTTCAAGATCATCACCGTTTCCACAATTTGTAGATCAAAGTAAAAATTAAATCAATTCCTGGTGATGCAGCGGTATTCTGGGAAGCAATATGTGTCTTAACTTAACATCATGAGATATCTGTCAGTCAAACATTAACCCACCTGTCCACGGCGGGACACTAAACAACCACCAGACTGTGCAGAGCGCAAGTTATCCGTTAAATGTCCATGTGACGAAGTGGAGTTCAGCCCACTTGAGAGCTTTATTCTAATTTCTTCTATAACTATAGTTTGGTGCCGCATCTGTACTTTGAAAGTTTTGTGTTGTGGTTCATGCTTTATAAAGCCAAACACGTTGGTTTCAGGAGGAACTTTAGACAAAAGACTAAAATGTCACTGAAGAGAAGTTATTCTCTTCTCTGTCTTTGTAATACAGTTAAACATTAGTGAAAGTCACACTTTAACCCTTCAGAAGTTACACAGCATGAAAAGCTCTTTGCTGACTGAAGAAAGAGTGACACCTGCTTCGTAGAGTGCATGTGTGTGTCATGTGACAATAATAAACATGAACGGGAAACAACACAAATCGTTTCAGACCCTTTTAGCACAATAAAAACTTTGTTTTCAACAAGCATCCATGCTTGTACCACCACCTTTCCTGTCTTTTTTCAAATGAAACAACAGAAAAATCTATAATCTGCAGACAAATGTGCTCTATAATAATGTAAATCTTAATATTAACAAGCAGGTTTTTTAGGAGGATGATTTTAGGCTCGTACAAAACATTCACAAGAATCTCCTCATCACATTTGCAGCAGAAATTCATTTAACAGAGCAGACAATGTCTGCAATCTTAAAAGTGTGAGGCCCATTCAAATCATATATGGTATAACCTTTCACAAAACTTTCAGAGAAATCATGTTTGGGCTTTAAAGGAATTACAGATCCATTCAATATCAATTCCCAAAACTGAGGGTTTGAATCCAGGCCACTCAGGCTATATTTAATACCTGCCCGAGGAAAACAGGCTCACACCTGGACACTCCTGTATGCAGCTGACTAATCAAGTTTCATAGCAACCTGATCTGCTCTATTGTCTTCCTGTACCACTGCTTCACATACACCCAGACACACAGGTTAGACGAGAATGAAAAAGAGAACATGAGCAAAATAACTGGACATTTTATCAGACACAAGTTTAATCCAACTAGAATGAACCAATAATATCAGCCTGTCTAATAAAAATCCTCAAAATTAATACTTAATTTCACAAAAGCTAATACAGAAACAACACTTGGGGTACATTATAAATGGTGTCATAACAAATTAGCAAGGCAGCTCCAACTTATTTACCACTGTGTGCAGCACATCAGAGCCAAGCAGAGGTTCAGAACCGAGGGTTTACTTCACTTTGTGTTGACGATACCCATAAAATGTAGAAATATTTGTTTTATTATCTTAATATATTCAAATAAAAAGCTGCAGTTTCACTCTTATATTTCTATACCTCATGAGTAAATGTCCAACATTGACTTTGATCAGTATCCATTAGGTCGTCTCTTCTTGCATCAGACCCTCTTTGTGTTAAAAGGGATATTGACCAGGGTCACTTTAGCGGGGAATGGGGGAAGCAGGCGACCAGCAGACTTCCTGGCTGGTGCCACTATCTGATTCTGAAAGGATGCAACACGAGGGATACCCTTCTCTTGGGGCAGAAATATGAACAATCATTTTAGTTTACTATCCTTAGTTAGAGCCTTTCAAGTGTCTAGATGAGTTTCAGGGTGACAGCAGCTGACAAAGTCACCAAGTGCTCGTTATACACACATATACAAGCTTTTTCATTTAGTGTGGTTTACAGTTTATGGCAAACACCGCAGTTCCAGCTAATATGCATCAGATATTATACAACTATGAAAGAACAGCCCTAAAAGCCCACGGTTTTGTGTTTAATAACACCCGCTGTGGTCTAAATGTTAACACGTAGAAGGCAGTGATCACCTTTGTACAGTAGCTCCAGGATCAATAACAGCACAGCAGCATCAAATATTTTGGTAACAGATAAATCTAAAACACAAAACTAAGCGTTTGTTCTTTAATGGTTGTAATGGTTTGGGATGCCTCCCCAAAACCCTGCTTAAAGTTTTCAGTCAATGAGCCAATATCTGCTAAACTAGTATATCTTTATTTATTATAAGACATTGACACAATCAGAAGTCTGCGTTATCTGGAAATGTTCTTCCTTATAAATAAAAAGTACTGGTAAAGATAAGGACCTGAACATGTTTCTATTGTCCAGAGATGCATTTATACAATGTCTGTTCCTAATAAAAACTTAAATGGGAAAAAAAAAAAAATACGAGGGAAGATAAAGGTTTTAGACAAGCAAATGCCTCCAAAATGGAGCTTGTTGTGCATTTTATTGAAATGGAGCAATAACTGGACGGGGCGGCTTCATGAGACACGATCATACATCGATGGCTGAAAATAGCACGGTGAGTTTCAGTGGTTTGCCAGAATACTAACCACAGTTTCCTGTGTGTTCAATATGAAAGAACAGGAAGTGGTGATTACTGCATCTACGCAAGCATCCACCGAGCTGTGTCATCAGAGTTGCACACACACACACACACACACACACACACACACACACACACACACACACACACGCACGTACAAATAGCTCATTCATTTAAAACAACGCCTCAAGGTCCGTAACTTATCTGAACATTCACTCCAGCGTCATAATCACAGTCAGAGTTTGGCATGAGGCCTGTGGCTGTGAGACTGGGAGTTGACTGTGACACCTTCCCCTCACAGTGTTCCTGTTGGTTAGTGTGGCTGACTGTGGGCTATGACATGCGGTATGTGATGACAGTATGCAGTTTGTATTTTGCTGAAGACAAAAAAAAAAAAAAAGAAGAAATCTTTTTACCTCTACTCTGATATCTGCACATCTGACAAGCAAAGCAACCGCAGGTGTTTGTAAATCTTATTTTTATCTGCACAGTGACAGCTTCACTCCAGATGCAGCTGGTGAGATGGTTACTGTAATGTGGCATTCACTTCCTCAAGTCCGGCCAAATTGTGGCACTTTCATGAACAGTTCAACTTTTTTTTTTTTTTTAGTGAAAGTAGCTAAAGTTGCAGTTGATCAGCTTAACTTGTAAACAAGAAACAGGTGATTAAAGAGTCACAAAAGAATCCAGCATATAACAGAGAAACAATGTATAACAACAAAGTCGTTTCTAGCCGCTGGTTTTGTGTAAATAAAATAAAAATTTTCCACTCATTTTTCAATATGAGTTTTAAAGCTTCCATTTAAGAGGATTTTTTTACCCTTTAAAAGAAACTCTGCTAGCTGAAGCTTTACAATATTTATCTAAATACAAGCAGTCGAACTCTGCTGAATTCGTTTTCAAAAACTTATAACACAATTTCAGTTCCCACAGTGCCTTCGATGTTATTTCATACAATGTCATTACTGTGTTCTCCGATATTGAGTGGAAAACCCCTTAAAATATCATTCATTAAGTCAAATGCTGCCTGCTTTCTGTGGAAATATGTCCCGAGATAAGCCATTACTATGATTTATATTCAGAGAAATGACCTTTAACATTCTGCTGGGAGTGAATGAGCATGACTGCCCTCATCATGTGACATCTTAACAGAAAATCTGCACAATCTATGCATCAGATTTTTTTTTTTCTTAGTGCTTGCAGGTTTAAAAGTTGAATACCAACATATACACCCAGCATACTGTACTTCCCTATGAATATGTGCTATTTGGATTAGCCATTAACTCCATTTCCTGATAGATTTATGGTATGAAAGTAAAACTTTGGTACTTTACCTTCCTGAGCTATAATAGTATTCCACAGTTTATAATTCATCATTTAAGTCCAAATAAGACTTTATAGTTTTTGGAACATCCATCCTGTTCAATAAATGACCCCATTGGCTGCCAATGGAAACACACATTTTCACAAACTATGTCAACTATTAACTTACATGAACAATAAAATAAAAAAAATCATCATCACAGCAATCTGCAATAGAAAAAGAAAAAAATATTTTTTAACTTAAAAAGCTGATCTGACGGTGACATAATCACCAAAATATACTAGACTTAACCGTGAGTGGAACATGGATAACTGTATCTAATTTTATGTCAGATCTTCTTATAGTTGTATGCATCACACAAACTAGCAGACTATGTGATGAACCACATCCTCTCTTCCCTGTTTTATTCTGAGTCACAGTGCTACCGACCATAATTCTCTTTACTTTACAAGGGACAATATGGGGCAGGGAGTTTGTATTTACACACATTTACACAGATGAATCACACCTGTAGACGTAATGCACCACATACAACAATCTCTCACACACCTAGTCGGTCATTTCCACTTCCACTCCATCATTTACGTATTGAATCTAGTGTTAAGGATTGTGGAATATCATTGGTGGTAGATCCGACTGTAACCACCTCTCTCAAACTTTCGACTCACATTGTGCCTGTGTTTATGTCACATGCTCCTGTGTAACAATTAGTAAACAATGTCCGAGTTTAAATAAGTGATGACAAGCCTATAATGGGTTCAAACAATATTACGTTTGTTAAAGACTAATTTGAAAGACAAAAGAAGGTCACAAAGTGGGTTGAAGATTGTTCACAAATGACTGCTGAAAGCTGAATCCCGTCTGGGGTCTATTGTCATTGCTTTTAATAACAGTTTCCTATTTTCTAAAATGAAAAAACGTGTTTATAAAGTCTTACAAGATCATCTTCTGTTAAAAAAAAGTGTAATCTTTCTGGGTTTGGCGGTAGAGCAGCATATTCCAATGTTATTTTACACTCCAGCTACTGGTTTGGGTACCCACGGTAACCGTGGGGTACACTGTGTACTTCACATGCTGTTACCTAGGTGACCTGCAACCCTCCATGCTGAGCAGCTAGTTGGTGTATGTGAAAAAGAGCAGCTCAGTGCTGATGGCAACACAGAGCAGTTTTATTGGGATTTGAAGCTTCATTGGCCAAATAAACAGCCTGGGAAAACTTTTGTTGCTCAAATTAACATTGTTTCCTCATATGCAAGCAGGCCGTATGTTGCACAGGGGAGGGAACCAGAGAGGAAAGCCGGGAAAGGAGCGAGGAGGGGTTGTCCTAGTTACACTTGACCCATGTGTACATCTCTATTTATGGTATGTGAAATGTGGCAAATTCCAGACAAAAGCCAGTGTTTCCCATACATCTAACACAACAGAAAACCTCTAATCCATCCTTTGTATTTCTTCTACACAATGCTAACTGCTAAATCAGCCGAGGGGATAAACAGAAGCCACATCCCTTAAAGCTTAAATTCCCCCATTACAAGATAGACAGTCTTAATAGATGATGAGCAGGAGGCCATGGCTCAATGTGGGATTGTGCTGCTGATATCACAGAAAACACACACACACACTACATACATATATATATATATATATATATATATATATATGATTTTTTAAAACAATGACGGAAAAAATCTGAAGGCTGTCGGTCATTTTGACAGATTGCAATTCACTCCGCCAATCACCTGGTAGCAGGTGAGCATAGTAATGAGCTGAACCACCGGTGCAGACGGAGACATGCTGCCGGTTTTCCTCCAACTGAACTTGAGCTGCAAGTCAAAGATTTCACACCTGGAGGTCTCACTGATTTTCTAGAACCAGGTCTAACTCGTTTCACTCCAACATTTTCATTCAATCTGAATTTATTAAAACAGTTTCCAGCTTTTTTATTCAATTACGAAAAAATGTTGCTGAGTGTAAAAAGGACCGATTAAATTTCACGTTGGTGCCCGCCGGTCCTGCATTAAAATATTTTTATTTATTTATTTATGTCTCTCATTTTTGTGGAGTTCATTGTACTAATCAAGC